>BDSI01000027.1:680000-1190000 GCA_003117195.1 Eudorina sp. 2006-703-Eu-15 | reverse complement strand
GGATGACAACCGGCGGGGGCGGGGGAGGGGGGGCCGCGCGGGCGGACAGGCGCCGTGGAGAGTACGGCAGGGTTTTGGCGGCCCGGGGAAGCCCACTGCAGGTAACGGGGTTTGAAGGGGGGCTTTGAGACACCGGCAGGAGGCACGGCGGGGCGTAGGAGCAGTGGTGGTGTGCACTGTGCAGGCAGGAAGGGCCTGGCAGGAAGGGACTGAAGCACATCGCGCTGCAGCTCTGACTGACCTGCAGCCGACAACGGTGTGCCCCAGGCACCCCTCCGGCCTCAGTGCTTATACGGCACTGCGAAATTACGGTACTAGGCTCAGCAAATGGAGTGGCGCCCCGCGGAGGGCGGAGGGCGGAGGCTGATCAGAGGTCCGCCTCACGCTCGGTGCACTGTTTACCCCGCCCCCCCCCCGGCCCCCCCCCCCGGCCCTCCGGGAGGTCCTCCCCCTGGCCTGGGAGGTGGCCTGTGCCCTGCAGTACCTGCACGGCAACAATGTCGTACACGGCGACCTGAAAGCGGCCAATGTGATGCTGGCGGAGGCGCCGCCGCCGCCCAACTGTGAGGGGGAGGGACCGCAGGCGGCGGCGGCGGCGGTGGCGGCGGCGCCGGGCTCGGGGTCCTGGGGGGCTGCGGGCGCGGGCGCGGGCCGGTCCGCGGCGGCTGCCACCCGGAGTGGTGGTGGGGGGGGGGAAGGCTCCTCCCTGGGCGGGGGCCCCTCCGTGGGCTCCCCCCGGCCCCGGCTGCGACCCACCTACACCGCCAAGGTGAGTGCTCGGGGGATCAGTGTGGGTCAGTGGGTGTGGGTCAGTGGGTGTGGGTCAGTGGGTGTGGGTCAGTGGGTGTGGGTCAGTGGGTGTGGGTCAGTGGGTGTGGGTCAGTGGGTGTGGGTCAGTGGGTGTGGGTCAGTGGGTGTGGGTCAGTGGTGTGGGTCAGTGGGTGTGGGTCAGTGGGTGTGGGTCAGTGGGTGTGGGTCAGTGGGTGTGGGTCAGTGGGTGTGGGTCAGTGGTGTGGGTCAGTGGGTGTGGGTCAGTGGGTGTGGGTCAGTGGGTGTGGGTCAGTGGGTGTGGGTCAGTGGGTGTGGGTCAGTGGGTGTGGGTCAGTGGGTGTGGGTCAGTGGGTGCGCGCGTGTGCGTTACAACTCTTCCCGCCACGCCATCCTCCGCCCCCACTCCACCTCCCTAAAACCCCTAACCACCCCCGCCTCCTAAATCCACGTAAACCGCCTCCGACCCCTTCTCCGCCCCACCCATCCCCACCCCACCCCCCCAGGTGGCGGACTTCAGTCACAGCCACCAAGTGGAGCTGACGCTGCGGCGGCTGCGGGAGGGGCGGGGCGCCGCCGGCCACCTGGACTCGGACCCGGACCCCGACCCGGCCGCCGCCGAGGACGCGGCCGAGATGGCCTCCCCCTCCCACGCGGCTCCGGAGCTGTTCGAGGAGGGCGGGCGGCCCACCTTCCAGTCGGATGTGTACGCACTTGGTGAGAGGGAGAGGAGCGGGGGGATGGACCGCGGCGGAGGAGGGGAGGAGGGGGAGAGGAAGGCGAGGGACGGAGGGAGCCGAGGAAGGCGAGGGAAGGGAGGGGGGAGAGGCACGGAGGAAGGGAGGCGGGGGTGGGTGGGGCGATGCGCTGCGTGGCGGTGGTGGATGCACCCCGCTGGCGGAGGAGGATGCGATGGGATCCGCGGTCACGTGGGCCCGACGGCTCAGCACATGATCCGCCACTGAGCTCCCTCCGGTTGGTGGGGTCGCCCCGTGCTGCATGGGTACCGTACGGATGCTGCAAATGGGCGTTTTGGTCATCTTCCGACTTGTACGACCCGAGCCCGCTTTAACATAAACGGTCACTCACCGCGCCACATCACATTACGTAATACCCAGCCGTACAATACCGTACACAGGGGTACTGCTGTGGGAGCTGTACAGCGGGCGCAAACCGTACGACAAGTTCACCGTTGGCGAGGTGCTCGCCTCCAAGCGCACCGTGCCCACGGCCGAGGTTCTTGCCGTACCGGACAGCTGGATCCCGGAGTACGGCAACCTTTGCCGGCGGTGCTGGCTGCCGCCGGCGGAGCGCCCCTCCCTGGACGACGTGGTGACCACATTGGTCCTCCTGTGTCGCTCCAGGCTGCCCCACGTGCAGCTGTGCTACCCGGTGGCGATCGACGCCGCCGCCGACGACGACGTCAGTACGACAGACTTGGGCCTGTCGTACGATGGCGTCATCGGTCCGCCGCTGCCTGGCATGGTGGTGGAGACCGAGGCGGAGGTGCGGCCAGTCGCCGTCAGGTCAGGGCTGCGGCGGGGCGCGGCGACGGCGGCGGCGGCGGCGGCGCTTCCGTCACCTAAGGCGTTGCTCCAGGGCGGGGCGCGGTGCCGCAGCAGCGCCAGCGCGGCGTCGCCGTCGGCCCTCCGGCCCGGGCCCTCCTCTGTGCGGGGCCTGTCCGTTCGCACGCTTAGTTGCGGAGTGCTGCACAGCGGCGGCGGCGGCGGCGAGGACGAGGAGGAGGACCGCGTGTTGGAACACCTGCGCTGCCAGTTGCTGTCCACCGACGTGGCGGCGTCGGGGGGCTTCATGCCGTACACATGCCCGGGCGATGTGTGGGTGTCGCCGTTCAGCTCCAGGCAGGTGACTGTCGACGGCAGTGCCGTGGGTACGGCGCCTGGCGGCGGCGGCGGCGCGGGCGGGATGATGCCGCCGGGATCGGTTCCGCTGCCGCCCATGCCGATGCAGTACGGCTTTACGGTGGCGGCGCCGGAGCGCGTCTCCGCCGTCGCCGTCGCCGTCGGCGCCAAGATGTTCGATGACGACTCCTCAACCCGCGCCGCCAATGAGGGGGCCGCGTGCGGCTCACCGCGGCCCTTCGCACAGTCACAGCCATCGGACGATGTGTACGACATGTATCGTCGCTCCGGCCTGCCGAGCACGCCGCTGTCCCCCGAGGCCGCCGGGCTGGGCCCCCCTCGGCGGCCGGGCAGCGTCAGCAGCTATGCCGCGCCGCCAGGCGTGGCCGCCGCCGCCGCCGCCGGCGTCGCGACGGCCCCGCCCGCCGCCGCTTCCGGCATCTCGCCGCGCGTTGGTCGGCGCATCGCCGCCAGTGGACAGGATGCCGTACTCAGCCGACTGGAGCCGCTTCCGGAGACCGAGTCCTGCCACCTGAGGCTGCCGCAGGAGCATCTCCTGCCGAATGCAGGGTACGGCAGTGGCATCGCCGCCGCCGCCGCTGCTACTGCCGCTGGCCCCGCCGCCGCCGCCGCTTGCGGTGGCGGCGCCGCCGGCGGCGGCTTGGGCCTCCTGGACGGGTTGCGGCCCTGGGTCGTCTGTCCCGCCAGCACCGCCGCCGCCGCCGCCGCCAGCACCGCCAGCCGCCTCAACGTTGGCAGTAGCAGATCTGAATCATTGTACGGGCTGTCCACTGAGTCATCGATGCAGCCGCCCACACCATCCAACGTGGCGGCGGCGCTGCCACGCAGCAGCTGCGACGACTATTCAACAGGCCACATCAATAACGGCAATGTCAATGTAAATGGCACCCAGCCGACGTGCTCCCTGGCGGTGACGGCGGCGGCCATCGCCGCCGCTCGCGGTAGCTGCGGCAGCGCCACCGGTGCCGTGGGCTCGTCCGTTGCCGTATCTGGCTGTACGGGATTCGTACTAACGGCCATGGACTCGGAGGTTGCGGCGGCGGCGGCGGACGCGTCCGAACGTCCCGCCTCCGACGAGCGGCTGCTTGGTGCTGTACTGGTGGGCGGTAAGTACGGCGATAAGTACGGCAGATCCTGCAGCAGCGCCTGTATCACGGAGAGCGGCAACGGCAGCGCGGCGGCGCAGGTGGAGCTAAGCAGCGGCGCCTTCACAGCGACCCGACGGGGCGGGGTGAGGGGTCTGGGAGGAGGCAGCGTCGGGCTCCCCGGATTGAGTCCCGGCGTCGCTGCCGGGGCTGGGGTCGGGCTTGTCCGCGGCCCCGTGGCGGGGCCCCCCTGGAGCCCTGGGCGGTTCTGCAGCGGCTCCCTGGGGCCCTCGGGGCCCCAGCGCGTCGCTGCCGTACCGAGCACCGTCCCCGGCTTCCGCTCCACCTCCCACCTCGTCGGCATGTCAACGACGTCGCTGCCCGACGCCACCGTCGCCGCCGTCGCAGTGCCCGGCGTCGGCGTCAGCGTCGGCGGCCTGCGCGGTAGCTTCCTGCCGTACACGCACCACACTATCAGCCACACGGCCCTCCGGGCGTCCGTCGGCCGCGTCAGTGGCGTGGAGGTGGGTGTGGGGCCGCTGCATGGCCCGAACCCGGCGGGCTGTGGTTTCGGCGCCGCCACGGGGCTGGATCTGCGGACAGACCTGATGGCGGCCAGCAACGACGGCAGCGGCACGTATGTAGGCTCCCCCGCCACAAGGCCCCAGGCCGCCACATTGATGGGCCTTGTGGGTCTAAGTCCGCGCGCGCGGGTGGGTCGGCAGCACAGCCGCAACTTCACGACGCGGGAGCTGGAGGCCGTGTGGACCTCCATCCCGCGGTTCGGGGATGTGCCGCCGTCACCGTCGCGGGCGTCGACGTCGGTGGCGATGGCGCCGATGCTCGACCTGTCCTAGCGGCGGGGGCTCTGGCGGGTGGTGCCTGCCGGCCGCCGGGCGAGGCGGCCTGGCGGAGCAGGTACGGTGTTGCCGTGCTTTGGGGCCGAGCGCCCGCCGCGTGTGTGTGATCGCGCGGAGGAGGGCGCTTCCAGCCGCCGGAATGGCAGCGGACAAGGCGGCAGGGGAGACGGGTTGTAGTTTATCGACCGTCGTGATGACAGGGTGCGATTCCGATGCCCGGGTACCATCACTGTAAGACACCAGGAGAGTCGTTGCAACAATGGGAGCGGCGGGGAGCGTCTTTCGTGACCGCCCATTGCGATATCCTGCCAACACATAGCAAATCTGTAGAAGTATTGTTTTTGAGCGAAATGTTTTGGAGAGTTAGCCTGCTAGTGGACAGATTGCTTAATAGTGCGCTTTTTCAAGCGCCAGCTGTTGGCCGTTGTGGCTGTAACACTTGACCGTGTTGGTAGATACTGCAGCGCCGATAGATATTTTAGATTTTTTCCACTTATCTAGTTTGTTGCTGAGCGCAAATAGAAACACAGCCTTAAAGCGGAGCCTGCATACCGCATCGGCCATGTAGAGGTTTTTGTTATAGCGTTGATAGAGTTGTGTTGGGCCGAGTGATGACATCATTTAGAGTCACTGCTTTCTCTTTAGAATGTCCGTGATATCGTTTGAGCACCGGAGCTGCTTTTGAAGGGGTTTCCGGATCGCGGTGATGTATTTACAGTGCATTGCGAGTGATGTCCATCTTCGGCAAATACGATAGCACATTCTTACAATGTTCTGATTCCAATCTGCTTTTTCTGCCTCTGAAGTGCCTCGCGTGGAAAAAAACAGAGAGACAGACACAGAGAGAGATCTCCGCAAATTGCATAACATCACAGCGCCAAACCCAGACATAAAGCCAGATCTGTTTCCCTTTCTGGTATGCTTATCGCGTGATGCCATCGAGGTGTATGTTGCCCTGTGTTGCTGAGGCCACCAGAGGCCACCCGCCGTGACGTGGCGCGCGGTCCCCGGGACGGGGACCAGTTGCAGCTGAGTAGCTTTGTTTGGTGGCAAGACGTTGATGGTTGTTCTGAGTAGCGGAAGTGGGGGTTACGTTGTCTGGTGGGGTCGGGTCGGGTCGGATCGGTCAGGGTACAGAACAGTAATGAGGAAACACGTCGCGGTGGATGCACGCGAGCTAGGGTGGAGTACAGTGGTATTATTGGGCCGAGATTACCACCGGGTTTCACATGTCGCAGTCATGTGAGCTCGGTTCGATCCGGTTATGTCGCGCATCGGACACACACCCCTCATCTCTGGGCTTGGTTTTGATTTTAAACCCGCACAGGTTACATAGGGTTACATCGCACATACCGGGTTACATCGCACATACCGTACTTGGTTCCGGAGCAATCAGAGACGGGGCATGATTTGATGGCGCCGTGGATCTCGGCAAGTTAGTGCCGATGTTACTTTGATGGCAATTGCTCTTTCTCGACGGATTTGCGTAGATTCTTAAATGGTTTTGGATCCTTCTTCCTTCTTGTTGTTCTTCCTGACTCAGAAAGGCCCCGTGCTCGTGGGTGCTGGTGCTTGTGGGGCGATGGCGTGATATGACGGCCTACCTGCGTGCCGTACTGTTAGGGTTTAGGGTTAGGGTTTGGGGTTTGGGTTTGATACCCTGACAGCATCTTGCGGTTTGGGGCGGATCTGTGGTCTTTGATCTGCTGGATCTCGGATCTGCCCGCTTCGGCGCTGGGAGAACATTTGGGGTGTGTGTTGCCCTCCAAACGTAGTTTATAAAGAGGTTTCTTTCGGTGGTGACGTTGAAGCCGAGGGCAAGGGGCAAGTACGGCAAATAAACCAACGGATGCAGTACGACTGGGTACGACGCCCGCTTGCACTGCAGGGCCGTGACATTGAAGGGCGCCGAACCCATTTTAAACACACGTCTTACACCAACACGCAGGCCGTACGAGATAGTAATAAGAGTTGTACGGTGCCGTAATAATCACAAGCTACTCCTGCCGAGTGCCAACGATTTGAGCGACTGTTAGGGAAAATGCACTCTCGCTGCAGTCCAGTGGGCAGCGACGGGTCCGACTGGGCACTTGACCAGTCATTGCACAAACCCAGTCCGTCCCTGGATGCACGGATCCGGATCCGGATCCGGATCCGGATCCGGGAACACGAATGTACACATGCTCATGGAACCCAACCCAGGAGGTACCGTTGATGGGGGGGCGCGCCAAGGAATCCGGTAACGACACCAATAGGCGATGTGACGGCAGGGACACCGACCTTGCTGCCTCCGCGACTATCTAGAGCAGCATCGATTGCCGTACGAGGGCAATCATGGCGGTGATGATGTCCATGCCATGTGGTAAAGGTGCGTCCCCGGAAGCCCCCACCGCTGCCATCCTCAGCGCTGTGGGGTACTGACAGCAGTCCCATCGGCGCTGTGGGGTACTGACAGCAGTCCCATCGGCCGGCGAGTCCCCTCGTGCCCGCAGCCGCACGCGCGGCAGCCCCTCGCAGGGCCGGGCACAGCGGTTGCGTGGGCTGGGCACCGCGGGGTTCGCCGCCACTGCTTCCTTCCCTCCCTCCTTCCGGTAGGGATAGGACGGACGGACGGACGCAATGCCCCTTGCGGTGCGGAACCTTCTCAGTGGCCGCCGA
Source organism: Eudorina sp. 2006-703-Eu-15 (assembly GCA_003117195.1). NCBI lineage: Eukaryota > Viridiplantae > Chlorophyta > Chlorophyceae > Chlamydomonadales > Volvocaceae > Eudorina > Eudorina sp. 2006-703-Eu-15. The sequence goes on along the minus strand of BDSI01000027.1, from coordinate 1,182,746 downwards.
CCGCTCGCCATCGAGCGTTCATCATCATTGGTGAGGTCCGTCCGGTGTGTTAGGTGTTGCAACCGTCGTTTAAGATTCACGTTGGATCCGCCAGGTAGTACGGCGTTCGACGTCGTTCGACGGTAAATACCGTACGCGGGTCCTGGGACGACCCAGGAAGCACGGCAAGTACGACAAACATCCCGTGGCCGGCGACCCTTCTCGGGGGTGCCCTGAACTCCGAGTTACCGTCTCAGCCCTCAGCCAGGATGCCTCTAGTGTACGGAACTGCTTACGGGTGTACGGAACGGCTTATGGTTCCGTGCGGCAGCGCCCGGTACTTCGTCGTGCGCGCCCCGCGTACCACATCCTACATCGCACCCTCCCTGGGTGCTTCGAGTTGGCTTTGACATGCGCACCACCCTCGTCATCCGCCGCTGAAGAAACGCCCTCCCCCCATCATTTCCCCCATCACTCCCCCATCAATCACTCCCCCATCATTCCCCCCATCACTCCCCCATCGGTGCACATCGGGGCCTGCTGGCGGGCTGAGCTGCCTCGACCGCGGATATCTGCGACGTTTCAGACGCGCGCGAATGGCCGCTGGCCACCGACAAGGCGCGGCGCGCGGCCGACGGCGTCGCCGACCCCGGGCTCATCAACCCCCCGCGCCGCCTCCTCCTCCTCCTCCTCCTCCTCCTGCTCCTCGGCCGCGTCCTCGCCGCGCCGAGACGCCCGCCCCGATGCGGGCGGCAGGCTCCGCTCGCTGCCGACACGAGAGCCCAGCGCCGCTGAAGACGCCGCCACGCTGCGACGACTCCTCGGCGGGCTCGGCGGGCTCGAGTGCGCGGCCTCCTCCTCATCGGTGGTGTCACGAAGCCGCTGCCCCGCTGCGTGACCTTCTTGGCCTTGATGTTTCTGGTTTTGGTTTTGGCGCGGAGGTGCTCCCCGCCGACAGGCGCCGGCGGAGCGGAGCCGACGCCGCGGCACCGACGCCGCAGCACCGTGCGGCCCGACGTGTAATGCCGTACGTATGGCCCGGACTCCAGAATCTCAACGATCAACAACCTCAACGAACAATGCTTGCCGATACGACACACACACACACACACACACACCAACTGCGGATTTCTCGCAAAACACACCTACCACCTGTTGCGGCGGCCCCCCTCCCCACACCCCACTAATGACGGTGCGTGCGGGGTAGGTCTTCAGGGCGCGGTCGCTGGCTTCGCTTCACACCCCGCCAGAAATCCAATGTGCGCTTGCTGGCGGCATTCCGAAGGTTACGGGCGGGCACGCGTGGCCCCTGGAGTCTAAGACGAAATGAGAGGAAACACGCGGCGGCTGGCAGTGATGGCGCTGCCGCTGCCTCCGTCAGACCTCTTCCCGGTGCCTGCTGCGCTGCTGGGTTCAGGCTCGACGTCGGCGGCGGTGCCTTCCGCATCACCTCGATGGCGGAAGGCGCCACTCGCTGCCACACACCTTCCTGCGCGCGGGCCGGACAAATGGCGCTGGCGTGCACCCAGAAGGCGTGCACCCAGAAGGCGTGCATGGGACCATGGGCGCACAGCTGCCTCCACAAAGCATCAGCGGTCTTGAGGAGCTAGGATGCCAGGAGCAATGGCCCCCTGCTCCAGGTAGAAGGCGCGACGCCGCAACTCCCGGCCGCCCACACAGCACACACGCGTGCACACATGCCATGAACGCACTGCAGTTTGCCAACGCGAAGGGCGCGCAGCAAGGGGCCCGCCTCAATCACCCGCTGCCGCATTAAGCCCAGCTGGCATACACCACCTCCCACGCACCCCTCAATTCGACGCACGGCCGCACCCCCCTTTTTGTCACGCGCGGCCGCAACCCCCACCCCGCCAGTGCACTTCTCACCTGGAGCTGCTGGAAGCTCCGGTGGTGGCGTAGATGATAAGACGGCAGCTGGCGTAGATGATAAGACGGCAGCTGGCGTAGATGATAAGACGGCAGCGTCCTCACCCCGCCCCGCCCCACCCCACCCCGCCCCACCCCAATTTAACTCCCGCCCCACCCCGCCCCGCCCAGCGCGTGCAGCCCCCGCTGCGAGGCCGCCTGGCTGCAGGTCGCTCCGCGGTCTACCTGATCGGGATCCCACCGATCCGACAACGACAATCATGCCAATGCACCGACGCCGCCGACACCCCACGCGCACCCACGGACACCCTGAACAGCGCCGCCCAAGCTGTGGGCCTGTGGCACGCCCCTCCCCCCCCCCCACACACACCGTTGGCGGCGGCGCTGACTACAGGAGTGGGTAGTCACACAGGTGGGTAGTCACACACACACGCAAACCCATGAACAGATCACCTCACACACACACACGCGCGCGCGCATGTCACGCACTCCTGTTCAGCTGTTCTGCCTGCCTAAATAACACACACACACACACACACAGGTTGATTGAGAGCGAGGGGACAGAGGGGACAGAGGCCCCTTACGCCCCTTTCCCCCGTATCCGGGGGAAAGTGCTTCGGCGGTCTCCCGTATGGGGCGGGTTAGCGCCCCCGGCCAGTGTCGGCCCGGCAGATATGTAACGATATATATACACACACACACACACACACACACACACACACACACACACACACACACACACACACACACACACACACACACACACACACACACACACACACACACACACACACACACACACACACACACACACACGCGCGCGCGCGCGCCCTTGGTTGAGAGCGAAGGGACAGAGGCCCCGTACGCCCCTCTCCCCCCTGTCCGGGGGAGAGTGCTTCGGCGGCCTTTTCGTTAGGGCTGGGTTAGCAGCCCTTGGCCAACGTCGGGCCCGGTCAGAGAGGACCCCGTGCGAGTGGGGGGTAAGCAGCCGGCGCGCCTCCAGCTCTTTGCGCTGAGCTGAGCTCCGCTCTCGGGAGCCTCGGACGTCCTCCCACAGTTGCCCTTCTTGTTCTCCTCCTCGTCCTCCTCGTCCTTGTCCTGCTCTTCTCTTCCTCCTCCTCCCCTTCTCTTCCTGCTCTTCTTCCCGCTTCTCTTCCTCCTTCCCGCTTCTCTTCCCGCTTCTCTTCTTGTTTCTCCTACTTCTTCGTGGTCATCCGTCAATGTGTACGGCCCTCGCTCTCTCCCAAGCAAGCAAGGTCACCTCGCCCCTGAAGCACAAACCTCTTGGCCGGCTCGCTCCCTCAACAGCGGCAACAACGACAACAGCAAAAGGACAATGACAATGACAACGACAACAACAGGTGCAGCAGCAGCGGCAGCAACAGCAGTTGCAGCAGTAGCCGCAGTAGCAGCAGCAGCAACAGGCGCATCAACAGTAATAGAAACAGTAGCGAGAGCAGCAGTAGCAACAGCAGTAGCAGCAGTAGCAGCAGTACCAACAATAAGGTAGCAGCAGTAGCAGCGACATCCGGAACGCCAGTCGGATCATCGGGTACTCGGGTTGCAATCCATCCAACCGTCAATTCAGTCATCGCAGTAAGGATGTACCTTAATGAGAATAAAGAGTTCAAGACAGCGGTTTTACACCTCCTCTCCTCTCTTGCCCTCTGCAAGTACCGCAAGTACACAACCCAAGCAAACAATGCCACCCCGAACGAACGGGCCCCCATACACCTGTACGCGTTCCCATGGCGGGCCCGCGGCTCCTTAACCACTTCCGCAACAACCCTAAACCCCACAACACTCAAACCACCAACCATCAACCACCAACCAACCAGCATCTTGAGCGACCAAACCTTCCCTAAAATCTACAACACGGTGCTTTCGCGACGAGCAGCAGCCAATTCGACCGACGCCCACACAACCGTTCATCGGGCGCGGCGCTGGCCCCCAATCCCAGGTTGCGCACGTACCGCGCTACATAATCACATCAAGCACGGCAGTACGGCACGTCTCCGCAGAGTGCAATGGCAGCTTTGGAGTCCCAAATGAGGCTTTAACTTTTTAGTTTTCATGGTCTTGGCCCCGGTGACCCCCGCAACAGTGAGGATGGAGCGCACCCGGAGCCCCGCCCCCCTCCCACAGGAAAGCGATGATCACCGGCGGGTGGTAGCAGCCGAGGAGGCAGTGCAGTGAAGCCAGCCGCCGCCGCCGTCGCGACCGCCGGCCCCACACCTCCGCGGTCCCCAAATAACCCCGCGGTCCGACGGCTGCTCTTCAGGACCTCAGGACCGCCGAGTGGCCGCCGCACTTGCCCACCGGCGCAGCCACCGCACCTGCCAGACCGCCCGGCGGCATCAGCGGCGGTCACTGCGGCGTCCGGGGACCCGGCAGCACCGGCGGCATCGGCGGTGCCGCCGCGGCCGCCTGCTGCCCGCCAATACCCGTCACCACCGTCCGTGCCCACTCCTCGGCTTCCTGGGCTGCTGCCGCCTTCGCCGCCAGGCAGCTGCCGGCGCCGCCGCTGCCGCCGCCGCTGCCGTCCCCCGCCGCTGCCGCGTCGCATCGCGGCGCCGCCGCCGGCGTGACGTCGCAGGGCGCCTCCGTCATCCACTCCCGACGGCCCGAACCAGTTAGCACCAGTACGACACCGCTGCAGGGCCGCTCGCTGCCCGGGGTGCCGCTCCCCGAGGCGGTCCCGTCGGCGCCCGCCATCGGCGCCGTCACCTCGACGACCCGTGGGTTGCGATGCACCGCCCTCGGACTCCCTACATCGTCCCATGGGTCATTGTCGTACGCCAGGGCCGTGTGGCGCGCTTCGGAGGCGGCCGCACACGACCCACCCGCTTGCTCTGGCTCCAACCACACGCCGACGACGGCATCCCCGCCGCCGCCGCCACCGCTGCCAGAACGAACGGGGCCAACCCGGGACCGTGATGGCGCTGTTGCGGCTCCGGGGGACAGGGGCGAAGCTGCCGCAGCTGGTGACGAGGTCGGGCCACGGCCCACGGCTACGAGCTCAGCAGTGCCCGCGGTGCCTCGGCCAACCCCCGGCGGCGGCGGCGGCGGCGGCAGCGGCGGCAGCGGGAGCAGGAGCGGTGCAGCCACCTTGTATTTCTCCCCCAGCCGCGCCAACGCCTGGCTGAGCTGCCCAGCCAGAGGCGTCCGCGCCTTCCCGCCGTCGCCGCCGCCGCCGCCGCCGCCGCTGGTGCCGGTCGCTCGCAACCGCCCATCCGGGGGCACTGATGCCGCTGCTGTCGGCGGCCGCCGCAGCGGCAGGGACCCCGGTGGCTCATTGGCGGCCTCGGACGCCTCCGTGACACAGTAGAGCAGCGGCCCCAGCGCTGTGCCCGACGACCCCACACCGACACCGACACCGACGCCGACGCCGACGCCGACGCCGATACTGGAGAGGGAAGGACCCCGGCGGGAGACCCCGCCGGAACCGTCGCCGTCGCCGTCGCCGATGCCCATCCGCAATGTGACACTGGATCCCAATCGGTCGACCAAGACCGCGGCGCTTCCGGCGCTGGCCCGGGCGGTTAGAGTAGCCCGGGCAGGGCCGCCGGCGGAAGAGTAGAGGCTGCGCGGCCGCCGCTGTGCAGCAGCCTGCGAAGGCGAGCGACCGAGACAAGGCACCGTTGGGAGGGCCGTACGGCGATGAAAGCTGGCGGCGGCGGCGGCGGCGGCGGTGGCGGCGGCGTCAAGGCCGGCGAGGATGCTGGCGGAGCCGGCGGCGGTAGCGCCGCTGCCGGCGTTACACCCGTTGCCGAAGGCGCCCGCCGCCGCGACAGCGGGCGGCGGCGCCGCCACCGCCGGCGCGACGCTGACGTCGGATGGCAGCCGTGGCAGCGGCGCCGACGTCGCGGCGGTCGCCGGGTTGGCTGCCGTACCGGGGCTTCGGACGTGCATCCGGCCCCAGGCGGGCATGTGAGACTTTGCCGGCTTTGGTGGGTGCCGGAGGATGTGGCTCTGGGCGGGCGTTGGTGCCGGGGGCGGAGGGTGGTGGCTGTGGCCAAGGGACATCCGCGAGCGCAGCAGCAGGGACAGGAAGGTGCTGGCGCTGACGGTGGAGGTCGCGGCTCCAGGGTAGGGAGCCACTGCCGTGACAGCGGATGCCGGCGTCGTCGTCGTCGTCGTCGGCGGCGGCGGCGGCGGCGGCGGCGGCGGGCCCCCGGGTGTCGTCGTTTCGCGGAGGGCGGCGGCCGTGCTCTGCAGCGCAACCTGCCAGCTGGCGGCGACCCTGCGATGCACAATATTGCGGGGAATCGAACATCCTAGGTGCCTTCAGTAGCGGGTGGTGATGGCTTAGGACAGTAACACACGTTCTTTTACTGGTGGTTGGTAATTGCAAGGGCCGGTTTCTCGAGCATCCTTCATCAAGCTGATCCATTCCCAATACCGCTCTTTGGTCCTTACCAACAACCGTCGCCAACCAGTCTAATTCTCAACCAACCAACCAACCAACCAACCAACCCACCTGACGAGGAAAGCAGCCCCGCTGACGGCCTTCGCGCCCTTCCGCAGCGGCAGCCGAGCCACCTCCAAGGGACCCTCCTGCGCCCAGGGCAGCGACAGCCCATCGGCCGCCGCATCGGCCGCCGCATCCGCCGCCGCCCGTTGGCCGCCGGGCAACTCTCCAGGGAAGGTCCCCGACTCGGTTTGGGAGCCCTCCGTCCTGTACTCCCGCCGACTCTGGCTGAAACCCGGTGGCCGCTGCTCCGGAACCAGCCACCGGCCCGCTCCGGAACCACCCATGGAGCCGGACCCCAGCCCGGGACCGGCCTGAGGCACGGGGGCCAAGGACGACACAGCCCCCACTATTTCCCGAGATGAGCCAGTCGCGCGCGGCCAGGGGTCGCTGGTGGCGGCGGCCCTGGTGGCGGCGGCGGCCTCGGGCGCCTGCGCCTGCTGCGCCGCCGCCAGTTCAACGCAGGCCCGCTGGGTCACGAGCACCTGCCCGGGTCGGGCGGCGCCGGCCAGCTTACGGGCGCAGCGGACCACAGTTCCCGAGTAGCGCAGGGCGGCGGTGGTGGGAGGTGTGTACCAGTCCACGGGGCCGCAGTCGATACCCACCCGCACTCTGAGGGGGGTTGGGGCGGGGGTTGGCCGCGAGGGGTCGGGTCGGGTCGGGTCGGGTCGGGTCGGGTCAGGTCCGAGATGCCGGGTGTATCAAACGACGGGTGAGGGCTGAGGGGCGCGCACCCCGAGGGCCCTTCCACACATCCATGTGTGACCAGCGCGGCCATGCACGAACCGCAGCTCAACTGCACACGTAGCATCAACGGTGATAGCGGTTGATGGTTGGCGTAGTTGGTAGTCAGGACGCTGAGAGGGCAGGGCCCTCCGCAGGCGCCCGCTGCCGCCCAACGCTTCCGCCACCCACCCACCTCAGACCTCGCACCCACACACTCCAGTCATCGTCGTCCGCACCGCCACTCCGGCCGCCGCCGGCCCCCCCGCCGCCGCCGCCGCCGCCTCCGCCGCCGCCAGTCCCGCTGCTGCTGACGCCCTCCCCGCCACTCAGGACCGGCACTGCCCGAAAGCCCGCTGGCGCGCTGCGCCCCTCTTCCCCCTGCTCGTGCTCCCGCTGGCGCCCCAGCCACAGATTGCCGTCGGCCCCGGTCACTCGGGGGACCGCCCCACGGGTCATGTCAACGAGGGCGCCATCCCCCGGTGGGTCTTCGACCGTTAGGAGGCCGCTGAGGCTGTCCTGAGACACCCAGCGGCCTGACGGACCTGTACGAAATGTACGGCCGCCGCCGTCGCCGCCAGTGCTCCAGGGCATGCTGTCGGAGGTGACCCGCGGGATTCCCCCCCGGCTGCATCCCCCGCTAGCTGCCGCGGCCGCCATTGCTACGGCCGTCGGCGACACCGCCGAGGCACTGCCCATCCGTGCCCGGGTCGCGGGGCTCACCTGCCCGACCTGCCCCATTGCGAACCCTGCTACAGCTGCTGCTGCAGCTGCGGATGGTCCTGCTGCTACTGCCAATGACGGCGGTGATGGTGGCAGATGTGTTATTGCCTGGCCCGCGCCTTGTGTGATGAGGCACCAGGGGTGGCCCCCGTATTGGCGGGGCCCGGGCCCGGGCGGCGTCGTCACTACGTGGGCGGCTTGGGGCGGAGACGGGTCCGCGGGTTGCGGTGGGGGAGGCGCGGTGGCGGCCTCGGGCGCGGAGAGCAGGGCTGTGGTGGCGGAGGCGGAGGCGGTGAGGCAGCCGCGCCAGGTGATGGAAGATGAATCGACGCGGACCATTCCCGGCGGCAGGGACGGCCCCTGCGAGGGCGACAGCGATGCGAGCAGCTGCTGCGAGGACGTCCCGGACAAGTCGTCGTGGCCGAAGCCGGCGGCGAGACGGCCGCCGCCGCCGCCGCCGGCACCGCCGTCGACGCTGAAACCGTCCTCGTCGTCATCCGCATTAAAGTCAGCATTAAAGAACCCCAGCGAGCATAGACTCATCTGAAAGGCGGGGTTGGATTCCGGCGTCACCGGCGGGACCGCGGACAGCGGGTCACTGGCGGCGCCGTCAACATCCATCGCATGTACGGCAGCAACATGCACAGCGCACACATTGCTCGCCGGTCCCTCCCCCATGCGGCTGCCGATGGCAACCGGCTGCCGCTGCTGCAACTCGGTGCGCTGCAGCGGCGCGCGACGGCCCTGCGTGTCAGCTCCGCCGCCGCCGCCGCCACCGCCGCCGCCGCCGCCGCCGTCGGCATCAGCTGCGACGTGCAGTACAGCCGCATGACGCTCGTCAGCAGTCGTGCTCGTCCCACTGGCGCTCGTGCCGACACCCGCGGCGCCGCCGCCGTTGCGGCCCACGCTGCCTCCGCCGCCGCCATCGCCGTCCCTTTTAGCGTCCTCAGCGGCGGCGGCGGCGGCGTACGACTGCAGCACATTGACGGCGGGGCTCCTGGCGCCGGGCTCGTTGGCGGCGCCGCGGCGGGACGTCCGGCTGAGCAGGGACAGGCGGTGTGTGGCCCCGCGGCACAGGTGTAGAGGCCGCCGGCCGCCCGACGCCAACACGCCTTCCGACGGAGCCCGCGGAACCGCCGCCGTTGACGCCGCCGCCTGCGGCCGCGGCGGCGACGGCAGCAGCATGTCGGGTGCATTCAGCGTCTCGGCAAGCAAGACAGGGTCCCGGTCGGGGTCGGCGTCGGCGTCGGCGTCGATGGGTGTTGCCATGGCGGACGCGGCCGATGGCGGTGCCCCCCGGCGCCCAGTAGGCTGGCCACCGCGCGGCGACAGAACCGCCAAGAGGGGCGTCAGAGGAGCGCTGTGGTACCGGCTCCCGTCGCCATCGGCGGCGGCGGCGGCGGCGGCGGCAGAAGCAGCGGCGGCGACGGCGCAGGCCCCCACACTCGACCCGGTACCGGCCGCCGCCGAGCCGCCGACGCAGCTGCTGCCGTATTCTGCTGGCGGCGGCGCGTGAAGCAGCAGCTCCCGCATCGCCACATTCCAACTGCCCTCGGCCGTCTGCTTACGGACCCGGCTCACATCGTGGTCGGTGGCTTGCACGGAGCCACCGACAGCGCCGCCTGCGTGGCCTCCAGATCCGCCGGCGTGCACCTCCTCCTCCGCCACAAGCACCAGTTTCGACGGCAACATCGCGCTGACGGTGACGTTGCGCCGTGATCGATCCATTCCGCGGAAGGCGCTCGGGCACGGCCTCGCCTCCGACACCTCCGCTGCCTCCGAAGTCGTCGCCTCCGACGCCTCCGACACCTCGGGCATCTCGGACCTTTCCAGATGCGCAGGCAGGCTCAGGGTCGGGAGGATCCCCCGACTGGAACGAAAAAGTGAGGGATGGCGTCGCAGCTGCTGCTGCTGCTGCTGCTGCTGTTGCGGCTGCGGCGGTGGCGGCTGCGGCGGCGGATGTAGCTGTGGCTGTGGCCCTCGGCGGTTGCCATGGCAGGTGAGGCGGTGGTGCGCGTCAGGGCGGTGTTGGGGTGCCGCACAGGGTGGCGATGTGGCGGCGACGCTGCCGGTGGGCGGCGACGTCGGCGTCCGCACCTGGCCCGCCCGCGGGTCCGCGAGCAAGGACCCGAGAAGGAACGAGCCGGAGCGCGGCTTCGCGGTTGCGACCCATCCGTGTGGCTGCGGTTGCGGCGATGGGTGTGGCTGCGGTTGTGGAAAGATGTTCGGGTGGGAGACAGGCCGGCGCTGCGAGTGGGGTTGGTGGTGGTGGTGAGGATGGTGGGTGCGTGGTCGCGGCTGCAGCAGCGGCAGCAGCGCCTCGCGGCAGGCCGGGTGCTGCAGCAGCGAAGGGGCCCAGGCGGACTGCGCCAGGGCGGCCTGCAGGGATAGGGCCCAGCGGGCGGCCTGCAGCGGGCTGCGGAAGGCGACCACCAGCGAGGCGGCGGAGGGGTCGTTCAGGCGCCCGCCAGCGGCGGCGGCGGAGGCGGACGCGCCACCGCCGGGCCAGGGCACAGAGGCCTGGGGGCGAGGGCGAGGGCGCGGGTGCGGGTGAAGGGTGAAGGGTGAGAGAAATTGGTTCCGTTTTTCGGCAGCTCGAGGGTTGTACTAACGTATCCGATCAAGGCCATACCTAAACCCCCCTCATCACTGCATCCGGCCGCTATAGCCCACAGGGCCCCTCGAGACAGCCTCACCAGGTAGCCTCGGTGCGCCGCCGCCGCTCGGTAGGCCGCCGTACACAAGGTGGAGAGGCCGCTGCGGGTGGCGGCCGCATCCCAGGCCATCAGGGGGGTCAAGTCCGGGACTTGGAGTACGGCAATGGCCGCCTGCCCGACCGGCGCCTCGTACACGGTCGGCGCCACCGCACTGGGTGCGCACCTGCACGAGGGGGATGGGGGACGATGCAACGGGCCGCGGACAGCGACTCATAAGCTGTACTGCCGTACTTCATGTCGTACTGCTGTACTGCACGACAGGAAAAATCAGCGCCGAGATGTCACTTTACTGATGCTGCCCCCTTCCACGACCGCCATGGTGCACCGGCCACTCCGAAACCACCGCACAACAATTTCTCCCTCCGCTGTCTTTTCCTCGGCCCCCCTATTCTCGCCGCCTTTCCCTCCGCCGGGCCCCCCCATCGCCGCCTTGCCCTCTGCCGCCCTCCTTTCGCTCTGCCCTCCCATCGCCCTGCCCTCCCATCGCCCTGCCCTCCCATCGCCCTGCCCTCCCATCGCCCTGCCCTCTCATCGCCCTGCCCTCCCATCGCCCTGCCCTCCCATCGCCTTGCCCTCCCATCGCCCTGCCCTCTCATCGCCCTGCCCTCCCATCGCCCTGCCCTCCCATCGCCCTGCCCTCCCATCGCCCTGCCCTCCCATCGCCCTGCCCTCCCATCGCCCTGCCCTCTCATCGCCCTGCCCTCCCATCGCCCTGCCCTCCCATCGCCCTGCCCTCTCATCGCCCTGCCCTCCCATCGCCCTGCCCCCCCCCCCCCTCCCATCGCCCTGCCCTCTCATCGCCCTGCCCTCCATCGCCCTGCCCTCCCATCGCCCTGCCCTCTCATCGCCCTGCCCTCTCATCGCCCTGCCCTGCCCTCCCATCGCCCTGCCCTCCCATCGCCCTGCCTCATCGCCCTGCCCTCCCATCGCCCTGCCCTCCATCTGCCCTCCCATCGCCCTGCCCCCATCGCCCTGCCCTGCCATCGCCCTGCCCTCCATCGCCCTGCCTCTCATCGCTCTGCCCTCCATCGCCCTGCCCTCCCATCGCCCTGCCCTCCCATCGCCCTGCCCTCCCATCGCCCTCGCCCTCGCCCTCCCATCGCCCTGCCTCCCATCGCCCTGCCCTCCCATCGCGCCCTCCCTCCTCAACCCTGGCGCCCCGGCCCTACCTGGGTGGCGGCAAGCGGGCCATTCGCGGGGTGAGGTGGTGCGGCCAGACCAGGTACAGGTCCTGGGCGGCAGCCTGGGCCTCCCAAAAGTAGCGACCCGCCAGAATCAGCTGCCGAGGGGAGTGACAGGTCGGACGGGGGGGAGCTTTGAGCTGGAGCAAGGGGTAAAAAGGGCCCAGGCGGCTGCATTCTGGGGGAGGTGGCAGCGGCAAAAGGCTGCACGGTGGCTGCTAGTGCTCAAATCCCTAGACTGCTGGTGCCCCAAAACCCAAAACCCTAAACCCGAGATCCTGGAATCCTCTTTCCACCCTCAGACCCTGCCCGGTCGTGACAGGCCGACCACCTCACCCGGTGGGGCGGCAGCTTGGCGGCGGCACCTGCCAGCAGCAGCGACGACGCGCCCCCGCCCCCGCCCCCGCCCGCCGGACTCCCCGCCGTCAGCCGCTGCAGCACCTCCCCGCTCAGGGCGACCATGCCGCCGTGCGCCGCGTCCGCCACCGCCTTGGCGTGCGACAGGGATGGGCCGCAGTAGACGGTCCGCTGGCTGGCAGCGTTCACCCTCACCGCCGCGGGCGTGGAGGGCCCCACCGAGATGCCCACCCGCACACGCAGCCCCCTGCGCGCAGGACCCCGGAGCCAGAACAGATAACACATTGGGCTCAGTCAGCAGCAACAACACACGCCGCACATCCTCACAATGATGGTGGGTCCAAGCACGCGCCAACAGGCAGCGGCGGCCGCAGAAGAGACCCCAGCCCAGCACGACGGTTCCCCTCCTCCCCACTCGCCCGCTCACTCACGCCCGCCCTCTACCGCACCTGAAGACGCACACCGCGCCGGCAGCCCCCGAGGGCCCCCCGCTGCGGCGCGGCGACGCTACCCCGGGTCGCCTAGGCGCTCCCGGCTGTGCGCACTCCCCTCCCAGGGGCCGATTGCTACTGCTGCAGCTGCAGCTACGGCCCTCCGTCACCCGCTGGAAGGCAGCCGCGGCGTCCGTCGCCACCCGGGCTGCGAGGGCTGTGAAGAAGCGGCGGCCCACTGCCGGGGCGCAGCCCCCCGGCTGCCTGCTCATCACGGCAAGGGCCCAGCCTCCGCCTCCGCCTCCGCCTTCTCCGCCGCCGCCTCCGCCGCCTCCGCCGCCTCCGCCGCCGCTGTCACTGCTGCCCCCATTATCGCCACACCCAGCGGACCCCGCCGCCACCTCGCTGGCGGCCCAGCGCCTCTGCATCCACTGCGCCAGCGTCTGCGCCCAGGCGTCAGCCTCGGCGGTACGCCTGCAGACACTCCGATCCTGCCCCTCCCCCAGCTCCGCCGGCCGACTGCCGCCGGGCCGTTGACGGCCCCCGACCCCCGCTTCCGCCTCCGCCTCCACACCCGCACGCGCACCCCCGCCCGCACCCGCTCCGGTATCCGTCTCCCGCTGCTGCACACTGGCGGCGGCGGCGGCGGAGACCTCCCCGTCACCCCGGCAGCCACCGCCCTCCAACTGCAGCTCTGGCAGCACGGGGTTCGAGCGGAAGCGGAGCGCCGTCATCCGGCCCAGCGAGCAGGCCTCCGAGGGCCACCGGGCTGATCGGGGCCGGGTCGCCCAGGAGGGCCCCGCTGCCGCCCCCGCGCCCCGCCCCGGCCCCGGCCCTGGCCTCAGGTCAGGGGCCGTCCGGCCGGCAAGCCCTGTCGTACCAGCCGCGGCAGCTCGTGGGGGATCGGCCTGGGCGGAGTTTCGCAAGGCGGCGGCGGCGGCGGCGGCGCTGTCGGCGGCATTACTGCAGAGGCTGGTGACGGCGGCAGCACCGCCGCCGGCGTCCCCGCTGACATGGTACGGTATACTGGAGAGGAACTCCACGGACAGTGCCACGGAGTTTTGGTCCCCCATCAAAGTGGTGGTCAGGCACGTAAGCTCATCATCGCAAGGGAAGGCGCCGTCACTGCCGCCGCCTCCGCCGGTGCCGCCGTCGACGCCTCCGTCAGATGTCAGCAAGGCGGCGGCGGCGGCGGCGGCGCCATCGTCGGCGCAGCCGCTGGGCTGGCCGGATGCGGTGGCCCCGTTCGCGGTAGTGGCGGCGGCGGCGGCGGCGGCTACGGCCGCGGCCGCAGCCGCGGCTGCGGCTGGTGTCAGGGCGCTGGCAGCAAGTGAGGGTGCCGTACTCAAGTCTCTGTCCCAGTCGATGTCTTCCTTTGAGGCCTGGCGCCGGATGGGGTTCTGCCAACTTGGCGCGGGGGAGTGCGTGCGGCTGGAGAAGGGGAAGCCGGGCGGGAGGCGTGTCCAAATGGGCGAACAGATCTGGAGGGAGGAAGGTGGAGGGCGGAAGGGGGCGGAGGGCGCGGAGGGCGCGGAGGGCGGAAAGGGGCGGAGGGGGCCGCGGAGAACGCGGATGGGCAGGAGAGGCAGGAGGCGGGCGGAATCGCGTCAGTGCAACTGCAACTGCAAATGACGTTGCAAGCGCAAGTGCCCAATGAGGCAACGTGGGGGGCGGCCGATAGCGCCCCGGTAGCCTTCAAGGGCGCGCCAGTCTGGAGCCGCCGACGCACCGGGCCACGTCCACAGGCCGCATATTGTTGTTACTACATGGCCCTTCCGACACATCTGTCTTTAGACATTTGCAGGTCGGGGGAAATCGATGACGTATGTACGGAGTTTTAGATGACGCCCGTACATCACTACGGAGGGCCACACCAGTACAGCAACATGCATGACGTGACATCATGCGCCGTACGTACTCTTGTACGAGTTTGCTCGGTACGTCACAAGTACTTGGAAAGCTATGGTTGCCGCATGATGCTCGTGTGTCGGCTTGGCAACACCCCCAGCCACGAGACCGTGATGATGCGTGTGTTCAGAGAAGAGATGCATGTGTTTAGATGCATGTGTGTACGGGGCACGGTGTACGACATACCCATATCGTACACCTGCCTGTTGTTCCAGCAGCCTGGCTGGCCACTCGAGCTCCATGAGGCCGCTCTGGAGGTCGAGGGCGAAGGCCAGGGCGTCGAAGGGCCGCGAAAAGGAGATGATGAAGGAGTCACCCTCGGTGGCGGATTCGTACCCACAGTGCCGTACAAGCAGTCTCCGTACACATGCATGGTGCAGACCCACGCTGGTGTCCATGACGGATGCGGGCAGCGTCTCCCAAAGGGAGGTCGAGTCCTGGATGCTGAGTGGGGAGGGGGGATCGGGGGAGGAGGAGCTGGGAACGGTGCTGGAGGTGGCCGTTCAGTGTCGTACGGTGCCGTACAGACGCAGACCCGACGGCGGTCCGCCCCGGAACCGTATGCGCTATATGGCTGCATCGCATATCGAGTCAGGCCCCGTACCGAAACTCGCGTGTCGTACAAGTCGCGGGCGCGGAGTATTCCCCACCCACGTAATCATTGTTTGACCCGTGGGACTCCTCACGGGGCGGCCCACCCAATCCATTACACAGGCCGTCTCGCCAATATACTTCTTAAACCCTCCAATCACTTCCCTCATTGTCACACCTGATTCCTGGCCCCGCCTTGCCTGGCCCCGCCTTCCTGGCCCCCCCTTCCCTGGCCCCGCCTTCCCTGGTCCCGCCCTCCCTGGCCCCCCCTTCCCTGGCCCCGCAGCACAAGTGCACTCACTCCGTGACGAGGAGGCAGGTGTCCGGCCCCGGCCCCGGCGCGGGCGCTCCCCAGCCTCTCCTCGCCGGCATCAGCCAAGCCACCAGGTGGCCCAGCAGGGTCCCCCGCCGCCGCTGCCACAGCAGCAGCGCCAGGAAGGCAAGCAGCACGGCCCCGCACACAGAGCCCGCCACCGCCCCCGCAAACGTGGATCGACGGCCCGGATCCCCCTCCGTCGCAGCTGCAGCCGCAGGGGGGAGCCGCGGGAGGACGCGCCCCGGGGCAATGTGGCCCGGGCCGATTGGGCGGCGAACGGGTTGGTCAGGCACGGACCAGTACGAGGAAAGCATGAGATGATGCCGCAGGTGTGGTGCGTGCCCCAAGCGGCCGCAAAAGTTGAAGATATCTTTGGACGTACTGAGCAGGAGTTGCTGCACAGCAGAGAACGAGATGCGTGCCGGTGACTGCTCACTGACTCACCTGCAGTCATCGTGTCGCCCAAGGAGTGTCCGTACATCCATTTTGCGGGCGTATCGAGGCCGATGCTGGCACGGTAGGATTGCAGGAACGAGAACGTACTGTACGACGCCGCCAGCCTGATCTGAGCCTCCTGTACGGCACCTCGCAGGACTTCCTCACATGGCGTCACGTGCTCCGACCAGGCGCTGCTACTGCCGCTACTGCCGCTACTGCCGCTACTGCCGCTATTGCCGCTGAAGTCTTTCAGATCACTGCTGCTACCGCCGGCGATGGCGCTATTTCCATTGGCGCTCCTTGCACCATAGGACTGGCTGTTGTTGCTGTTGGAGATGCCGCACGACAGCGTCAAGTCCAAAAGGTACCTAAGCTCCGTCCTGTAGATGAGACAGTAAGTACGGTAGCATTTGTACGGCAATACCATTGAGTAGGGTAAGGCAGCAAGGCAAGCGGGAAACGTGGTGTGGGAGGCGCGCGAACACAGACCCACGCGCACGCTGGCTTGCTTGCTTGCTGGGGATTGCGGTTTGGTGAGGTGCCTGGATTGGTTGCAGAGGGGGTCAGTATCATGTTTGCCGCGGATGTGCCACCGACCAAACACATAAACACACGCCCTGCAACCCACACACACCAGATAACAGCATCACTGGCGACAATCACTTCGTTCAACCGCCAACTCCCTGTGGACATATTCCCCACTGGCGGCGCTGCGGTGTCGCCTCCCGCACTGGGGTAACCCGCCCCGCCTCCCTCTCTGCCGATTCCTCCTCCTCCTCCCCCTCCTCCTCCTCCTCCTCCTCCGGTCCCCTGCCCCACACACGGTCCCCAGCCCTCGGGTGGCTGTGCCCACCTCATCCGCTGTCCATGTAGGAAGCCGCTGGGCCACCAGGCATTTGGGTGGGCCGCCTCCTGCTGCCCCGTCCGCAAGGCCTCCTGCAGCAGCCGCACCAGCGAGGCAGACGGCGGCGGCGCCTCCCCCAACCGCCGCCTGACGTCCCCCCCAACCGCAATCGTGCTAACCTCCTCCCGCAGCAGCGCGCCGGCGACCGTGTCATTGGAGATGGCGGCGGCCAGGCAGCGCACTCTTACGGGCGCTAGGGGGTTGCCGTACATGATCGCGCAATCATCGACCGCCGACCCGTCGGTGTCGAGCACCGGCGACGCGGCGACGCCGCCCACCGACCCGTCGTCCGACGCCGCGGCGGGTCCCCGTCCCGGGTTCATGTCCAGCCAGGCCACGGGCCCCGGGTCCGCGCCCGACAGCCGGGCCAGGAGCAGGTAGGCCAGGAGCTGCGATGCGGCGTCGCCCCGGGGCCCCACCTGGAGCAATGCCGCCAGGGAGGCCGCAGCCGGCTGCGGACTGCGGTTCATGAGCCTCCTCCCCGCACCCGCACCGGTACCGGCACCGGTACCTGCCGGCGGCGGCGCCACCAGGGTCTCCCCTAGAGGGCACGAAAGCGGGTCGCATGTCAGCAGCGAGTCCGTGGCCTCGTCCCACACCACCTCGGAGCCGGGGCAGGGGGCCACCAGCACCTGGGGCACCCATGGGACCCCCGGGGTCGACCCGGCGGCGGCGGAATCTGACGCAGGTGGCTCTTGCTGCTGTTGATGCGTGGCCAGCAGCCGCTGCTGCCGGCGCATGCCGGCCCCAGTCGGCTGCGTCGAGGCGGCGGCGGCGGCGGTGGCGGCGGCTTGCAGCTCGTGGGCGTGGATGGACTGTGGGGGGAGGAGGAGGAGGAGGAGGAACGGTCCTAAGGCGTGTGCGGCCCGGACCAGGCGGCGGCCAGTCAGCTCACCTCACCACACCGGTCACTGGGGGCGGCAGGTCGCACGCGTGGTCAGCGGCTCGGGTCCACCTTGCCACGATTACTACTACTACAGACACATACACATACGTGTATATGCACATACACTTACACCCGGGAACAACCGCTCTTAACCGCTGTCCGTAAGTCTCCCACCACCACCACCACCACCATCAGGACTACCCACCTCACCGCACCTCTTCGCATCTCACATCACGTCACATCATGTCACATTATGTCACATTATGTCACATCATGTCACTTCACGTACCTGCACCTGCGCCGCCGACGCGACCGCCACCGCACATGCCCCGGACGAGAAGTCCGCACTGGAGATGCTCGGACTGGCGCAGGTCCCGTCAGGACCTCCAAAAGGGGAGGACGGCGCCGACAGCATCGCGAGATCCCCCAGCAGCTCCAGGGCGTACTGCAGTGCCGTACTGTGCACACGCGGGGCGCCGCTGACCGGGTCAAAGTACAGGCCCTGTTGCCGGCCGCGGGTCTGGGCGACGGCGGCCCAGACGGCATGAAGGATGTGCAGTCGCGAGCAATCTGTGAGCGCGAAAAGGAGGAGGACGGGGACCGGGCGCGGTGGGAGCCCTGAACGCCTACCAAGCCCCGCAGCGTGGCAGTGAGGTGCGGTCACCTAGTCTACCGAATCGTCGTACAGCCGTACAGCCGCGTAATGATATTGAGACATCACGCAGTGGGCCCAGCGGCTGCCCCGCTGCCGGGCACCCGCACCCGCACCCGCACCCGCACCCGCACCCGCACCCGCACCCGCACCCGCACCCGCACCCGGGCTCGAGAGACAAAAGCGCACACCACACCACATCAGATTACGTCACAGGTACGCCCCGCAGGCGGGCTGAAGGCAGCTCGACGGATCGCATCATCTGCCGGCTGTCGTTGCCCACTCGGCAGCTGGTGCGAACCCACACCTTAAACCCGAAGACGGACAATGTCATTAGCGGCCGTTTGGGAGCCGTACGACAAGATATCCAGCCACCAACGCTTCAGTTTTCGGAGGCGGGCCGCCACTAAGCTCCAGCGGCACGAGGGTCGCCCCGTACAGCGGGATGCCGCCGGCGAGGCCGCGGGAGGGCCCTCCTCCCTCCCGCCCGCTGGGGGAGGGGGTGTTGCCTCTCCTTCAATCACCCTCCACAATACTGCGCCTGGCACGGCACGCCTAGCCGCTGGTGGCCCCTCCTAGACGCCGTACCTGGATCCAGGGTCAGGCACACGGCGTACGGCGGGTCGTCCTCTCTCCGGAGGTCCGGATAGCGGTGCGCCAGGTCCCGCAGCTGCTGCCACGTCTTGGGGACCTGCGATCGGGGGAACGAAACCCACTGCTGCCGTTACGCAGCCGCACACGAGCGCGCGCGCGCAGAGTTCAGGCGCTGCCGCTCGGGGGTTGTGCACGGCCCGTCGGCTTGGTCTTCCTGAGTTACCCCTGGCATGTACGACCCATGCCGTACGAGCGCATGAGCTCAGGGTGCGTGTAAGACCCTTGGGAAGTCGCGCCGGTGCCGGTCCGAGGCTGCTGCACACTACCCACCTGCTCCCCGAGGCCTTGGAGCACGTCCCCGCGCGCGAAGAGCAGCAGCGGCGATGCGCCCAGCGGCACCGCGGCCACGGAGCGGTTGTGGAGCGCCAGGCTCCGCCGGTACTGCGGCAGGAACTCCCACCAACTGAACCCCAGCAGGCCCACGTCGGCAACCGGGCCGCCAGCCGCAAAGTCCGACACCTCCGGGGCGGCGAGCAGCCACACATCCAGGCCATCAGCGGGAGAGTAGGTCAGGTCAGCCTGGCCCGCACCTCGAACCCGGGTGCTCACGGCCGCTGCTAGTTGGGGGGGGCCCGACGATAGGGTGGAGCGCAGCCAGGGCGCGTAGGCAGCCGGAACGTGCACGTTGACACCCTGGGGAAGGCATGCGGGAGGGGGACAGGGGGGTCACCGTGTGGTCGAGTTGGGCCGACATGGGCGCAGGACGCGCCTGGCGAGGCAAACTTCGCGCCGGGGATTCGGACGGACAGCCCCTTTGTCGTACTTACAAGTGCGTCCGATGCGATCAGCTGCAGCGCCTCTGCCCTGCGAACCGTGAAGCGGGTCTCCTCGGTGAGGAGTCGGCCTAGCAGTGCCTGGCAATTAAGGACCGCAGCACGCGTGCGCGCACTCGCTCACCGCGCTTGCGTCCCGACAGAGCATGTTGCTGCATTGCCGGCATAATAATGTACCATGCAGACCAGAGCAAGAACCAATCTTAACCGAAGGGAGGTAAGCCTCATAAGTCCTTGCCGTGGCCTGCCCCCATGGAATTTTGTATGTGCTTTCCGTGATTCCGGCAAGACAATAGAAGCTATCCGACGGTTTTCATGAAGGATAAATGCAAGGCTTTTATATTCAGGTGCGCTGATAAAAATCCCGGCAATAACCACCGCAGAGTCACTGAAACGTTGTGCTGTTTTTGCGCAATGGCGCATCGGTATGAGGCAATAAAATAGAATGTCACCGTTTTGGAGAACATCACAGCCGCTCTTTTCCTTTTCAACTACCGTCTCCCGTGAATGTTGTACCGTATTACATCCTGAAGCCTGCCTGAAGTGTAATCACAGCCATAACGACTGAAATTCGACCAATATTATACTTAGCATATTAGAGGCCAGTTTCTGGGAAAACCACACATTCGCATCGGTTTGAGAGGAGTGCTGGCCGGGCCGAGTCTCGTGGCGTCTCGTGAGGATAGCACAAAGAGCGCTTGGAAATAACGTCATGTTTTCAATGGAAGGTTGGAGCCTACATTTTGATGCACAAATGCCTAATAAGGCAGATTACCAATGGGAGATGGACGCCAGTTAGATCATCACGTCAGGCCCTCTGCTACATAGCAGTGCATTGGCAGAAGTAGCGTCTAAAAATGAGTACGTATGACTCCAGCTAAGGCTGCGACTCATTCTTTCCGCTTGCTAGGAAGAAGGTCCCGGGCTTCACGAGGTACAGAATAATGTTTGTGAATTTATCCCTTGTATTTGTGATGATTTCCCGAAAATTGGTCCTCATGCGTCAGGTAACGGAATTATGACTGTATACAAGTACTGCATGAAATACCGTGAAGCTGCTTGCCTGATATTTTGATAAGCGATTTCCCTATGTATTAATTTTGACAACCAGTCTGGCTTATAATTTCACCACACACGATTAGGAAGCGGTGTCCTGGTCCATCGATGTTCTCGGCCATCCTCAAATAGAGTAAATAGTATTAACGCTTATATTTTACGGTGTCTTATGGCGAGCACCTGGTACGTCCAATGTGTAGTGTGTACGCAGCCTGCGTACAGTGAACACGTGCGTACAGCATCTTAACATCAGTTTGGTGGCAAAAATAAGGAATCAGTTTCTCTTCAATGCCATCTAGACGTTGGAGTGCAATTATTTACGACAGCCGTAAAGTTTTGGGGAAGATACGTATCGTGTACGAACCTTTCACGAATGCACAGGAGCACAGCAATTCAGGCTGGTTGCCACCGCGGAGGGAAGGTTGTGACCACTGGTTCAATAAACATGCACCGAAACCGCGAAGGCGGAACCATGTTGCCCAATCGAAGATTTGTCGATCGAACTACCGCACCGGGGGCCTGCTGCAGGCGCTAGGCGCTGACCCTAGGTACCTATGCAGTAGTTGAAGCGGGCTTCACGGCAATAAAATCTGCACAATTGTGCTACCTTCATGCCCGGGGGGTTTTTGGGCGGGGCCCCTGCGCGAAGCGCGTTCGGGGGGCCCCGCCCCCTAGGATTGCCCATGTCCGTGTGTCCGTCCGTGTGTCCGTGTGTCCGTGTGTGGGTAACGGCAAAACGTTCATTATCCGCTAAACTAATTCGCAATGTTTGTCATATTAACTGTCCTCTATTGCAAGGTAACTTTGGTTTGGATGGAAAAAATTCTTTGCGCACAAACGGTCATCCGCGGTCTCCATGGACCCGAGTCAACATCCACCCAACGCCTCTCGCGCTCATATTTGTTGCAACAGGTGCCGCGTGATGAATACTTGGATTAGGGGCAGGTGGCGCGTGCTAAATTGAACTTCCATAGTGTTCTGATGTTTGAACATCAAGATGCCATCAACACCAAGATTTGCCTTTCTGTTTTGCCAGATGAATACAATTCAACATTATGTATTGAATCAAAGTTTCAAGATGCAAAGGGACAGCATACCGAGTACCAACGAGTTCTCCAGTTCCGATGGCCCGAAGTCCGCCTCTCACCGCGACTTTTTTGCACCCTGCTTTTGCTTTACATTGTTATGTAATTATTGTAGCAAACTTTAGAGGTTCACGTCTGCTGCACGCGTGCAGCAGAAGGGTTGCAAGCTTGCCGACGGAGCAAACAACGACCGTTTCACGGCCAGAATGCTTCAAGCTTGATTTGTGATCATCTGCTTGACAGACGGATGTGGTAGTGCAGAGGCGACTAGCGTTGCAATAATGATAATGCAGATGCCATGACCGCCGTTGCCGGCGGCGTGTACTGCAGGTTGGTTTCGGGGCTACCTACCTGCTTGAGCTTGCTGAATCTATGTACACCGATCCACCTTCAACATCAACGACACCCTCAATGGCACCCTTTCACTCTCTCACACTCTTGCGCGGTACAGAGTTTTCGTTGTAAAGCAAGCGGCCTGTACGGATTGTACAGGGCCCCGCCCTTTTCCGGCTTCGAGGAAGCCGACCCCCTACTTGTCCGGCTGGGCACCCCTGCATGCAGCACCCCTGCAGCACTCCTCCGCAACGAACAGAGGGGACCCTACCCGCCCCATGAATAACGACGCGCTGGAATGCAGCGGAGCGGCAGCTGATTGGCCGCGAAACCCCCCTCGGCTACAGCGTCCGTGCAGCCACACGAGGACCAGGGGACAGGGGACCCCACGGGTCGTCGACGACTGACAGCCAAAGCCACCCAATGTCAGCCTCTCTTCCCGTGAAGGGTTCGTCAAGTCCAGCAGGTCCGTTACGGGCTGGGCCCGTCACAGGACAGACGGAGTCAGGTCAGGAGGCAGCATCCCCACAACACACTCGCAACAGACCAACATCACAAGCGCACCGAACATCCGCTCTGGGCCCGCAATACTCACTACAAAGAATTGTCCGGTGCTGATGAGACCGTTGTGGGACGGATGTCGATCCTTCATGTCGAAGGCGTTTCACCGCCTGAGTGGGCCAAAACGTAGCGAACATTACGAATATAATTGGGTTGCCCTTCAGTCACTCTCGCGGCCTTGAGCGGCCTGCTTACATCCAGGGAGCACCCCGCAGTTGCCGGTGCTTTACGACAGATACACCATGAAAAGTTACGTGTAGTGCGATCGAGATCCTGTACTTCGAGCGAGGTATCCATAGTGAACCGCCATCGGCAGTACAAGAGGTCTACCAAGCGCAGGCTGCGGGCCAGGGTAAGTATTTGACAGGCCTATTTTCCGTCCATGTCCCTCACTCGACCACCTTGTCAGAGCATGCACACTTGCACAGTCCGTCTACTTCGTCCTACCATCCACAGAGCGCGGGGCAGTAAGGTACATGGCCGTGCTGGACATCCACCAGGTATTGCATAATTACCATATCGGTTGCATGCTGGAAGCGCGGGGAGATGGTGTGCATGTGGAAAGTGCACCGGGTCCGACAGGGTCCGGTCGCATTTTCACTGCACCGGTGTGCGAAGACCCACCGCAATGCTCCGTACGATATCTGATTGTCCGTGAATGTTTCGGACCCAGCCAGCCCATATGAGAATGACTAATGGTCGTACGCACCTGCCGTTTGTAGGGCGAGGTAGGGCGTCAGGACTCTCCTTTCACCAGAACCCGGGCCAGGTGAAGGGCCTCTTCCCGCCTAATTTTGTTTCGAGTGACTGGCGGAGCACGACCCGTGACTGCATTTCTCGTTGGGAATTGCAACGCTCAGTTCTCCTACTCCCACTACCGAGGCGCCGATGGGTCCATGCCGTACACCACTTGCCCAGCAATCTCCATCCACCAGCAGCGCTGGGTGCTCCAGGGGTGATGGTGGCAGGGTAATGGGGTGCCTGTGTGGGCGACCTTCCCCGTGCTTGTATTATTAGGATGTTACAGCGGACCCCGCGGGTCATCGGTGACATCCCACGGCGACAGCCGAGGCTTCCTCACCATACATTGCCTAAACGAACTAACGCCACCATGGCGCTCCGGACAGGCTCCCCACTCCCCGGGCCCACACTACCAGGGAACCACCCCGTTCCTGAGAACCAACCATGGCTCTGGTGCTGGGCTTTATCCACTTCTGGGGATCCCGACCGTTCCTGTGCATATCTATCCCTTTGGTTGTGTTGCCCCGCTGTGCGCCTCTGATTGCTGGGGCTTGCCCTGCGTATACACCGTTTAACCCTTTTTGGGGTTCGCTGTAACGTTCATTCAATCATTAAGATACGGTAGACGCAGCAGGCTTTCGCCTCCGTGACTCCTCAGCTAGGACCGCGGACTAAATAGGGCTGAGCGAGCCACCAAGAAAGAGAAGAGTACCAGTGCCCTCGCCGTGCCAGGACTTCATTGGGGCCTGACACATTTGATCGGGGACGCCCAAACAGGCCGCTTGCTTACAAATCCCTGTTGCTCAGCTCAGCCACAGCTGTCAGCGGAAGTTGTTAGGACGCGACGTCGCGATCCGCTCATGTCGCACCTCACCGTCATGGGTGTCCTGGGCCAATATCGTACCGTGCCAAACTCAATGCGGACAGACCGACCGAGGAAAGTGCTACTAACAAAGCCCCGAACATAAGGAGCGGGGTAAGTAAATGATCTAATTGCACAGTTACTGAGCTGCTGCAGATATAGCAGACAGAAAGAATGACATAGAGCTCCTCAACAACTGGCCGCCAAAGAATATGGAGCGCCCATTGCTCATAAGGAGCGAATAGTGCAGCCACCACCACCACCATCACCACTAACCCATGCCGCACATTCTGACCAACCAGGGTCGCACGGTCATGGTGGAAAACACCAGTACTGCACAATGGACGAGACGGTTCCAAGCCAGACATCATCATGCACATGCTCTTGCTCAGGTTCCAAGTTGCCATCCAGCAATCCCCACGATCGCACGTCGTGTACGGCATGGGTCACCATTATTTTCGTACGTCTGGTGAGCATCCCCTGGCATCGCTTCCTTGTGGGGTAGCCCACCCAAAGCGTCAGAAGCCGCCTTCTTACACGTTCAAGGCGACACGGCCCACCGTCGGGTTCCAAATGTCACACGATATGGCCAGGTGCACACCCACCGGCTGCAGCTGCCGTGCCGCGCACGTCCTGTTCGGTCCCTATGGCCAGCGCTCGCACAAACAAACTCCCATACACACACACATACTCGCGCATGCTCGACACACTCCCCAAGGCCCCGAATTCTTGGGGCGCGGGGTCTTACACCTGCACACGTAAAATCAATCCAGCCCTGCGGTCACGGACAGGTGGTCCAGGCTCGCGGACCTCAGTGGTCTGCCGCCTTGGCATCGGACGCCTTCTGCATGCCGCAGAGCCGCACGAAGTCGACCCACAGCAGGCTGCCGACGAAGGTGTTGCCCGTCCGTGCGACAAACGACAGCAGGTGGCACAGCTCGGGGCGCCCCTTGAAGATCACCTCGATGCCGCGCTCCTCAATGATGCCGGCAATGATCTGCGGGGACAGGGACCGCAGGGCGAGAGCCCATGTTAGGCACAGCGCAATCTGACCCCTCCGGAGGGCCCTCGTGGCGAGAGATCAGATCATCCCATGACCACCGCACGCCTGGGTGGGGGGCCGGGGGACGGACCCAACATGGGGCCCGTGGCTGCGGTGGCTGCCTTCAAGAGTGCGTCGCCCTTACCTGGTATCGCAGGTTGCTCGAGATGCTCATGTACACGCCGTACGCGGCCGAAGTCGCCACCACGTTCTGGGGCTGGTTCGGCGGCGCGAGTGATGGGTCCAGCATTTGCCGGACCGTCAGCAGCGCGTTTGTGACCCCCACACCTGAGCGAAGAGGCAGGGAGGGGGGAGGAGGGGTGACGGGGGCGGGGAGGGAGAGGCCCAAAAGAAGCAGGGCCCGTCGTGCGGTTCAGCTGAATTGGGTTAACAGCCGCTGTGTGTAACTTCGACATGTTCATTTAGCGCACGCAAACGTTCTGCAGGAAGCTCGTTGAGCCATCCGTCAGGTGTCGGGGACGTCCCGTTTCGGTCATTATAACTTCCACCCACCGATCATGGATGCGCAGAAGCCCACACCCAGCAGCTTGGAGCCGTTGCGGAGGATGGCCCCGAGCCGCTGCGTGAGCGTGAAGGGCTCCATGCCCGGCGGCACCTTCTGGAACGCGTTGTCGGGGCAGCGCGCGAAGAAGTTGGCGATGGCATTGCTGCTGACGGTGCGCGGCCTGCAGGATGCAAGGCACGAGGCAAACAGCAAAGCAAAGAAGCGGCCCGAACCGTTGCCGGCAGCTCATGCTCATGCACGGCGACGCAGCGCAAATTCCAAGCTCCCCTCGCACATTACATCAAGGTGCGGGGCGTCCGTGTCCCGGGGCGCAGTCCAACCACCGAAAATTTACCTGTACGACAACGTCGGTGCCGGCAGCCACGTCAGCATGAAGTCGGCGATGATCGCCATCAAGGTATTCGCAAACACAAAGTCGATTTCGCGGGCAAAATTGTCCTTCCGCTTCGTGTACTCGGCCGTGAGCTTCATGACCACACCAATGCCGATCTCAATGCCGAGCTTCACAAAGAAAGACGGGTCCGCCAGCAAGCGCTCGCGGAAACCTGCATCGCGACCCCAGGAGTTTACGGTCGACGTAAGCAGCAGAAACAAGCATGGGTCGCAAGGTGGCGAGTCAGCGGCTGTACGTCTTGCGACGGCTACACGTCTTGCGGCCAAGTGGCGAGTCGGCAGCTGTACGTAATAGAAAAAACACCTCCGCAGCGCTTATGGCAGGGGACAAGGAGGCACACCTCAGCTCCGTCTTCGTGTGCATTCACCGATGATCCCAGCCACGAATGCCCCGCCGTACAAGAGCCTCCTTTCCTCGGTTTACACAAGCCAGTATACGCAGCTTAAGAGCGCCCGATGCTGTGGCGCCGGAGACGCGCGGACAAGGGCTGGGCACCCTCCCGTTGGCGGAAGCTTCCACAGACATGGAGAGGTCTGCAGCCCAACTGAGACCCGTACCACTCACCGTCAATGCCCCATACCAAGCGTGCGAGGAAGTTCGACTCCATCGCGAAATAGCGCTGTAGGATTTCCGGCGTAACCTGCGCATCCACATTGACCGCCATCCGTGGTGCAATTTTCTTTGCAAACAATGCCCATGCAAACGACTACGAAAACAGCCTGTCCGCACTCGGCGGGAAGGGGAAAAGAACCGGGTTCCGGACTGGCTGGGGGGGGACTGGCTGCGGGGGACCGCCGCGGTTCCCAGGAGATGAGTTACCAGCCCATCACATTGCCCAGCTCGCTGATGCTTTTAGAGTCAAGTGGGGTGATAGGCTGGTGCAGCACCACAACCTGCTCAGCTGCTCATTTACTGGTTGGTGGTAATAGGGGGCCTGGGTCCGTGAGTGTCCCATCCACTGTCCGCAATGGCTCGAACATTGGAAACCGCAGCAGTTTAGAAGGATGGACCCCACACGTCAGGAGCTCAGGACCTACCCGATTGGTTACAAGGCCCAGCTTGAAGTCTGCGGGGAAGCTGTCCACGCTGCGCCCTGCCGCCGCCAACAGAGCGACGATCTTGGGGTCCATCGGCTTGCCGCCTGTGTGTCAAGGAACTAATGTGAACCAGTGTATTCGGCAGACGTACATGCATTACCCACAAATCGAAATCTTACCATCGCCGTTAGCCCCGCCATCGCCGCCCCCACCCCCGCCTCCTGAACCGTTGTGGCCGACGCCATTCCCATCGCCACCTCCAAGCGCAACAACAGGCACGTTTGTGGACTCCTCTTTCGGAACTTCTACCCGACCAGTCAGATCTGCATGGTGAAGGGGTAACTTTCATACATTTTATCCATGAAAAAGAATTTAACTTTAGGACCCAAAGCTGCGTTTCCCGCGCCGCCACGTGCCCGAGTCAGTAACGACATTCCTCTCAGGCAAGCGCGTCTCCATTTTACTCAAGGCCTACCCGAAGCACTTGCGCTCCCTGCTGCAACACGGCATGTAGCCTGTGCACGCCTGACGATACCGAGGCTGGATTGAACGGGGCCCAGCTGCGCCCGACAGCGCGCAACCGACGTGGGGACAGCAAAACCGGGTCCACGTATACCGACACTTTGCATTCTTTCAGCGGCAGTGAAGGATGGCTGTCTGCCAAAAACACTTGCCCGCACGTCGGAGGGTCACGCACAACTCAAATGTCGCAGGCTTTTCGCAGGTCTCGTGCTTGTAATTGTTTCTCAACTCATATATGTAGTGGAATGCAAGTTTCGATATGCCCCAACATTTTCACGTTCAAAACTTCGTACATCATGTGATTCCGGTCTCTACTGCCAAAGTGCATGCATGTGCGTATCTCTATCTGCAAAAGGATAACATTTTGTTTGAGGAAAATGTTTACATATTGACAATTCAGCAATCTTACTTATGATGACGCACGTGTTATTCTCCCCTGACGTCCCGCCCTTTTCCCCGCCGCCCCTTTGGCCTCATCAGGACCGTCAAAAGTTTGTTTCTGCTGGAACCCCTCAAATATAGCTTGCTACGTTAGAATGCGAGTCCTTGTTGCGGCCAAACCCAGTAGGGTTATCCCTGGGGTTCTGTCGGTACTAATGGACTCTTAACCACAGTGCCGGCGGGTTCTCGTAGCATATCGCTTACAAGATCCGGATACGAGACCTGCATTGGCAGCCTGTGCCGCCTGTCCAGTACGGTGAACGGTAGTCGCGACGCAATCGAGTTAATATTCCTCCTGCCCAAGTATGCGCCCCGAATTGGGCTTCCAAATGTCCGACCGGCCCATAGCAGACCCAACCGAATGCTTCACATGTCCCAGAAGGTCAGCAGCACTTGCTGGCCAAGGACCGCCATTAGTAAGCACAGCAGTCGGGTTGTCCTTGTATGCGTCGCTTGCACCGCCCACCTGCACTTGTCGTAAGAACCGCAGCTGTCCATGTGAGAAAGCTAACGGCAATCGCCATCAGTCAACGCGTCCTCCTGTCCACCACCGCTAACCAGCGAGTTAATATGCCCCTGGGACCCAAAGTTTGGCGCGTCTAGAGCCCTCCCTGGTCAAGGCGAGCTATTACTCGGCTTAGCCATATAACTACCAGACCCCACCACATCAGAGCGGAGTATGAAGCTGTACCCGGAAAAAGAACCCAGCGTCAGCAAGCGGCATAAAACGAATCAGCTATAAAAATCAATATGTACGCAACCTCTGCAGCTACATGCCGCCGGCCGCTGCTGCTGAGGCCGAGTTCGCGTACTTGACGGTTAGAAGCCGCCCGCGCGGGTCGGTGGGAAGCGAAACCTGGCTATCGAGGGTGCGAATCGCCTTCTCTGCGTCCGTGCGGTTCTCGTATGTGAGGAACGCGCAGCCCTTCGACTTCCCCTGGTGGCGCAAGATGACCAGCTCCAGGATGTTGCCCAACGGGCTGAATATGGGCCAGAGGTCCGTCTCGTTAGCCTCGAACGGCACCTGTGAGAGAGGGATCACGCATGGATAATAAGAACTGCGACACGGGGACCCAAGGCAACCAATATACACCGTAATGGGAATGCCGCACGTCTCTCCCGTACAGCCTAGTAATGCACACCATGCAGATTACCAAATAACATGTAGGATTTTTATGACTACGGCAGCGCCATACCTGGCCGATGAAGAGCTTCCAAGCCTTGGGCCCCTCCTGCAGTCCAGCTGGCTTGTTCATGCCCATACCGCCGCCCATGCCGAGGCCCATCATGCCCATCCCGGCCATCCCAGCCATAAGGCCGCCGCCCATGCCGCCCATGCCGCCCATACCACCCATGCCGCCCATGCCGGCGGCGCCCAGGCCTTGCGCGCCAGCAATACCCGCGGCGCCTGCCATGGCCTGTTGGGCGCCTTGCCCTGGAATGCCGCCCATGCCCTGTGCGACATACATATCAAGCACGCAGCGCGATTAATTGATGCCAGGTGCAACATCGCCTTGCAGCGCTCTCATCCAATGAGTCGCACGCGATATGTATGACGACATGCCGCATCCTGTGAATGTCCGTAACATGCACACACATCACAAAAGAGATTTACCACAACCACTATCTACAGCGCTATAATACGGTTGTTTCTTTTTCTTTTTGCGATATTAGATGCACCCACCTGCATACCCGCCATGCCCGCCATCATGCCCATGTTGCCGTAGCCCATGGCTGCCATCGTGCTCATGTCGTAGCCCATCGCCGAAGCCACTGCGTACGGGTTGTAACCCGCGGCCGCCATGCCTGCCATTCCCATAGCACCCGGGCCAGCTCCGCCAGTGAAGGTCCGCTTGTTACCCGCTGGTCCGCCACCTGGAAAGCCCTGCTGCCCGTCCATGGCGCCAAACTGACGTTTCTGCCCGCCGGGGCCCATACCCGGGTCCACCTTTGCGTCCGCGAACTTGACCACCATGGGCGTGGTGGCCCCCTCGATCAGGGTCTGCCCGTTGAGCGACATCATCGCGTTTTCAGCTTGCGACCATCGCTCAAACGTCACGAACGCACAGCCTGCCATGCGCAAGGGCAACAGCCAATCATGCAAGGTCGTCAGCAATAATACAAGAAGTCTGAAACTAAGTTATGCAACTGAGAACCTCAACTCGCTCGCGAAATCGCCACCTACGCCGTACCTGGTGCGTTGCCCTTGTTGAGGACATGAACGTCAGTGATGTTGCCGTATGGCGAAAAGAGCGTCCTAATGTGCTGCTCGGTCGTGTGTTGTGGAATCTGCAATGGGAAGGGTGCGGGGCAACCAGGCGGGAAAAGGTCAGCCAAGTAACCACGCACGGGATGCATGCGGTATGCAAGCGACTACATGCGCCTGCCAGATGTAAGAATCTGCGGGACGAGCATCTTGAAGTCATCTGGCATGGTGAGGACGAGCGTGTGGGGGAGGGGAGAGAGGAGGATATGCGGTGCGGTGATGCCAATAATTCCGCTAGCGCTGAAATCCTTCCCAGTTGCCATAAAACATGTCCAGACACATGCAATCACCATGCCCCCAACGGCGTGAAAGGGCGGATGTGACACACGCGGCTGAAGCGCACACAAACACCCCTACTGAAACTACAACATGTAAAGCAATAACCTGAAACATCCGTAAAAAACGTTTGCGTGTTGCATTGCCCTGATAAGTTACGGCTGCTGCCAGGGTTCACTCTGGACCTGAACGTAACTCCTTGACACGCGCCCTGTCAGCTGCTCGGGAGCCGACAAAAAGTTGTCTGCTGAAGTTCGACAAATTCATGAACTTAAATAAAGCTGAACACATGAACGCCTGCTGAATTTGACAGCTCAAGCTAGTCCAACGTTCGCGCTCAATTTCGGCTGATCGAACTAGCGCGCTCCCAGCAGTCAGAACACGAAGACACCAGACCCAAATGCAGCACATGCACACACAACAACTCGAGTGCAACAAGCAAAGGTTGGCCTAAAACGCGGACGCGACGGCACCAACACCTGTCCGACAAACAACTTCTTCGGCGCCACGCCCATCACTGGACCATCGCCACGCCCACGTGGAGGATCAGCAAACTTCACGAGCAGCGTCCGGCCTCCTCCCAGGTTAGCTGTACCATTTTCGTGCTCGATGGCTAGTTCTGCCTCCGCCCATCGGTCATAGGTCACCATTGCGCAGCCTTTGCTGCGCCCATCCTGTCCTGTAATAAGAGCGCACTTCTTGATGGTGCCATATTTGGAGAAGAGCGCGAAGACCTGGTCCTGAGTAACCTCGTGAGGGACCTGGCCCACGAACACCTTCGGCTCAGCGCAGACGGCCTCTGGCTTCTGCATTCCCATGACCATCGCTAGAGTGCAAGGTTAATAGTTGGGAGGCTAACCCGATGTGGCGCGAATACAAGTCCGATTTGGCGCGTGGGCCTTCAGTACCCTTGAGTAAAATGACTGAGTGATGTGTCTAAGAGGCCGCAACCCGTAAGAAACGCCCTACAGTACAGACAAGCTGCTTACTGTAGCCGCTCAGCTTGAAACCTGGCGGCTGTGTACGACTGGGGCCCTCTGTCCTTTAGAGTGTCACCGTGCGCGTCACAGGCTAGGCAAATAATTCCATTGGTAGTCAGTGTCACGATGCAGCTTGCGCTCACTGACGATACCAAGTGTTCTGACGCCGAGCAATCCAATCAGGACATCCGAAGCTTCGTGACCATGCTATGCGCTTTCAATAAATATGCACTATTTCAAATAAGAATTCTGGAATGTATCATCGAATTTTTGGTGCTTGCTGACTTTTGACAGGTTGTGCCAAGAATGGAAATTGTGACCGGTGACGTATATGCGTTCGTTTCTCAATCTCATGATAAAAAATACTGTTTATATTGCAAAATCAAATTCACTGAGTCGCGAACACTTGGTTTGCGCACTTTCCGAACCCGTCCGTGCCAAACCAACAACGGGTACCGGTGGTCCGAATTGAGCAGGATGCAAAGGAACCAGTTGGCCACTCATGCCATCGCAGCGAACGTAGTGGGCACCTATACAGTGCACGACACAATAGCAACGCAGCCGCCAGACGGCCATACAGTGCCACACGTCGCGACGTGACCAGCGCGGGTCGCAGCAGCATGTGTCACAACGTACACGTCAACCAAATTCAACTGCGCACGTCATAGACTTGTAGAATTCCACATCGTGGCTTCTTGCAGCTGAGTGTGCGGCGATAGCGTCCGAGACTCGGAAACGCGCTCAGCATCCCAACACCCCGACCTCGTACTGCCGCCAAAGTGGCAGCCGGCTAACCCTAGCCATCCAGCTTCAACACTGCGGCTTGCCGGCATCACACAAGCTCAACTTGGTCAAGGCAGAAGTACGCATCCCGATCGTTGGTGTTCTGGAATTCGAAGCGGTTAAGCTGCTCCTGCGGCTCCAGTCCCTCGCACTTGAAATCCGACATGGGGACCACCAGCTTGTACCAGTCGTCCTGAGTAGCCGCAGGCGTCTGCACAACAGGGTTATCAACAGGGTTGCTTTTGGCGCTCCGCAGACTGCTCGGGCAGCGCCCACTGAACGTCTTGGCAACACACTCTGCAACGCGCTCAGATGGACGCCGTACAGGTGCACGAGCTGAACAACCGGACCACCTTTTCTCGCAACCGCCAGAGCAGAGCGCGAGGCAGCGCGAGGCAGTGCATCGATGAATGTGTCGGGGGCTTCGACGCAGCTCCCGCTGGAATGCCCCCCCTGGAATGCATCCCACACGAAGCCGGGCTTGCGAATCCAGCCCGTATCAGCACAATGCTACACACACACACACACGCGCGCACGCACGCGCACACACACAAACTTGAAGCACAGCGACGCTGACCGCGCGCATTGCGCAATCTGCAGTACCCGACATGCAGTGTGTACGACATGCAGCACCGTACCGTTGTGTTGAGGTACACCTCGTTGCCGCAGTAGTGCTTGTTGCCGTCGCCCCAGCTGCCGTCCTGGAGCACAAACAGCTTGACTGGGGGGATGGCGCCGGTCGGTGTGGACGAGAAATACGGGTCACTCGAGTTGGAGTTTGGCCGGATCCAAAAGCTAATCGCGTTGACGCCCGCGAAGGGCTGGTAGCCGGGGCCACCGCACGCCCTGCAGGTGAAGCTGAGGCCGCCGCCCTTGGACAGCTGCACGCAAGTGGCCGCGGAGCCGTTGACGCCCGCACCTGCGGGCGCGCAGGATCCAGTCGGCGGGGCCCGGCCGCGGGGCGGCGCGGGGCAAGGTCAAGACGGACCAGGCCAGGCCAGGCCGGTGGGTTGCAACAAAGCTCGGATTGTATGCCCGGGATGTCGCGCCTTGGGTAGCCCAAGCCAGTGGCGGCTGATGGGGCCTTGGCGCCAGAGGGTAAGGGGTGCTTGCTCTCGGGGACCACCACGGATTGGGCTGATGGACCACGTAGTGGAACCTCGATGCCTCGGGAGGCGGGGATGGGGGCGTCCCCGGCTGAGGCGCTTCAGACCCGCGCCTGCCCTCACGGCCCCACCGGCGACCCCGCCAGACGTTGGGAGCGGGGCAGATTCAACAGCCCACCTTGCTGGATCAGCTCAAAGTACGAAGCAGAGTACGGAAACCAGTTCCAGCCGGGCTCAATGACGTCGTCGTACACCACCTTGCTGACGTAGCCAGGGGCGGGCGGAGGTGGGAGCGGCTCGTTGGTGTCGCAGGTGACGGGGCGGTAGTCCACGGACATGACGCCGTACACCTGCGACAGGGATCAAGGGGGAAGGGCAGGTGCTAGCCGTGTGTGCGTGGTAGGTGCGGGGTGTGAAGTGGACGCGGAGGGCGAGGCGGAGGGCGAGGCGGGGGCCATTCCCGCGCTATACCTCCGCCCGCGCCCTCGCCGGTCAATTGCGACCCACTCACCGGGTGTGCCAGCTCTTCAAACGCATAGTACGACAGGTCGAAGTGATTTTGACCTGTTAAGGGACCCCAAGTCGCACACACACACACACACAGCGCAGTTATGGGCCTGGGCGGTTATGGGTGGGCTTCTCGTTAAACACACAGGGCAGTGCCTGCAGGGGCTGCAGTGACGGCTCTAGTGGTCTGAGCCCCGGAGAGCTTTGGGACGTGCATGCAGAAGGTGCCGCATCGTGGACGCTCAGCGCCATCGATCGCAAGCTGGGATGTACGAACACTGAGACGGTGGAGTAATGAGGCGCTGCGCCGGGTCCGGGTCCGGGGTCGGGAACCCACGGCAGTCTCCCGGAAGAGGGCCGGCACAGCTGGGTCGTCCACGCGTCGCACTCCCCTCAACACGCGGGGAAGTCGAGGGATGCAGGTGGCGTGACAGGGGGCGTGAGCGTTGTCGCCGCCCGCTCTCAACTAACAGCCGCGTCTCCTTGTGCCTGGGTGTCATGGGCGCTTCTGATCTGACCTCACCTCCACAGCACCACTCCTGCCTGCGGACCTCGCCGCCCGGAGCCACCCCGGGTGCCGTGTCTGACAGCACTTGGCGGCAGGGGCACGAGTCGATGATCCGCACCGTGATGGTCTGGAGGGCGGCCAACAGCGGGGGGTGGGGGCGGCCGCGCGGGTCAGGATGGGCGGGGTCCACGGCGTCGTACGATCCCCGGCCACGGCACGACGCAAACAGACAGCGGCCGCTGCCGCCACGGCAATCAACCACTGCACGAATCGCGGGCGAGGAGAGCGCCGCGAATACAAGATACTGCTGTACACGTGCCGTACCTGAGTGTCGTTCCAGCAGTTGACGAACTGGAGGCCCAGCCCCTCCGCCGGGTTGCCGGGCCAGGCGCGGCCTTCAGAGTCGGGGATGCTGGAGTTGATGGCCGGCAGGTAGGGCCGAAAGCGGTCGCCGTCGTAGGTACCGTTGACGATGGTGACCGGCGTGTTATTGCTGGCTGCAGGGGACGAGGGCACGGGGCGGTGCGGTGGCCACCGGAGCCGTACGACCAGTACGGACAAGCACTACTGCGTGAACGATTATTGCACGTTGCGTGCAAAAGTAGTTGTGAGCTGTGGAGATGGCAAATGTGCGTGCTGGCCGCTTTTTTAGGCGGGGTGCCTGTGGTTAGCGGGCGAGAAAACCAGCGGCTAATGGAAGAACGGCGAGGAAACCAGCGGCTGATCCTGACGGAGGGGAGGGGAGGTGCCATCTCACTCCATCGGTGGGGACGCTTGGGGCTGCCTGGGTGACTCTCGTTGGGGAGCCATCTGTGCTGCGCGACGACACGTCGGCCGGGTCGGTCCACAAGCGACATTGATGCATGACGGATGACGCACTTACAGCGGTAGGTTACCGTGGTAAGCCCCTCCATAACGATACATCCACATCCGCAGCCCTGTCACCCTGCTCCACCCACCTGCCACCAGCCCGGTAACGCACTTGACTTGGTAGCACCTGAGTGGAAGTTTAAGTCGGGGCGGGGAGAGGTGGGTCGTGGGGGAAGGACTATGCGCGTGGGAGACGGCCGATGCGCGCAGGGCTCGATTTGAGGTCGCGCTCGACACTGGTCCGCGGATGGCAGCGTCGCGGAGGCGCGCCCGCGGAGAACAGAGTCTGTCCGAGGGCTTGGCGGGCCTGTCCGTCACGTCGGCGTGGCCTGGTATGCTCCGCGCGCCACGTGGGCGTACAGCCGTACACGCGGCGGCGCCGGCATTGCGCGCTCGGGGGTCGGCGGATGCGAGACCGTCCGGACTTCATCGCGAAAAGAAGGATTTTGCGAGCAGACGTATTTTTCGGGGATCAGGTGCCGGTCCGCCTCACCGGCCGCAGGACCCGGGGTAGTCCGGGTTGGCGTCGGCCGCCGCCGCGACCGCGTCCTGCGGGAACGGCAGCGTGCCGTCGCTGTTGGTATAGCCGCAGGAGCCGTAGGTCAGGATGCCGAAGCTGCCCTTGCCACGCGTGGGGTCGTAGGCCTGGGCCAGCAGGTCCGGTCCGCCGTAATAAGTGGTGCGGCCGCGCACCCAGCCCGCGGGCGGCCCCGGCGGCATGCCGATGGTGTCGCTGTTGCTGCAGCGGGCGAACATCAGCACACAGACGCACAGCGCGGCGCAGGCGACCGCACGTTTCATGCTTGAGGCACTTTGAAGAGGCTTCGGCTGAGGATGATTGTCGTTGCGGCGGCTGCGGCGGCGGCGGCGGGCGAAAGTTGAAAAATGGAGGCTTGGGTCACTGGAAGGCTGATGCTTGTGCTGAATGCGCCTCCAAATGAAATGGCGGGGCTCCTGCTGTTTGACTGGTGACAGACAAATAGAATTGACATGTTGCTCGGGCGCGCTGCCTTTTCAACGATGTCGTATGCGAATGTGGAAACTGCCGCCTCCCTGACCGACCCATGGGATCCCCGACAGATCTCACATCAGAAGACGGCGGAGTCCCTGGGGCGTGCATCCAATTGATGTCGGTAAAAACATTGTTACGATGGCCATTGTGCAAGTCCCAATGCGCGCGGCGCCAAACCTTTCGCCTGACCCTTTCGTACGCGACCTACGCCTTGAGAGCACTTCGGCGCTCCGGCACATCGCGGCGGCGCCGGAATCACCCCCACACCTCGGCTGCTCCATCCCGCCGCCATGCCACCCAGCCGCCTTTCCTCTCGCAGGAAGGCAACGCATCCAACACCTGTCAAGCATGCACCAACGTAGCGCGCCCGCACAACTGCAAAATGGGCTCCATTCGTCACGGCGCGACGCCATTGGCCACATCCCCTCCCCTCCCCTCCCCGCCGATGGACACCCCTCCGACGCACTCCCCCCCGCTCCTCCCGATCAGTATCGCTAGGGCCCCACGGGTGGCACTGCCGCCTCTGCCGCCCTGCTGCCGCCTCTTGCGCCCCACGGCGGGGGCTCAGGCGGTGTCCATGGCGTCTCCTCCCTCCGCCTCCGCCCGCTCGCGTTGGATGACCGTGTACTTGTCCTTGAGGGCCGGGGTGGCCAGAACCACCTTGCGCAGGAAGGTCTGCGGGCGCGAGATAGATCAGCAGGGGCATTGGAGGGGGCAGGGGGCAAGGCAGGCCTGCGTTGAAAGGCGCCGGCGGGCCCCAAAGCCGGGCGGGCGACCCGAGCCGAAGGTCTCACCGCCGGCCGAGCGTTACGACCCGTGGGTCGGTCCTTCCGCGGCAGCACGGGCAACCTAACACCAGGGTATCTTGGGGTCCCGCGCCATCCGCACTCAGCCAATGCGTCTGTCGATCAGCCTCGCATAGAGCCGTACACCGCCGGCGGCGCCATTATCAACATCCACTTATCCCGTCACCCACCACTCCCTCCCGCGCCACCCCCTTCCCGCACCTGGAATGCCACGTTGTTGTCGCTGCCCGGCACGTGCTCCAGCGCGTCCACGCAGCGCAGGCAGCTGCGCAGCATGTCCTCGTGGCGGTCGATCTGTGGCTCCGTGAGCGGGCGAAGGGGGGGGAGGAGGGCCCGGGGAGGGGAGGGGAGGTCGCCAGTTGGGAGGGGAAGATGGGGCCGGGGGACGCACCCGCGACTCAGCAATGTCGCGCTGCTCCTGCGCATCACCAGCGGCGCCGCGGCAGGCCCATCAGTGCACCCCCTTATAAACATGTATTGTAGCGAATGCGGACCCTCACGTGCAACCCTGCCCTGCCCTCCCCCTCCCCTCGCGGCCGCCCTACCGCGCCCTACCCAGTACCCACCTCCTGCTTGACCGCATCGCTCTTGAGGCGGGTCGTGAGGGTCTTCTCCAGCGGCACCACCAGCCGCTCCGCCGCCGCCAGGACTGCCCCCGGGTCGGTGGCCACCAGCTTGGACAACGTCGTGTGGCAGGGCATCTTGACCTGGGGAGGGGCGCAGGGGGAGAGGGGAGGAGGGGGTGAGGGGGTGAGGGGCGGAGGGGGTGAGGGGAGGAGGGGTGGAGGGGGAGGTGGGAGCCGGTCGCACGGGGCACCGGCTGCACAGCCGAGGAGGCCACATCGTCACATCGTCATTATGCAGGACGCGAGGAGGGACCCAACGCGTCAGTGTCTCCGAGCCAAGATGTGGACCCAAGATAGCAAGACGACCTCGGGCGGACGTGTCGGGACAGCCTTGCCCCCTGTACGACACCAGCCCCGCGGTATCAGCCAAAGCCGCGACACTTCGTTCGACACCGACCGCCGCCGCGAAATCCTTCCCGACGTCTTTTGCATATCAGGTATCCGCGACCCGCACCGACCGCCCCGCCACCAGCTGCCAGTCAATTGTCAGATTTACACTTTTGTCGTCCGGAATGATGCAGGTTGCCCAATGCTCTCCTCAGCTTGCCCAATGCTCTCGCCCGCCTGTCCCCCGCCTGCCACCTCCCCGTATCGTCGGCGCCACCCTTCGGTTGTGCTTCCCATCGCCCGCCCTTCCCCAGCTCTTAACCCCTCTACCCTCCTGTGGGTGTGCCCGAGTTCGTTTCCGGGTTTCGCTCTTCTTTCCCCTTCTACCCCCTACCCTCCACCGCCACCCGCCCTTGCCCCCCCCTGCTGTG
Organism: Eudorina sp. 2006-703-Eu-15; assembly: GCA_003117195.1. Classification (NCBI taxonomy): domain Eukaryota; kingdom Viridiplantae; phylum Chlorophyta; class Chlorophyceae; order Chlamydomonadales; family Volvocaceae; genus Eudorina; species Eudorina sp. 2006-703-Eu-15. The sequence continues at coordinate 1,144,057 of BDSI01000027.1, read as the reverse complement.
CTCACATCCGCATGGTCCCCCAGACCGCTCTCCAGCGCCGCCAGGAAGGGCCCGGGCTCCAGGCGGTCCCGGCAGCAGTCGTTGAGGATGTCCAGACACTCGAAGGCGGCCTTGCGCAGCTCCAGACCGTCGTCGATCTGAAGGCAGCGGCAGCGGCAGCGGCAAACGGGGGGAGCGGGGGAGAAGGGGGGACCAGGGGGCAGCCGGCATCACAGCTCGAACCGGGCGTGGTTGGCGAGCAGGCCACTGTGCATCCACTGCTGCATGGTCTGTGCATCCACTCCTGCATGGTCCCTCGCGGCTGGGGGTTAAATTGAAAAAAGAAATAAACGGCTGGGGGTGCCGGACAATCCGTGGCGCCTCGGCATTCCGCGCCCGCGCACCCGTCGCCCACCGAACATCCAACGTAGCCTGTTGTGCGGCCTGCTTCGTCGTGCCTTGTACCTACCTGCCGCAGTGCCCGACAGCAGCCCGCAGCCCGCAGCCCGCAGCTCGCAGCCCACACGGCACACGGCACGCCACATGAGATACGCCTCCTCGGCTGAAGCCACACCGGCACTCGCGTTGCCGCGTCCTTCACACCGCTCTCCGCCCCTCCCCCTAAACTCCTTCCTCCCGCCCCACCAGGCCCCCCCCACCTTGTGTTTGAACGGCCCCAGGTCCACGGTGCGGATCATGTCCTCGCGCACCGCCGTCTGCGCGTACAGCAGCGGCAGCAGCTGCGACAGGTCGCCCACCACGAGACCCGGCTTGGCGTGCGCGCAGCCCGACAGCGCCACCACCGCCGCCCGCCGCACGTGGCGGTCGTCGTCGCCCATGAGCAGCAGGAAGCGCAGCAGCACGGGCCCCAACTCCTTGTCCACCGGGTGGGGCCGGTCCACCACCGCGTGCTTCACGGCGGAGACCACCTGCGGGGGCGGTGGGTCCGGCCGTGGAAGGGGACGAGGTGGGGTATAGGAGGCATTGGTAGACATTGGTAGACATGTAAGGGGGCGAGGGGGGGGGTAACGGCATGGTCTGTAGACATGTTCAAACCGCGCTGCCTGCCAGAGCCACGGTCCGCCGAAGAATGAGCAAGTGGAAGGGGGCCATCTGAGCGACATTGGTAGGACGGAAAGGGAAGCGAAAAGGGCAGGGCAGGCGGAGAGGGGGGTCCGAGGATGGGTAGCCGTGGGATGGTCCAATCGCCGGGTGGACAGCGCGCGGGACGCGCCCGCCCGCCCGCCCCTCCCCGTGTGTGCATGCGCGCGTTGGGAGGTAAGTCGGATGGCGGACAGCCGGCAAGCGGAACAGCCGAGCAGCCACGATGGGTGCGACGGTGGGCGCATACACGCCTCCGGTAGCCTCGGTGCCTGTAACTCGGATGTGGCCACACGCCGCCCTCCGGGGTCCCGCTGAGGAGGAGGGGAAGCGGCCGGTCGGCCCAAACCGCGGCCCTGGCCCAATACTGCCGTTCCCCTCCGGGACAGCCCGGGGCCCCGGCCGCAGCCCGACCCCCCCCACGCACCACTGCGCGCATGTTGGCCGAGGCGGCGGTGGTGCGCTCCAGCAGCGCCGGCAGCACCAGTGCGGGGTGCAGCAGCGCCAGGCGGCCCGCGCACTCCGCCACCACGTTGCGGCACTCCTCCTCGCTCTCCGCCGCGTTGAACAGCAGCGCCAGAACCTGGACGACGATCAGTCAAGGGTCGGAGGTCAGAGGGGCGCGCACCGCAGCAGGCAGACGGCGGGTCACGGGCCACGGGCCGCCGGGTGGGTCCAGGGTGCGACATCATGCGCCCAGAGGTGCGTAGACCCGGACCAGGGGCCCGAGAGGATAGGCCCGCGAGGCGGTGGTCCTCCCCACAACCGCGCCACAGCGGCGACTTGGATGCCTCAGTTGCTGGGGGCCCAACAGGTGCTCCCCGGCGGATGGGTGGGAAGGAGTCAGCAAGACGAGTCAGGGGCCGGCCACAAGCACCAGGCAGCCACATGACCGGTCGCCGGCACGCGCACCCGCCGCACACTCACATGCAAGCAGCCCCTGACGGCCCCTCCCTCCCTCCCTCCCTAACCCCGGGAGAGCGAGCCCCGGCCCTCACCTGGTCAGCCATCTCGGGGCCCAGCTCCGCGGCCTTGGCGGCGCCGGCTTGGGACGCCAGGGTCGAGATGACGTCGTTGAGCGCCTGGATTAGGGCGCGCCGGCGTAAGGCACATAAGTGTGTGTATGTCCTTAGGCAGGCAGAAACAGGTGTGCGTGACATGCGAGGGGCCGAGTAGCGCCCAAAGATTTGCCCGTATGCATATGTAAATGTGTGTGTGATGTATACTCATGTCCGTATTCGACTGAAGGAGTCGCGGCGCAGCCTGACGGCACCCACCGGCTCGCGCGCACCGGATGCCGGGAGGGGGGTATGCTCCAGGGCCGCGGCCCGCAGGCGCACGCGGCACCCGCACAAGATCGACTTACACCCACCCTGACGTGTGTGTGTGTCCACGTGTGCGAACGCGGACCGATCTCCGCCCCGCGGCCAAGGCTAAGGTCCCCTCCGGCAGTTCTGAAGTCCGAACCCAGCCCTCGAGATACCCCTGGTTCCGCCGGTGCTGGCGCGAACCACCACCACCGCACGACCCTCTGGTCGGCCACAGCCCCGTTCCCGTCCCTTGCCCTCCAGTCGTGGCGTTGTGACGCAGCCCCGGGCTGCCCCCCGTCCCAGAAATGCAGCACTGCAGCTCCATGTCTCCCCCGCTTCAACCGCTTTACCCCCCACGGACCTGCAGCAGCAGGTACTGCTGCTTGGGTTGCCCGGCAGCTGCGGCGATCTGCGCCACCAGGTCGGGCATGAAGTGGCGCAGGTTGCCCCGGGTGATGCCGCCCAGCGCGTGGGAGGCGGCGGCGCGAACCTCCTCCGAGGAACCGGGCGCGGACAGCACGCCCGTTGCGGCGGCCGCCACCGCGGGGAGCCCCGACAGGTCGGCCCGGCCGCCGATCTCGCCCAGGCACAGCAGCGCCAGACGCTGGGCGCCTGACGTCGCAGCGGCCCGCAGCGGCGGAACAGGGAGAACGTCGAATCGGGATTAGAATTCGGATTGGGGAGCACTTTTCTGCTGCAAGAGGGGGTGCCCGGCTGCCCAGGGTGTGTGTGGTCTTCTAGGTAGGTACGAAAGGGCGTCAGTGGACAGTTCCCTGCAGCAGGCAAGGTGTTGTGCCCCCCCGGCAGATGCGGAGGGTGCCCGTTACGTTGCGTCCTGATGCGCACCCCACACCCGGGCCGCACGACCGCGACGCCAACGCCCCGATTACCAGGTCAACCCACCCGGGACCCCTCCCCCGCACCCTCCACTTTACACCCCCCCCACCACTACGCGGGACCTCCTCACCCGGGTCCTTGGCTCCCACGCTCTTGAGCAGCATCTCCACCGTGGCGAGGATCTTGGCGGGGCTGGTGACGGCCAGGGCGGCCACACACCGGGCCACGCTGTGCTGGGCCTGCGGGGAGGAGGGCCAGGCGGGCACGGCGCCGTCGGGACGACCACACCAGGCCGCCACGCGGGGCCCGGCATCCCCGGGCTCCCGCAGCCGGAGTACCCCGACCCGCCGCGGAGTACCCCGACCCGCCGCGGAGGGTCAATTAAACGCCCAGGCACAGCGGCCGGGAGGAGAGCCAGCCTTTGCCGTCGGCAATGGTGCCCAAAGGAGTTCTCGCCACGCCACCACCACAGCCCTGCAACCTTGATCCCCACGGCCCTCCGCTAACCCCTCTCCAGTGCCCACCGATTTCCTGTACCCCTACGGCCCGACTGGTGTTTTACTAATCCCCGCGCTCGCCCCGCCCCGCCCCGCACCTGCTTGGACGCCTCCGCGCTGCGCCCCGCGTCCAGCAGCGCTGTCAGCAGCGCGTCCTCGCCGCCCTGCGGTCCCGCCTTGGCCAGCGCCGCAAAGAAGCTCTGCAGCACCTCCAGCGCCCCGCCCTGCAGCAGCGGACTGCGAACGAGAGCCAGCGCGGGGCCGCGCGCCTTCTCCGCCACCACCGCCGCCGCAGCGGCCCCCGCGGGTCCCGGCATGGCCATGAGCGACACCAGGAAGCGAAGCGCCAGGGAGGCCAGGGCCACGTCGGCGTCGGACACCAGGGCGGCGGCCTCCTCCACCGCCGCGGCGCAGGCGGGGCCCTCGAAGGCAGCTGGGTAGCGGGACGCGAGCGCCTGAAGCGGAGGGGTCGGAGGGTATTGGACATGGGTGCACATGTTGAAACTGCGCTGACCGAGAATGGGGTGGGGTCTTACGGTTTAGGTCTGGTGGTAGGCAAGGGGTGGTCTGGTGGTCTGGTGGTAGGCAAGGGGTGGTGGGGAAACTCCGGTGGCCAACCGGGTTTTGCTCTGCGGGAGCCCCCTGCGGTGGCACGCTTGACCCTCTCTACACGACATCGGCTACCGTCGTCGACCCGCAGACGTCCTTGGCCGGGCCCACGGCGGCCCACACACGCGCTCATGCGATGCCAAAGCCCACTCCCCCGGCCCCGCGAATCCGCTGCAACCCGCACAACAGCGCCATCCATGCCGCTCAGTCACCCCGCTGCCTCCACCTGGTGCACCCATGTGCACATTGCATCGGGGACCGTCGGGGCCCCCAGCCCACTCCCGCCCGCAAGCCGAATCGGACCCGCTCCCAAGTCCCCCAACCGGCCCCCCCAACCGGCCCCCCGCCCACACCTCGAGCGCCACCAGCGATGCCTGCCGCAGCAGCCGGTTGGCCTTGCGCAGGAAGGACGTCAGCTCGCCCGCCACGCCGCCCTCGCCCGCGCCCGTGCCCGCCAGCAGCTCCCCGCCCACCAGCGGGGACGAGGCCAGGGTGGTGAGCGCCTTGACGGCGGTGAGGCGCGTGATCTCGTTACGCAGCCGGTCCAGGAGCACCCGCAGCACCAGCGGCAGCTGGAGGGCACCAGGGCACAGAGGCACACGTGAGTTGATGAGTGCGGCATACGCGGGCATACGCGCATGTCCGGGCCTTGCATGTCACGCACTTGTGCCTTTCCCGCCGGAGGACACGTGAGTGGGGCGGAGGGAAGGCAAGGCGGACGTCGTACGATCAACTGCTGCCGAGCAGTCCGTGCACTGCGCAGGGCAGGATGTGGACTGGACAGGGCGGTCGCCTCGGTCGCCACCCACGCGCACGCGCGCAGTCGTCATAACAGACGCCGGCTGCCGCCTGAATCGAGCGCTTCCTCTGAACATCAGCTGGCACATACACGAGAGCCGTGGCCGCGGCCCTGCGATGGCGCCTCCTGGCAGGTAGGACAGGACAGGACAATACGGGACAGGACGGGACACCCGCAGCTCTCCCTTCCCCCCCGCCCCGCCGCTCTCTCTTACCTCGTTCTGCAGGTTGTCCCCGAGGCGGCCGGCCGTGGCGGCCATGGCGCTGATGGCGCATTCCTTCACCTCCTGGTCCTGGTCGGTGGCGCTGCGGGGCGGGGGCAAGGTGAGGGCGGGTGGGAGCGCGGGTGCGGGGCCCACCGGGATACGGGAAGTTGGACGCGGATGGGCGGGTCACTGAATCACCGCGACACGAACCAGCTGCCCACGATCCTGACTTGCTCGGCGCTAACCACACGCCCCCCTCATCCAGGGCCCACCCCTTGCCGCCCCGCTCCCCCACCGGGCCGCCCCGCAACTGCCCAGTCCCCGCCCCACTCGTCCCCAGTCCGCTCACGCTGTTCCGCCCCCCCCCACACCCACCCACCCACCTGAGGCGCGCCATGATGGCCGCGTACAACGGGGCCACCAGCGGGGCCTGCTCGGGGGGCACTGGCTGGGTGATATCGGGCCGCATCACCGCCACCAGCGCCTCGCAAACCCGCAGCGCCTCAGCCGCCACCTGGAGACCGGAGACCGCCCGGAAAGGTACACAGCAGCGGGGTGGGAGGACACGACGCGGGCTGGTGAAACGCGCGTGGCGAAACGGGGGATGGGGAGTCGCGGGGGGACATGGCGGCGGGAGTGAGGTGACCAGCTACCCGTACAAGGCCCGCGCGAGCAGGCGGGGACGTGGCTCGACGCGGGGCTGGGCCCCCGGGGGCTGAACGCATCGTGTCAGGACTGCAGACCAGGACGGTGCCCTGCTGGCAGTCATCGCGTCGCGCCGTGCATCGCACAGATCAGTCATATCTCCCCCTCCACAACCCCCGGGCAGACCTTGTAGTAGCGCTCGTTGACGCACGCGAACACCGCGGGCGCCAGCTGCGTCGTGTACGGCTGGAACACGGACGGCGGCGTGGCGGCGATGGTGGAGCGCAGGAAGCTGAGCGCCTCGATCTTGAGGCTGGTGTTGCCGCTCTTGTCCTGTGCCGGGGGGGAAGAGGAAGGTCATGGAGCGGGGGCCATGGGAAGTGCGGAGTGCAAGTGCGGAGTGCAATATGGGAAAGGAACGCACTGCCTACCGGGGTGGTGGTGGTGGTGGTGGCGGTGGTGCGGACGTCAACCTCCCCCGCGCGTGAGGGCGAAGGGGGATACCCACCTGGGCTGTTTCTTTTTATACCCACCATTGGTTCATAACCAGCCGGAATCAAGGGCTCCGTGACCGCAGGGCGGGGGGCCTCTCCTGCCCTGACACTCCACTCCACCATCAGCACACACCAAGGCATGAAGGAACCTTACAGGACACGTGGTGCGTGCACCACTGCTGCTGCGGGTAGGGACCTGAGAGGCACACCTTACAGCCGTTGCAATACATCATCCGCCCTGGCGAGGCGTCTCCATCTGGTCGGCTGGGCGCTGACGTCGCCAGGCCCTCCCCAACCCTCCCAACCATCCTCCGGCACGGCCCCTGGGTCCCCAGCCCGCTCTTCCCGGGTCCCCGCCCTCCACAACGACCCCACCGGTCCCCCCCGACCCTCCCCCCCTCCCCGTACGCGCGTGGGGCTCCCGGTCGCGTACCCACATTGAGCGCCGCCAGGAGCCCCGGCACCAGCGCCGCCACCTGCCCCGACATGGACGCGGGCTGCACCGCCACCAGCTGCCGCAGCACCCCGAACACGCCCACGCGGGTCTTGGGGGACTTGTCGCGGAGCTGCTTGGCGGAGGCGCGCACGATGGACGCCACGTCGCCCGCCAGCAGCGCGGTGGGGCTGGCGACCAGGGCAAGAGCGCAGGGTGCAGTGAGGGTGGGGTACCCGGTCAACGTGGGTTCGCACGGGGAGGGGGACGGCGGCCCGACCGCGTCAAGATACGACCAGGCATTCTCTGCGCGCTGTGTCTTCAACAGCTCCAAACCCAGTGTGCAGTCCCCAACTGCATGGCGCAGCTACCCAGAGCTGCTGCCCCCAGCGCCCCTCACATACTAACCCATCGCCATCTCGCCCATCGACCCCTCCTGGAGCTCCTCCCTCCCCCCCCCGCCTCTCCCCCCCTCCCCCTGCACTGCATTCATCCATTCAAACACCACCCCCACCATCAACCTCCCCACATCGAGCCGCAACACCCACCCGCCCACCCACCCACCCACCCACGCCGCCACACCTCCCACCACCTCCGCACCTGTTGGCGTCTCCCGGCGCGTATCGGTCCGCGGTCGCCCCCACCTGCGCCAGCATCTCGCTCACCGCCGCGAACACGTCCGCCTTGACGCCCTCCTCCCGCTCCTTGTCGAACCGGCTCACCAGCTCCGACATGGAGGCGCGGTACAGGGCGGGGAGCGCGTCGGGGTAGCGGGACACCAGCGCCGACAGGATGCGGGTGGCGGCGCGACGGACCTGCGGGTCACCGAGGGGATCGGCGCAGGTGGGCGGCGGCGGGGGCGAAAAGACGCGAAACAACACGGCTGTGTGTTGCTTAAACACGGCTGTGTGTTTAGAAATGCAACCCGCCCACCCGCCCGGGGCTGTGTGTGTGTTTGTGTGTTATTTAAGCAGGCTGTGTGTGTGTGCGTGTAAAAAGGGGGTGGGGGGATATGGGTGTGATCGTATGATGGCGTGTTGGGGGTCGGGGAGGAAAATTGCATTTTGAGGTACACGTGGGAGCGGGGGGCGAGGGGTGGGGGTGGGGGAGGGAGGCATGTATCCGCATAAGACGGCGTCCCGAGAGGGGCAGCCGTCCGGGGAGGTCGTGTTGACGTGCTCCCATCTGAACCTGCAGGCCTCGTTGCATCCCTTCAGGCGTGGGACGGAACGGGGTGCTGCGCACACACCACTTCCGGGAGGTAACATTCCGGAGGTGGTGAATACGAAAACATACACACCCCAGCCCGGTGAACACTACTTTATCTCCCCCCCTGTTTGAGATGCCGACCCACGGGTCACGATTGTGGGTGGCGACCTAAGGAAATCAGAGGCACCATCGGTGATGTGGACCGTCGGGTCCCCGTACAACGGGTGGTATAACCCGCACACCAGAGAGCAGCCCTTGGTAAGAACGTCGGCCTCGGGGCACCCTGCCCCCAAGTGCCCACACGCGGTTTGAGGGAACCGACCTGCTCTTTCTCCGCCCTCCCCCCCACCCCGCACACACACCAGCAGCCCGCGCACCTTCCAGCTCATGTCCTCATCATCCGAGTACTCGTCGCCATCATCCCTGCGATGTCCGGCCGCCGTCAGCCGAGGGGCAATCAAGTCTGCAGCCTGCCGCGGTGACCAGCCCCCCGGGACCCGGCTACCCAGCCAGGTTCGCCCAGACAGCCCGGTATCGCGGTATGCCATACAAATCCGCCGATGTTGAAAGCGGGGGCGCCATCAGTCAAAGTAAACAAGTAACCCTGTGCCGCCCTGCTGCTTTGCCGTTGGGCAAACCCGCCCCGAAACGGCAGGAGGGCCGTTGCGGTCGCCCACAGCCTCCCCCGTGCCCTCTCCTCTCCCAGCACCCACCCACCCGTCCGCGTCCTCGTCCGCGTCCGGATCGTCTTCCATGTCCTCGTCACCGCCCTCGTCGTCATCCGCGGCGAAGTTCGGGTCGTAGCGCAAGTACTTGAGGGCGGCCGCCTGCACCGCGTCAAGCTGCGACCGCGTGTCGTGCGGACACCGCAGCACGAACCCCTCCAGCGCCTGCAACACCGGGTGCACCAAGGCCACACCGAGGCCGCACCCAGGCCCCCAGAGTGACTCTACGGCCCACCACCACAACGCGCCGCGAAGGTGACCGTACGGAAGATGTGCTGTGCTGTGTGTTGACGTGTGAAGCTCCTCGCGTGGCGCCGAGCGAACCGAAACCGGGCGGGCGGATCGCACCTCGTCTCGCCCCCGGCTGTCATGCCCCACACGGCGTGCCACGACGTGCCACTGCCCCGTGGTGATGCAGGTGAAGAACCTACCCCTCCTGGGAGAGGGTGCCGCTGCGGAGCGCGACAGCGCCGGACGCCTCGGAGGTCGACCCGGTCCGTCAAGCATCGACCGCGACCCAACCCGCTGAACCGCCCTCTGCGATTCATCACCCCGTGCCGTGCGCGTTTCGGGAAACTGAGCCGCACGACCGGCAGCCGCGTGTGCATGCTGGGGGGTGGACAAGGCAACGCTCCGGGCAGCTGACCCCGACGCGTGCCACGAACCCTCGGCGGCAACCGGGGCTGGCGCGGCTGCTGCGGAGCGCCGCGGTCCACGCCACGGCGAGCCGCGTGCTACCACCCGGACCTCGTCTGGTGTCCGCCCTTTCCCCAGCCAGCATTCACCAGCCACGTCCCCATCCGGTCCCGTGCCGCCCCCTTGGCCCCCCGCCAATGACATACTTCCCACCTGCAGGCAGTGCTCCCGCAGCTCGTCGTCGCCCTCCGCCGCTTTGTTGCAGTGCGAGATGGCCAGCGGCACCGCCGTGGGCAAGTACCGGCCGAAGCGGTACCCAACCGCGCGGCTGCGTCGGCATGCATGTGTTACACAGGCACAGGCAGGTCGCCGTTGTTCAACGCCTCTGCACACGGGCCTCCAGACACATGCAGCTCACGGCACCAGGCCGGCGGGTCCGAGCCGCACCGCCAGGACCGTCGGCTGCTCGAGTAGCCGCGCGTCACAGCATCCCGAGATCATCCCGAGGGTGGACGGTGCGACTCACCACGACGTTCACCATGAAATTCATCTCACCTCATCTTTTTTGAATCTACGGCTGAGCCGGACCGATGCAACCCGATACGTCTGACACTCAGGATGAGAGCACAGACGGAAGCGCACCGGCGACGCACCGCGCGCTGGACGGTGAACACACCAGCTGCCACACGCCCGCGCTCACTCATATGTCCGTGTACTGCCATTCGCTTGCAGAGTTTCTGCAAGCTGGTGAGGGCTGCTCACGCGACAACGGGCCGATTGCTCTGCACACCTGATCTGTCCGACCGCCTGTATGTAGGTCCGCGTGTAGTCCGGTTTGATGTTGGCGGCCTCCAGCGCCTTCAGGAGGTAGCTCACCACGCCCTCCAGTGCGTCGTCGTTCAGGAAGACCGACAGCGCAGCTGCGGGAAGGCAACGGCGCGCATGAGGTGCCAGCCGGCGTTGGAATGGGCGACGCTGTGGCAATGCATCCTGGATCGTGCTTGGCCCCAACCACACAAAGGTCATCTGCCCCGTGGACACTGTGACCTCGGGCCACTGTGATTGGCCTGCATCGCGTCGTGCATGCTATACACGTGGGCCGCTCGAAAAGATGAACAAGACGGATCCCTGGCGAACCGACTGCCGAGCTTAAACACAAACACACACCTCGCGCGCATGGGGCTAATGCCGCTTCCCCTTACTCAAAGGTTGGTAACACATACAGGCTCCTGCCGGCCGCAGCCGTGAGCTTCGCATATCATCTCACTGCCGCGGCAACCGAAGCGCACACGCGCGGCGTGGCAACCCCGGTGTCCCCGGACCCTGCAACCCCCGTGTCCCCGGACCCACACGCGCGGCGTGGCAACCCCGGTGTCCCCGGACCCTGCAACCCCCGTGTCCCCGGACCCTGCAACCCCGGTGTCCCCGGACCCTGCAACCCCGGTGTCCCCGGACCCTGCAACCCCGGTGTCCCCGGACCCTGCAACCCCGGTGTCCCCGGACCCTGCAACCCCGGTGTCCCCGGACCATGCGCTCACCCAGCCCCTGCAGCGCCTTCTTGCGCATCACCAGCCGCCCCTCGCCCAGGGCGCCCAACAGCGCGTCGCGGATGCGGCAGTGCTCCGCCGCCAGCAGGCCCCCGAAGCGCTGGATGAGCTCCGTCAGGATGTCCAGCACGTGACCCACAATTTCGCTGTCATCCTGGGTTGGAAGGAGGCGGACGATTTTTGCGAGAAATATGGCTTGGTTGGGGGGCTCGGGGCCTTGAAAAACCCCTGAGAACTGAGCTGCATGAGCAGATCCCTGCGCCAGCGAGATGTTCATGCAGGTCTCGGTCCATATCACGTCTGGGCCGCTCCACTCCATGCCCACGGAAATTTGAAACAGGTCCAGTACAGGGATAGTTTGCAGCTTTCAGGGTCGTTACGTGCCGTACCTTATGCAGGGCAAGGCCCTCCAGCATGCGCCCCGCTATGATGGCCGAGGCGCTGCTAACGAGTTGGCTGCTGGGGCCCACACCCGAAGCCGACCCTCCGGCGAGCTCCTTTATGAGAGCCTTCAAGCCGATGGCGGCGATCTCTCGCTGCGCGTCCCTGGCCTTGCTAGCTGTGCTGCTTCCGCCGGAGGCGGGCCCAGCGCCCGCGACCTTGTCGCAAAGCTGCCGCACCATGTCCTCGGCGCGAGCATCGGCCACCTTCCGAGCAAGGTAGCCGAGACTGCAGGGTGCACAAGGCAAGGGGTACGAGGGTAGAGCCGTTCTGTCGTCAACGGGGCCAGGTACGGTCTGTGCGAGACAGCAGACCGTTTTTCAGCGTTAAGCTATCCCATTTCATTTGAGGTCGGGCATAGCATTGACATACGCGGAAACGCAAAACGCGTGCTGTGCTATCGAAATGCCGGACAGATCTCGGAGAAGGCACCTGACTCACCAGCTGACCGCTAAGTTTGAGATGTCACCCGATGGATCCTCCAGTTGATTAAGGACAACTGAGCAAAGCTTTTTTTCCAGCTCAGCGTCCGCCTTAAAGGTATCCTTTTGCAGCTCATGCAGCAAGTCCGACGTCGCCATATACCGGAAGTCTTTGTCCTTGCTTGCAATCTTCTCCAAAATCACAACTAGCGCCGTGTTCGCCATTTTTCTTGTCGAGCTTCCGCGCCCGAGACAACCGAAGGGAAGTTTAGGCGTCTAAACGCACTATGCACCGCTCAAGGGTCTGACTTAATAAGGTAATGACAGGAGCCGAAGGATCAAGTACCCCTCTTAACAGCGGCGGCCCGCGCACTATTTCTCGAGTGCCGTTCTTGGAACGTTGTGTCAAATCCTTCCGGAACTGTATGCATCTACGTATAATCAACCACGTCTATCTATGGAAAATTTTATGATAGCCGCGGGGGAATTTGATGGTCCAGACTCTGAACTTGTCGTACGCTGTACTCGTGTCAGTCGCGCGCCACCCTAGCCCCTGAAGTTGTGTTGCGGGCCCACACGAGCTCAAGGGGCGGTCACCCCGTCTCAAATTCTGTAGACAGCACTCCTTCGGGGTCAAGACTGAGGGTAACTTTGCCGCATCCACGGGACAGTTCGCTGCCAGCCGGTGAAAAGGCGTCCACGATGGCGTGGGTGGCTCTGTACAGAGAGGCGGTCGCAGGTGTCGCGTGGTTCCTCTGTTGCATATTGCCTGGGCAGCCAGTGGACCAGGTTATGTCTCAGATCTGCAACCATGTCTTCGCAAACATGTCATTTGCATGTCTTTTGCATGTTCGGCCGTACAGCGGGCTCCTGAACAGCGAAGTGATCCTTCGTGCTGTTTCCCGACCGTGTGGAAGGCCTTGCAGGCGGGTTGACCCGTGGAAGAGGTGCTGCTCCGGCATAGAGGTGCTGAGGGGACAGATTCATGCAAACACCGGAGCTGTGAAGCAGCGTTGTCCCGATCGCTTGATGTCTCGGTGATGTCTCGGCGAATGTTTCACAGAAGTGTACGAACTCGTCGTACTGTAGGATGCGCTTCACTCGTGAGCTTCACTGTAGGCAACAAATCCCGATTCTGCGTGTGAAGTGTTTCTTCGGGATCAAACCGACATGTGTCTACCCGTATCCTTCCGATACAATTTTGTCGCGGACAGGAGATAGAGAGCATGCTTAATGCAATTTATAGTTAAGAGGTTGCAGGTTTAGTGTATCAATTAATCGGTGCTGCCGTTTTATGTTTCAATGGCGGAGGTGCCGGCCTTGACTAAGGTCTGACAAACGTCAGTCCTTGGCCAGCGCTCGACCCTAGAACACGCTGAAATTCACACCAAACATCATGGAAAAGACCGAACGGAAGCCGTACCTGAGGTGCGCCTCCCGAGGGCCCATTGTCTGTCCTCTCTGTACTCGTAACCCCGTGTACTTGTCAATCGTGTGCCAATGCGACCGTTCCCGACAGCCCGAAGCTGGCTCTGGAGCTACTCCGGTCAGCCCCTGCACCAATACCCAAGGTTGGTGCTGCAGTCCCTCAACTTTCCGTGCGCGCCTTGCGACGTGCCCGCGCGATTCGTTTCCCGCGAGCCATAACTCCCTGCGCACATGCAAAGCGGCTGTCGTTGCTCACGCATGGTAACGACGCGCCCCTAGAACGTGCTCGTTTCATGTCTAGTAGGAGCTGCTTGGTGCGGCGCTGACCCACACGGATGCCGCCGGTGTGCACCACGACTGTCCCCTGACAGAGCGACCCGCTTCTGGTCGATAGGCGGTGGCTGCTCAGTGCGGAGGCGGCTGCCAGCGCATCCCACGAAGACACCCGCTTGCAGGCCGTTCAAGGTCCGGCGTGCCCCGGCCCACAGGCGCAGGTGCCATGTCCGGATCCACCCAGCCGGGTCCCGACGGCACTTCCAGAGCCCCTAGGCGGGGCTGCTGCCCCTCCTGCCCCCACGGATCCGCTGCCCAGCCCGCCGGGATACAGGCAGCTGCCCAGCCACGCGGCATCAGAGCTGCCATACGACGAGTTTGTACGACAGTACATGGCGCCCAACAAACCGGTGGTGATACGGGTGAGGCCGCGTGGCTGTAGCCACCGCAGACGACTCCTCCTGTGGCCGAATCATCGACACGTGGTCTGCAACGCATTGAATGCGTTGAAACCGTTACATTTTTGGTTGGATCGGCAGTGAAACCCCCGCGGACGCCGCACATGCGCCGTAGCCTAACTGCCCCCCCAAGGCTCCGTCTCCACATTCACATGCCCGCGCTCATCCACGCCCCTAACGTCGTGTACCCTCATGGCCCCGCGCGCAAGGGTGCCACCTCGGGCTGGCGGGCCGCGGCTGAGTGGCGGGGCCCCGATGGACGTCTGCAGTTGGAGGCCCTGGGGCGGCTGGCAGGGCACTGCCAGGTGTGCGTCACCGACACCAGCAAGTACGAAGGGCCGGCGCGGGAGGGCTGAGGCTGACAGGGTGCCGTGATTGTATGGTGTGGGAATGCGTGCGTGCGAACCAAACACAGCCGTGCGACGTTGAGGTATGTGTGTAGAAGAGACCTGGAGCCGCGAGAATGTGTGTAAATGAGAACTGAGCCGCGAGAAGCCGCGAGAATGTGTGTATGTGTGTATGCGTATGCCGGCGAGGTGAGTTGACGATACCGTATGACACTCTTGTCGAAAGCCTGGCCGGCCGCTGCGCCGCAACGCTACTGGTGCGCGACGCCAACAAGGGGTGCCGCCGTGTCGCCCGGCTGCAGCCAGGACGACGGATGTGGTGTGGTCCGCACCATGCGCCTGTCCGAGTACCTGGACTGGTGGGCCCGCCGGGCTGGGAGTGCTGCTGCTGCTGCTGATATGGAGGAGGAGGAGGAGGAGAAGGAGGAGTTGAGCGGCCCGACTAGTTCCAGCGGCGGGACCGAGCAAGCGCCCGCGCTGCCACAGGAAAGCCGAAACACTGGACCGGACAGGCAGCAGAAGCCGGGCGGTCCGGGAGCGCCACAGGGCGAGGACGAGGAGCCATCGGGGTGTGCACTGGGCAAGGGCGCCTGCGGCGGTTCCCGCGCGGTCGGTCGGGGACCGGGCGGCGACTGCGGCGGGGCATCAGCATCGGCGTCACCAGCGGGCGCGGCGGCGCCGGCGGGCTCTGCCCCCGGCCGTCAACGCCTGACCGACGGGCGGGCGACGTGTGGCGAGGGGCTTATGTACCTCAAGGACTGGCACTTCGTGGCGGAGTTCCCGGACTTTGGGGTGGGTACAACTACGAGGGAGCAATTTCGTCAGTTCGCGAGCCGGAGCGCCCCGGTTGACTGCCCATCGATCTCGGGGCGTCACTGCGAAGCGCGCACCGCGGCGACCGCGGTTCGGTCACACAACTTCCCCGGGGGCTATACGGGGGCTATACGGGGGCTATACGATGTTGAGCTGTGCTCTGCCTGCTCAGCATACTGGGCGACAGCGAACCCCACGCCCTGGTACAGCGCGCACAGCTCGCCCTGCACACCACGTTGCTGTGTTGTCGACGTATCGTGCCTCCTTTGTTTCCGGGCCTCTGGCTGCAGGCCTACCGCCTGCCGGTCTTCTTCGCAGACGACTGGCTCAACGCCTATTACGACCGGCTGGCGGCAGCGGCAGCGCGCGGTGCCGGCTGCGGCTCCACCGGTGACGGCGGCAATGGTGGCGATAGGCCGGCCGCAGGATGCGGTGACGGCACGGTGCCGCCAGGACCAGCTGATAGCGACGCCGCTGCAGCCCGCGGCGGCAGCGGCAGCGGCAGCGGCAGCCCGCCGCCGGCCCTCACCTCCGACTACCGCTTCTTCTACCTGGGTCCCGCGGGCACCTGGACGCCGCTGCACTCGGATGTGCTGCGGTCCCACAGTTGGTCGGCCAACGTGTGCGGCCGTAAGCGCTGGCTGATGCTGGACCCGAGCCACACGCACCTGCTGTACGACAGACAGCTGCGGCGGCTGGCGCCCCACCTGGAGCTGGACCGGGTGAGGACGAGCTGCGACCCACGGGACTTTCCGGGCCTGACGGAGGCCCGCCGGCACGCGTTCGAGTTCATCCAGGCAAGTTGTGTCCGTGTGGGGACAGCAAGAGCCGGCGAGCGCGTCCTGGGTGGGTGGTGGGTGGGGGTGGGGGTGGTGGGTGGCGGGTGCTGTGAATGGGGAAGGGCGGTCGTTGATGTCATTGCTGGAGTCCATTACAAGCAACAGGCTGCCGGTGCCAGCCTCTTGTCGTGCTGTCACGCGAGCGTCAGGCTTCCCGGCCTGCACGTGTTCAGCTCCTCAAGGGTTTCGGTAATCATATGGCGTGTGGCGTGGCGACGGCGCCGGGGGTTTGAGGCAGGCAAGGCCGTCGCAGTAAAAACGTTGGTCGGAAGGCGGGGAGGCTTACTTACAGGTCATTCACGGGTGCCAACGGATCCATGAACCGCCACGCGTACCTCCTCCCGCCCGACAGGAGGAAGGTGATGCTGTGTTCGTGCCCAGCGGCTGGCATCACTGCGTGGAGAACCTGTACGACACGCTCTCTATCAACCATAATTGGTTGAACGGTTACAACTGCCACTGGACCTGGGCGCTGCTGCGACAGCAGTACGTGGACGCTGCGGAGGCCATCGAGGATTGCAGGTACGGTACCGTACAGAGGTACAGGGCGCTGCCCTCCTGCAGCGGCGACTGCTGCTGGGGGTTGAATTAGATATGAAATAAACCCGAACTGCTACTGGGGGGAGGAGGGCTGGGGCCCATTCAACCAACAACAGATAACGGCCTGATGGCCCTTTGGCCAACAACAAGCAACACGTACCTTCAGCAACACCGGCCCTTGCGGGGTTGCTCCGCGCCAAGAACGAATCGCCGAAGAACGAGGCGACCTGAGGTAACCTGGGCTGCTGGCTATCGAGTCGTGGCCGCGTTGCGCATCGCGCGTGCACCGCCCTCAAGTCGGTGGGCGTTGTGGTTTGAGCGTCTGGCATTCGCCGCTGCGCCCGGTTGCAGGGAGCTGTGTCCGCCGGATGAGTTTGAGGAACTGGTGCAGGCCAACCTCGCCGCCAACATTGGGCTGAACTGGCGTACCTGGCTGGACCTGCTGAGCTGCATCGTGGGCGGTGCACTGGCATTGCTGCGCGGGGCCGGATGCGGCACGGCAGGGCCCGCTGGGCCCACCAGGGCCATGTCCGTCGGCGACGCCCAAGACGCCGGCCCTGAGGCCATGCACGCCCTTCTCACACTCGACCGCGCAGGCAAGTCACGACTAGCCTTTGTCCTACAAATCAACATTCATTCTTGTAAGCGCAGGCCCGTCACGTTTTCACATTTTCATGTAACAGGTCGAATGATAACGGATCTCGTCGCCGCCTACGAGGAGCTTGTGCACAAGCCAGCCGAGACGTCGGGCCCGGATAGCAGGGAAGTCAGCGATCGTCTCAGGCAGGGCAGCATTATAACAGATTCACGCCGGTTGCTGACCGAGATATCGGATGAACTGCTTGTGCGGGGCCTTTTGTAACAGAGGTCGGGCCATGTCGGGTCCCTAGTCGGCTCATTTAGTGGTCTGTAGGAGTACCGTCTAGGTTAAAGATAAGCATTCAACTGAATTTGACTGTCAGCGCCACAATGCGCAATCGTTCTTTTGATCGAGCGGCCTTGCAATGTGTCGCGTCGATTGGCATTCGGCTAACGGCCGGGCGTTGTCGGTTAAGGGGGGTTACCGTCCAAGCGACACCGAGATAGTAGGAGTGCGCGAAATTGTCTGCATATTTATTTTATTCGTGTTATTCCGAACGTTCGTGAACACTTACAAACTGGCGAGACGCTGCGGGCAATTTGTTTTAAATTACGCACCTGCATTGGAGGGATCGGCTGACGTTCTCCTTATTGACATTCAAAGAGGTTGAATTAATAATGGCAGCAGGTTAAAATTTTCATGGCTCGCCATCATAATGCTTGCGTGCAAGAGACGCTGGCCCGTCTGCAATGGGGACGACCTTGCCGCAATCGTCTTGGTGCTCTCAGTTTCGGCATTTGTACAGGCAAGATGTTAGCAAATTGGTTCGCCTGGGACGTTCATACAGGGTCCTCGTCCATCGCTCCGACTGTGCAAGGCAATCGGTGCACACATGTACACACGCAACGGCCTTCCTCATTTCCAGAAACAGTTACACAAAATGTGTTGCCACATCCATAACGCCTTTGTCCACACTGCCATGGTGAAACCCGTCAAACTAGATGGCGCCCTGACTCATGAACCACCCCAATCCAGGTGGCAATAGGCGCCGCATGGTGGGGCGATACAATGTGCATGAAGTTTTCCACACGTGCCTCATCATATACTGACTTCGACCAGGCGTGCTTCCTGAAAGGTACGCGCTGGCCAAGGCCTCACCAAAGCAGGGATGGGGGGCGCGCTCAGGGAGGCCTGCGAGCCCCGGCCTGGCCCGGCCGGCCATGCCGCGCTGGCCCACTGGCCTGTCGTGGCAGATACCTGTCAAAAATTTGCAGCTCGCCCTGGGTGGCAGGAATGCATCCCTTCACCCTCGTCAGCCACAGCAATTGTGCCGATCTCGCTTTGCCTGCCGCGACACTCGATGCCCCCACAAATCACGTAGAGATCGCAGTAGGATCACCCAAATCCATGCGTGTGCAGTGCCGGCACGGCCGGGAGGCCGCAGCGGGCCACGCAGCGGCCGCGGTCTGGGCAGGACCGGAAGCCGTATCCAGCACAGGAACACACCATGTGGGGCTCAGGGTGGTCGTTGCCGGAAGCCGCCTCGCCACTGCACTGCTGCAGTGCACGCACAGCGTGTCCGGCGGACAGGCTCTCCGCATTGAACAGCCACCACCCTCGCGCCTTGCGGGCTGCAGCACCGCGCGACCGGAGGCGCCAGGTCGCGCACCCGCTGCCCGGCTGACCCTAGACCCACTCATCACCCGTCCGTGCGGCGCCCGCCCCAGACACAGCGCCGCGTGAACCTGCGCGCCGCTTCGCGACTCACCACGGCCGCCGTCGCAAACCGTGACTGTCACAGCCCGGGCAGGGGCCTGCACCGCCTCCGCCGCCCTGCCCCATCCCACTCCCGCCGCTCCCTGGCCCCTTCGCTCCCCCTTTTTGTCAATAAAGACAGCGAAACCGCAAAAGTGCAACAAACCGATAACTGCCGGTGTAGACATTGACGAAGACGGCGAAGCGTTGACTCTGACGAAATAAGTTCAGATAGTGGACGGCTGATGAGACACCGTAGTAGGGCTGGCGAGAAGAGTTGTAACGGCCGAACCCAAAGAGCAAAGACTGCTACCTAGCTGGCCCGCGGCCAGTAATTCCTATAGGTTAATGTCAGGGCAAAGCAGGGGTTCATGCGCAAACGACGCGTGCGGTGCGACAAAGCAAGCATGGTGGGTGCCCGTCACAAGTGAGCCCGCCCTTCGCTCTCCCCCCCCCGCTCTGACGCTCCCTCCGTTGCAGACCCATGCGGCGGACCAAACGTCACAGTCCCAACCGGGTTCAACTACTCCACCCCATGCGCAAGGAACGCCACCTGGCCCTGCGAGCGACTGCCCGACCCCATGACGCACTGCTATATGTGGACCGTGACCACCAACGCCACCCCGAAACCATGCGACAGGTTTTTGTGCTGCAATACAATAGGGGGCAGGCAGTTTAATAAAACGTACTGCCAGCCTTACAATGGCACGTGTGTGGACCACAGCCCAGACTCCGTATACTGCTCGGTCGTCCCTATGTGCCCCTGGGGTGAGTGGGCGGCAGTGCTGTCGTACAAGTGTGGTACCATAGCGGGGCGCACGCCCACGCAGGGTGTAGCAGCGGCACCTTGTGCCCCGGGTGGGTGGGTGGATGCCTGCTCACACATGTGGTAGTGTGATGCGCTGCGGCGTGTTCTTAGCTCGTGCAAACCTGGACTGGTCCTTCACGCGTGTTAGTGCCGCCGGTGCCGCCGGTGCCCTGGCCCCCGTCGCAGGAACCTACACGACTAACGACGGGAAGTGTGTGAATTGGCCGCCCGCATCGTTCGACCCGACCGACAACCCTCCGTGGCCGCCGCGGCCCCCGCCCGACCCACCGCCGTCGCCGAGGCCGCGGCCCCCACCACTCCCGGACCCACCGGCGCCACGGCCGCCCTCACCCCGGCCGCCGTGGCCTCCCTGGTCCCCGCCCCCTCCTTGGCCCCCTTTCTCTCCTTCTCCCCCTTTTCCCAACTTTCCCCCCTTGCGCCCGCCAATCCCTAAGCTTGCTCAGCGTGATCCATTCACTCCCTTCCTCCCGAGGATTCCGCCGATGCCGCCTGGCGGATACAAACCAAGACCCCCATCACCGCCGGTGCCCCCTCGACCATCGCCGCCTACGCCGCCCAGCCCTCGGCCCTCGCCACCTCCGCCGCCACCGTCTCCGCCTTCTCCACCCCCACGACCGCCGTCGCCCTTCCCGCCCCCCTCGCCGCCGTCACCGCCGCAGTCACCTTCGCCGCCGCCGCTTCCACCACTCCCACCGCCGTCGCCTCCGACGCCCCCCCCCCGGCCGCCGTCGCCGCCCTCGCCTCCCATCGTGCCGCCCCGCCCACCAAAACCACCCGGAGGGCCCCCGATTGTGCCTTCCGTGCCCTTGGACCCCGTGTGGCCGCCTAACTTTCCCGCACCATCTGCGCCCCCCCCCGGGGGAGGTAGCGGCAGTGATGCAGAGGTGGTCACATCCGAGACAAAAAAGTCGAAGACGATCGCCATCGTGGTCACGGCGAGCATTGCCGCCGTCGCAGCCCTGGGTACGTGCGGGCTTTGAGGGCCTTTCATTGGCAACCGGGGCCCCCAGGATGCCGTGCCAACTGAGTCCGTGTGTAAGATGTACACTTTGGGATCCTTCCTATGGGTCCATTCGCTGTAACATTAGCTCAGCCATGCACTGCAACATTAGCTCAGCCATGCACTTGGGGTGAGTCCGTGTGGCGGGCGGGAGCCAGACGGGATGCACCCGCGACCCCTGGGGATTGGCCGCCTGCAGCCCCGCCCAGAGCGCGTGCCGCAAGTGGTGGGCTGCGTTTAATTGCTTGAGAGTGCCATTCAGTGGACTTCCATTGGGGCTCTCACGGACTGTAGCACGTCCTAGCACACGAGATTGCGATGAATGTTGCCCGGTCTCCAAACAAACAATCAAACAAACTGGTTTTACAGTTGGTGGGCCCTGGCTCCCACCGGTGGGCCCTGGCTCCCACCGGGGAGGTCCAACATGCCCAGACGCCCAAGAGCTCCGGTCCCGCGCGGCCTTGGCTTCTCACCCCCACCCCATGTCCCCCTTTCCATGCGTTCTCATCGCGCCTATGTACCCCTCCACCCCCTCCTGGGCCCCCGCCTCTCCGCGCTGGTAGCGTTGGTCGGCCTGGTGGTGTGGGCTTGCAGGAGAGCGCCGACTGCGAGCACCCCCCGGGGCGCCAAAGCAGCGTACATGGCCCCTCCGGGCGACACGAGTCCAGATGTGGTGTACAGCAACCCGGCCGCCCTGGCGGCGCTACCACCGCCGAGCCCCGATGGCTTTTCCCGCGGAGACGAATTCAATGACATCGCAGCCGCGGATCTGGAAAGCGCGCTGTTGGCCCCGTCGCCACAGCCGAAATGGAGGCGGTGACGTGTCGCCCGTGTACGTCAGCTAGTGCACGAATCAGGGTGCCCGGTGCATGATGGCTGAGTGTTCGTGGTTGAGGTGGTGATGAGGGTGTTCATGCCGGCCTGTGCATGCCGGCCTGTGCACGTAACAGGGCAGATGCTCGGAGGAGGGCGCTGTGGGCGCAGCTCTGCCTGTGGCTTTCATGAATGGGAGGTGGGTCTAGGACATTCAACCCACGCCGTGCGGCCTGAGGGGGTGGCTTGTGTGGCTTCTGGTTTCATGAATGGGAGGTGGGTCTCGGACATTCAAACATTCAACCCACGCCGTGCGGCCTGAGGGGGTGGATTGTGTGGCTTCTGGTTTCATGAATGGGAGGTGGGTCTGGGACATTCAAACATTCAACCCACGCCGTGCGACCTGAGGGGGTGGATTGTGTGGCTCCTGGGAGGGCGTCCGTTGGGGCAGCAGCGCGGCCAGCTTACAATGAATCTATGGCTTCTCGCAAACGCCGTGGTCCGTAGGACATGCCTGGACATGGGACCTCGTGCACTTTCAAGTACAGCGCTACCAAATCGGACAATCCGTATGGGGCTTGGCACCTCGGGTACAACGGTTGCCACCTGTGCCATGGCTCTCCTGGCTGAGGTTCTTAACGCGTCTCTTCGAATACTGAAATGCTGTACATGTACACCTTGTTGACCTCGTGTTGTTCTGCCTGGTGGATGGCATTACGGTACGCCGGGGGAGGTAGGGTAAGAAAAGGCAACAGCTGGAAGTTTTCCTGCTGGTAGACATGTAGCGCTCCCATCTAGCTGTAATATCTTGTAGTGGAGTTAGGACCGTTAGAGAGTGTCGCGGCAACATGGCCTTGCTGCATTTACTGATAGCTAAATGCAGCATTAATTACGATTAATCCTTAGTTGACTGCAGTGTGTCGGATCGCCGTGCAGGATGCCTGCATGCAGCATGATGTCCGACGTCGGTTGGCCAACCACCACGGCAAAGCGATGTTCGGCCATCGGCTAAGACCCGTAATGCTTTGCAATAGACCACTGTAATTTGTTTGCTATTTATCATATAGCTAATATACTGCGCCCTCTGACCTACAGCTTTCACCTCTCAGATTTCGCTCTGCTTTGTGGTGTTGCAACACAAAGAAGATGTTGTCCTTAGGTCTGACCTACTACATATGCCTTTTCACGGAGCTCTTATACCCCACCTATGCATCTTTAAAAGCCATCCAGAGCTCGTCTAAGCTGGATGACACTCAGGTTCGTGGCCCTAGCGGTCTCGGGACCCCCTCCTGAGCATACACCCTGTACTAATTTTCTGCCTGCACTTTTTTGCGCAGTGGCTGACATACTGGGTGAGGTTTGTGGAAGTCCTTTCCTGGGGGTCACTGATGATTGGTCGTGTAGCCTAATTATTCAAATTCCAGTACGTGTGGCTTCCTATAGGTTGTCTATGCTTCTCTGTCGACTATCGAGGGTATCGCTGCAGTGGTTTTGAACTGGTAAGGAAACCTCGGAAGATGTTGCAGGTATTCCTGTGTGGATGCGATGCTTACTCTACCGTTTCCAAAATCAGGATTCCCCTGTACTACGAGCTGAAGCTTCTGTTCGTTATCTGGATGATCGCACCCCAAACTCAGGTACCCGGAGTTGCTGGGTCTTGAGCGCTTTCTCAGCGTAGTACGCAGTGCTTAGGATTGCATGTACAGCACATCGCCTACATTATACTTTGATGTTTGGAGTTGTAACGCGTGTACCGTGAATGCTGTTTCCACGCTCAGGGTGCGCGCATGATTTACGAGAAGTATATCATCCCACTGGTACGTGTTATGTTTAGGGCGAGCTCATACAGAGTCACAGTTATGAACACAGGTGTACATCGTAACTAAGCCCAGCACGGCGACGGGTGGCCCTTGATTAATTTTGCGTGGAGTGCAATTACCTACCAAAAGCCTGGCAGGCTGTCAGCGGTCATTAGGAGTGCATTATCTGGTGACGCTGCTCTTACAGACATACACGGGTTTCGTAGGTCGTACAAAGTCACTTGAGGTTGAGGGAGTGGTACTAACTTCCACGGGCACGGACTCGCAACCGCGCTGTTTTTTAGGCTTGATATTATCAGAGCGTGTGCATCTATTGCGCGTCCCTTCCAGGTTGGAGCTATGACTTCGAAACTGATGTCGTCCGTAGGGCATGTGACCGTTGCATGTGACCGAGGATCTTGACGTGTACAGCACCGACAAGCTGTGCAATTTGCGGTTGACTGGGTGTTTGAATTAGTTTTGGTGTGTATTCCTGCACGACTTCCTCGAGTTCGGTATGTGTTCATTTGCCAATGCCGAGTTTGCCTGTCCTTGCAATATGCAGCTGAAGAAGTACGGGGACAAGATTGACCCAGTTTTCAGCAAGGCTGAGGCTGCCCTCCAAAGCAACGCCGTCAACCAAATTGCCAAGCTAGTGGACAAGCACGGCCCGGCCATTGCGGAGCAGGCGCTCAAGCAGGTGCGCAGGGGTGGGCCGGCGTGCTTTGATAATCCGAAGCAGCAACTGGGATCCGTTGTGCTATCATTGCTTTGAAACGGGATGGTTGGTCGCCGGGTTTGGATGTGCGCGACAGGATCGGATGCTTGGCCTGGCGTATAGTGCAGAACGGTCCTTTTTCCACATGTCACAAATTTTGGGCATATACTGACATACCGGTAGCTCGAGAGAGAAATGGCGAAGTTCCACATAACAGGTGGTGAACGGTGAACGCTTATCAACGCGCGAATGCACGCGTTCTTGCAGCGTCCCAGTTTTAGAAGCCGCGTGAATGAGTGGACTGCTGTTGTGTTAATGCAACGGAAGCTCGAAGACAGGGTGTGTATTCGATGTTTCCGCAGCACAGCCCGCCAGCGTGGCTGTCCCTGAGTGGGCATTTGCAAACTGATTACTACCTGCGCGACCGTGCCCACTTGGAATATGGATGCAGGCCCAGGAGCAGGGGATGAATGCGGTGAAGTGGGCACAGGACGCCGCGGCCGCGCAGGCAGCGAAGGCCGGTAGGGATTGAGCGTTTTCTCGGTATTTAGGCGTCCTGTGAAGGTTGAACTGTGACTGAATCGATATTCGGTATGGGGAAGGTGCAACCTTTCGGTAAGCATGGCTACGCCTGATAGCTGACTAAGCTGCGCTGTGACTGCGTGGCCGGGTCGGCATGTACGGATTTGGGACTGGGTATCCCTTGTGCTTCATTCTGGCAGCTTTGCACAGGCGTTCATCTGGGTTTGCTTTCCATGGTGACAAATTGGAATGTCTAACTCTTATAAGAACGTGGTGGTTCTCCAAGTTTTTTTGGCAATACGCGCCGTGTGCACACTGTGTTCGCGTGGTTCTTCGGATGCCGGAAGGCGCTCTACTCGGCGTTTCCCTGAACAGACATGTGCCATCCATAAAATGTTGACTTTGGGTTGGCTGTGAAAGAGGCGCACGTGGTTAATCAGCCAGGACAAATCTGCGGCAAGTCAGCGGCAATTGCTGTTTTGGCCAGCACGTTTGACAGCAAGAACGCCAACAGATACATTCTTGTAGAAAACTTTAATAAACGCATGCGAATTCTCGCTCGTGAAGGCACCCGTTTCGGAGCGTCGTGGGTCTATTAAGAGTTACGGGCCGCGCCTAACGGGTTCTGTGGAGCCGTTCTGATGTTCTGAATCGGAGGAGCAGTGATGGCATTCTTTTGCGGCGAATGTATGAATGCGACCGCAGCCGAACTCTTCGACGCTCCGCCCAGGTTGAAGTGGTTACCCGGAAGGAGCCCGCCCGCAGATTTTGCAGACTCCAATGTCCTCATTATGATAAGTGTTAGCTTGACAACCATCGCCTGACCTGTGCCCCAACTGTCCGCTTTGTATATGGTTTTACTCGCGAGTGCTCGGTTTGATCATAACTAATAAAGCTGCTGACTGAAGACCCGAGAACTTTATTTCTTAAGGTAATTCCTATATCTCATTCGACACACGTTCACGTTTCGTGACATGACTTTCCAAGTTTTTCGTGCTAGCCCACATTCAGGCACGGCGCTTTGTTCGTTTTATTGTTTTGGTTCCGTAGCAACCCTTTGCTTCGCGTCTGAACACGTTTCTGTGACAATGTGAGGCCGGGATTCTGGTTCCATACGGCAAAGACTGTGTGATGGTCTGATGGAAGACCTCTAGTCGGAGTATTCGTTAAAAAAGTTTATTCTACAGGCCTAGCCTTTCCGAATGAACTTTGTAACGGCCCGGATGTTACGCGCAGTATGTCAACTTTAGGGCTACTCGATTCGCGTCATACCATTAGGCCTCATAACACTTTCAGGGGTCAGAATGGAGCTTTTGATTGGCAGGGAATGCCAGCCAGTTCTGCCCGTAGCCGCATCCAGCGTCCGCTGGTGCTGCAAGGGCTGTCTCGAAATCGCTGCCGCAATTCACGAATCAAGTACAATGTCACAAGCTCGGCTGCTGCAATTGCCATCTCGGGGGCGGGCAGCAGCGACCCTGTACCTGACACGGCGGGGGTACTGAAGTACCAACGGGAGCTGCTTGGCCGCATGATGTCTTTCCTGGGCCCTGCAACCGTTATTCCTCTGGGAGAACCGCTGATGTCGCTTGTGGACACAGTCTGCATCGGTCAGGTAAGGGCGGGTCCGGACGCCCCCTCATCCTTCGCATGGACATGGACGGGTGGCCAGCCGACAACCCGTCAGTCAGAGCCGATGGCTGGGGTCCTGCTTCTTAGAGGGCGAGCTTAATTCCATAGTCCATGCAGTGTCTCATGCCCCAATCAAGCCTTGCAGCCCCTTGCGTACTTTGTGTTGCCATGGCATAGAGGGACCGAGCAATGTGGCATGTCGGATGCACACAACTCCCGACTGGACGAAGATGGCCCCTGCCGATTAGGGTCAGATACCTGGCGTCGACGTCAAGCGCTGAAGCGTTCCATGTGCTGCTACCGCCCCTGGCGCGTTATGCAGTTCGCCGGCACAAGCCAGCTTGCGGCTCTGGGTCCAGCCAATTTGGTGTTCTCATTCTGCCAGTACTTCCTGCAGTCCCTGCAGGTCGCGACGCTGAGGTGGGTCCCGGGTTAGGGGAACCGATGTTGCGCATTTGCTGCTTCGCTGCTATCGCCTTGCCTTGCGTTCGTGAGGTGTGATGTGGAAAGAGCCAAACAATGACGGCACCGACACAAGGATTCAGGCTTGCCGTCCTGTTGCTGTCCGGGGACCTCGGTGCTGCAGCCTCCTGGCGGGCTTCATGCGTGATGGGCGGCTTCGACGGGGCGAGGAGCTGCTGAGCACGGCTCTAGCGATAGCGGCTCTGATGGGTGTGGCCACCACCTGCATCCTGGAGGTGAGGCAGCTGAGCGCACGACACAGCAGGCGGCTGTGCATTCCCTAGTTGCGGAATAGTGACATGAGGGGCAGCGCCGACCCAACATCCGGCCCTGCGACTTCCTGCGCCTGGAGGCGAAAACCGCCTGTGGCGCTATGGGTGAGCAGCCGCTCCTCAGATGCCACCTTGGGTGTTCTGGGTCAGGGTTTGACGCGATGCGACCCTCACCGTCGAGTCCCCGGGTCTACGCTCACTTGCCTGCGTTGTTAGCTCGGCCGGTATGCCACGGTACGTCAATGGCGAAGTGGGCCAAAGCCATGTGCCCGACGTGCGGCCCCTCTCTTATCCCTGGCAACGGCCCCACATTCCTTAGGAACACATTGTCGAGGAGTTGCTTGCCATCGAGGACAGAGAAGTCAAGCGCCCTGATTTCCCCGTGCTAGGGCCCCCGCGAGCAGTTTTGATGCATCGTTCCCGGTGCCCGCAGGCCTTCCCTCAGTCCATCATCATGGCCACGGGGCTCCGCGACCCCGCCCTGCTGCCCCTCTCCCTGGACTACGTCCGGGTGCGGGGCCTGGCCCAACCTGCCGTCCTGGTGACCATGGTGGCCCAGAGCGGCCTCCTCGCGCAGCAGGACTCCCTCACACCCGCACTGACGGTGGCGGTCACAGTGGCGCTGTCGCTGCTGGGCAGTGTGGTGTTTGTGGCAGGGCTGGGCTGGGGCCTGGTGGGCGCCGCGGCAACGACCGTGGCCTGCCAGTACGTCGGAGCTGCGGCGCTGCTGTACTGCCTGTCCGTGCGTGGCAAGGTAGGAACCCCGGCCGCCGTTGAGGGCAGGCGGAGAGCAGGGATCCCAGGCAAGGGCCAGGGCGGGCTGCCCGGGGGGGGGGGCGAAGCCCGTACGGGCGACTGAGTTCGCGCTCCAAGGTCGACGTCGACTGGTGCCTCGCTGGAGCGCTGTTACCTGCCAACGGCTTGCATCAGCTGCTTGGGACGCGCGGGGGTTTTTGTGCTGTGCTGTGTTCGTCACGGCGTGCGGCATCTCCCACGCGTTGCTCTTTGCCCCACCCCGCTGTGCGGCGGGCGGTCTTTCCCTGACCGTCCTTCACCTTGGCAGTGTGTGCATGCGCGGACCCGGCCCTCGACCTCTTGCTTTGTGCCCCTAGAGCCTGGCGTGGCTCCTGAGCCCCTGTCTCCTGTGGCTCTCGACACTTCCCCGCCTCGCCGCCGAACGCTGTCGCCGACGCAGCTGCGTGTGCGCTTGGAGCTGCCTCGTCGGGACGTCTTGTGGCAGCTGTTGTCCACAATGGGGCCGCTGTCCATCACCTACATCTGCAAAAACGTGTCGTACCTATTCATCCAGACCACCGCCGCCACTTTGGAGACCACCAAACTGGCAGCCCACCAGGCGCTTTTCGCAGTCTGGAATGTGAGGACTGACTGGGCCAGGGGGATTCGGATGTGTCGCTGGCGCTGCCTTGACCAGATGGGTGGGGTCAGGTCGGGTCGGGTTACCAGCTACGTGATGTGTTGTTATTTACATATCGACACTGGCCTGGCGCTGGCCAAGATAATATGTATCATGCCAGGGGGAAGGACATCTGGTTGCCGGTGCCGACGAACAGCCCGTCGTACATATGAGGGAACTCCCCAGTTTCATGACCCGTGGAATGGGGGGCTGGTCGTCCTCTACGGACCGCGAGGCAGCGACGCGACGGTGCAGATCGTGCAGCGGCTCATGGGGAGGGTCTCCCTTGGGTTGGTGGTTAGGGTTGGCACCAACTATATCCAGGCTTGGCTTCGGCAGGCAAACCATCCGACGCACCCACGGCCCTGTCCCCGTTCCCCCCCAATGTCCGTGTAGCTGCTGGCCTGGACGGTGACACCCTTCGAGCAGGCGGCCCTGACCTACCTGCCGGGCACCCGCGGCTGGCGCAAGGGCGCTTGCATCGCGCTGCTGGTGGGGCTGGGCGCACTGGGGGGCATCACGTGCGGCCTGTTCCTGGCGGCGCTGGTCTGCGCGGCCCCCGGGGTGCTCACGCGGGACGCAGCGGTGCACCCGCACCTGCAGTCGGTCGCCAGCCTGGCG
The DNA here is from genome assembly GCA_003117195.1 of Eudorina sp. 2006-703-Eu-15. Lineage (NCBI taxonomy): Eukaryota > Viridiplantae > Chlorophyta > Chlorophyceae > Chlamydomonadales > Volvocaceae > Eudorina > Eudorina sp. 2006-703-Eu-15. Next base: position 1,115,056 of record BDSI01000027.1, on the reverse strand, counting down.
TCGGCCTCCATGCTGGCGCTGGGCGCCGACGTGGTCGCCAGCGGCGTCAACATTGCCATGGGGGATGCGCGCTACGTGGCCAAGTCGTACATTATCACTCTGGTGGTGCTGGCGGGGTTCATGGGCGCCAGCCGCTTCCTGGGCTGGGAGCTGCCGGGCGTGTGGAGCGGCGTGGTGGTGTTCTTCGGCGTGCGAGCGCTGCAGAGCACCGGGCGGGTGTTCTGGCAGCACCTGCGCCACGGGCTGGAGGGCCTGGAGGTGGCGCACCTTCACCAGGGCGAGAAAGCGACTGGGCGCGAGGGGGACGCGAAGAACGGGGCGGGGCGGGAGGCGACGGAGACGGCGGCGGCGGCGATGTCGGGCGCGGAGGCGCTGCCCACGTCCTTCGTCTCCCTGCAGTCGCTGGATATGGAGGAAGCGGCGAAGCGGCTCGAACGGGAGGCGCGCGGCGAGGGCAGGGGAAAGGGTAACGGCGAGACAACGCTGACGGAAGCGCCGGGAGCTGGACATGGGGATGAAGGTGTGGAGCGCCTAGGGGACCGGGAGGGACTTGAGGCCGTGGATGCGAAGCAGCAGGGGGTACGTCAGCGGGTGCGGCAGGAGGGCGTCGTGGAAGCTGTTGTAGGGAGCGGGACGGGCTTGGAACCCAAGTAGAAGGCAGGCCGTGTTGAGGGGGGGGGGGCATTAGGGCAGGCCGTGGATGTAGTATGCGCCAGTGTGGTTGTGACCCGCAGCTGAGCCTGGTCCCAGGCTACGGCAGCTGCGAGTTGTAAGACGCCACATAGACTTCTGACAGCAAATGGCCGAGAATGTAGGACTTCGTTGTGTTGTAGTTTTCCTTAGGCCGCGACCGTACATAAGGGCGAGTCCGCAGGAGGTTGAAAATTGTTCAGTGCATACGCTTTAGCTGCAGGAGCCCTATGGTCCTAAGTACCTGGATTGGGGTTGAGTCATGTGCTGCGCAAACCTTTCTCCTGATGGACAGGAGGAAAGGCGTCGACTTTGGGTTTGCCCGGGGGCTACTCCAGTATTTTCCTTGCCTGCGGGCATGGACCCACTGTTGGAAGGCGGTCGCAGGCGCCGCAAGACATGTTTTGGGATTCAGGCTGATTCTGATGTGGAGCCACAAGGCGTGCCTTATGGAGTCATGGTGCTCCCTGGTGGAGGTCGGCCGCAGTTATGCCGCTGGCCAGGTGCGTGCGTAGGTAGATGAGAGAATTAAAACTTCAAGAAATTATGGAGGGGGCGGCGGGCTGACAACCTGATGTATATTGCCTGAGCGCCTTGCCACGGCGTGGTGAGCAGCCGTTGCTTCTTCAGGGTGATTTCCCTGGGCATTAATAGTGACCGTCCGGCCACGTGCGCGCAGGTCAGTTACCTGTGTATCCGGTTATCGTTCCCGTACGCATACCGGAGTTTGTCATCCGAAGCACGTTTCGTTGCCTTGCTGCGTTTGGAGGATTGCTGATGCGATGGTGTGTTCCGGTTCACTGTGCAGTGCACAGCTGTGACTTGTAAGACATTGTATCGACCCGCCTTGATCTGTGAGCAGGTCACAGATTGATCGGGGGCCACCGACTGAACGCCGGGCGTAGGACCTAAACTCAGACGCCCCAGCCTCCCGCAACTCAAACGCTCTAACCTGCCTACCGCCTACCGCTGCTCGCCTAGCTTTCTGCACCCCATTCAAGTCGCTATGCCCGCGTGCGGCAATTAAATCCGACGTTTCTTTTTCCACGCTCCACGTCAAGCCTAAGCAAGGCGTGGAGCACCGGGCTGCGCTGTCTCTATCGACGTCAGGGAGCGCTATCCTGCAGTACGTCCACCCCCACTTAACCCCGCCCATGCGTTGATCAGGTATCCGTTATGGCCGGGGTTAGCCCCACGTTATACCTCTAGCCACATTGTCCCAATCAATAAACTTATAGTTGTCTACAGGATAGCAATCAATGCCGCGAAAAGCAATCACAGCTCGCGTCTTATGCATTGACAGCACCGCCACGAGAATGCGTGGGGGGCGGTCGTACTGGATTCTGCTACATGTGGGCAAAATGACCCCCAATGATACCAGCCAGCGCATTCATTGCTGACACAGCTGCCCTGTGCGATAGCTCTACCGGAAACGCGACGGCGTCGTCCACAAAGTTCTAAGTTGTGTACCTGCGTGTCACCTAAGTAACGACTAACCAGACCGAGCCCCTGTCGCCTTCAATTCTCTCGATGCCCTGCTCGACGCACATGAATCCAACCACGGCAGCACGCAGGTACCCTTTTTGTGACAATGAGGCACAGGCGTCGCGCGCTTTCCGCTCCGGTTCAGTTGTCCTGGGGCTGCTCCGCGCCTAAGCTATCTAATCGAATCTCATACTACGCTTGCGGCTGTTGCTACCATACGGTAACAGCGCTTTTAACCCTTCTTCACTAGGGGGTGGCCCGGGAACCGGAGAGCGTCTATCCCATGGAAGTCCCCAGCATCACCCCCAGTCGGTAGCTCGTGCTCACAGTTCCTGCTTGAATTTTTCCGACACCGGCGCGCACACCCGGTACTGGGGGAACTCATGCCCAGGCACGCACTCGTGGTCGGGGCCGCAGTGATCACTGGTGACGCAGAAGCAGTCCAGACGCGCCGCGCAGCCTGCGGACATTGGGGGCCAGATCAGTTACTAAGCCGAGGAAGATGGTGGCGGCACCTACCAGGATCACCCGGTACCAGCGCCCTGGTGGCCTCTACAGCAGAGTATGGAACTTCCCGCTTCCACAGCCCCAAGCAGCCAACCACAACCCGGTTCCCCGCCGGCTCTTCTCCCGCTCACCCGGGTAGTGCACAGGCCCGCGCCGGTCGATGATATCCCGGAAGAGGGGTGGAAGGAACAGCCCCATGGGGTCGTATGAAGCGCGCAGCTCCAAGAACTGATCGAAGCTGTCGGCGTACAGGTCCCGCAGTACACATGGTGCCCCACGCAGCAGCCGGTTGCTGGCATACGCCCACGCGGGCCGGCCGCCGTACTTGCACATGGTCATCTGCAGCAGCTCCTCATGGATGCGGGAGAACTTGACATGCAGCCCCGCGCGGTCTCCCCGGTGCGAGCTGAGGGTGGACATTTCAATGGCCACAACCTGGCGCCCTGCGCTCAGCGCCAGTGGTGAGTCGGATTCGCCCACGAACCGGAAGTTGAGCACGAAGGGCGGGCAGCCTAGGGCGTGCCGCAGCACCGCGCGCGCGTCGGCAAGCCAGGCTGAGAAGTCCTGGGAGTTGATCGCCAGCTCGTGGGGGGTCAGCTTCGCCGATGTGAGCAGGCATAGGTCAGGCACGGGTGCGACACTCGCAGCGCCGGCGCAGGAGGCCGAGGTCATGTGGTTGAGCCAGCCGATGGCGGTATCGGGCGGTGTCGTCTCGTCAGGTTCGTTGCCCTCCGTGTGCTCAAAATAGGGCAGGTGCGACATTTCGCCGACGACCTCACACATGTGCCCCTCGCGATCCAAGAGGTCAAGCTGGTCCCGATACACGCGCTCGGGAAGCTGCCAAACACAGGATCACACGGGCGCAAGGTGGGCAAGCGGGCGGGCACAGTATGATAAGGCGGGGCAGTGGCCATCGGCTGAGAAAACGTTTGTCATCAATGTGGAAAGTGACATTTCGCTAATGCAGCGTCCGACAATGATGGTTAGGACTGGAGTGAGGCGGAATTGGGGGAAGTGAGGCTCCTGGGCCTAGCTGTTGCCAGTGGCACTTCCCCCGTGCCCAAGTTCCCGCCCCCCATTGCCGCTGCGGGTAGCTCCATCAGCCACTGGTCACGGTACATGCACACACAACGAGTTCAAGTCCTTACCTCCATCAGCCAGTCCACGGGCTGCCGAAGCTGCATGTTCCTCGCGTCGCCGCGCGACACTGCGTCCGTCTCGTGCCAGACCCTGGCTTGGTACATCCCCGCGGTGGGGTTCCACGTCACATCCAGAGCAAGCGCCTCGCTGTTGTCAATTATGTCCCGCAGGTCAGCCACCAAGTCGAAGTCTTCTGACTGAGAGCATGCGGGTGAGGAGCGGGGAGGTGCAAAATTGTCGGGGGCGACGTTCAGCAGCGCTCGTGTTGAACCAGGCAGGCATTGGGACCCAGTCACCACAGGGAAGGCGCGCAGCACAGGATGAAAGCACTATCGGGACTGGGGCTTGCCCTGGTATACACCGTTGATCGTTGATCCCTTTGGGGTCCGCTGTAACGTTCATTCATTCATTCACTATGAGCCAGAATCACGCGAGGCGCTAGCGGCTTCGCAGTTACTGGAGTGAACGATGTGTGCATATCGAGGCACCGAATCAGGTCCATGAGGAGAGATCCCCATACGCTAGTGGTCCATTGCTATTTGAGAGAACGATGCCAGGAGGGTGCAGCAATGTCGTGGGGAAGGGCATGCCGCGGATGCGACTAACTGCACGACACGCGTTAACTCAACCTCAAACGTGACCACGGTAATTGGTGAACTCACGCATGCATGTAGGTGACCGCGGGCCTCGGAACAGGGATCATCGGTGCAAAGCACGGAAACACCCCAGAGGAGTTACTGTAAGAAGCCTAGGCATCCCCTCACCAAAACGCTGCCACGACACCCTCGTCCCACAGCGGGAGAGGTCCTCGGCAATGGGCTGCCGCGGACCAAGCAAGAGAAAGATCCCGCATTCACTGCCATTTTTCCCCGCCCCTGTCCCGCCACACATTTGTTCACATCGGCGCGCGTACCTGTATTTGCCGAACCGCCATCTTCTTGGCTTTTTGAACATAAAGCGTCACTTCCGTCACGACTCCGAACAGCCCAAGGCTGCCCTCTAGGATTTGACCCGGATTGTCCAGGATTTGAATGTCACCTTTGAGGGGAGGTAGGTGGGAAGGGCACGGGGCGATACCAGCAAACGGACACCTTACACCCATGGCACCAGGGTTCTGGACCGCGCGGATGCAGGGCAGGGTCGGTCCGGTGCGGGCAGGTCCGCGGAAGGGCGGCGGCCAGAACAGGAACCTGCAGTCGACAAGACTGAGCTTTTCCACACACTCAAGCAGCATTGCATTTGTGCCCCTGCAGTTCCCGCCATGCCACTCCAAAGGCCGCTCGAACAAGAGCGAGCGTTGCAACATGGAGCACAGTGCGGCATGCAGCAGGTGACCTCTGAAGACGCGGGTGAACGCGCACCTGTGCCATCCACCAGGAGCGCCGAATGGAGGAACTGGGCAATGGAGGCCGGCCCCACCAGTGAGCTTCCGTGCGCAGAAGTAACGATAGCCGCACCCAACGTCATTGCACCAAGCTGTGGCGCGATGACAACCCCCGGAAGGCTCATATCATACTCCAGCAAAGTCCGCTCCAGCGCCTGCAAGGCATACAGTGCCCGGTGTTGATCAGGTTAGGGCGCTGCAAGGCGCCACTAGATTGCCTGCGGCTCGCCCATAGGACTGAGGGGGTATAGGACTGAGGGGCCAGCAATGTGGCGACATATAAATATGCTGGACGTCCCCGCGTGGACACACCTCAAAGGTAATGCCCGCCTGAAGAGTCACAGTCTCCTGCTCGTCGTTAAACTCGAGCAGCTTGTCCATACCCGACATGTCGAGAACAACTGCCCGGACCTCCGCCGGGGTGTTCGCGCATGCACAACTGAGATTGTTTTGGGATACAAAGTCATGGTTGGTTGCGCGGACCAGGTACTTTTGGCCCGAAATCTGCTGGTCGCGGTATAGCGCAAGGACGATGTCCGCGACTTCCTCCGTATGCTTTGGTCTCAAAACCGTGCTGCAACTGCAGTCACGCCACCCCAGGCCGCTCCGAATGATATGAAGTTGTTGCCCAACGTCTCGTGACTGCAGTTCCTGCGAAGTCCGGCGCAGTGGGGTGCAACAACCGCTTATGTTGCTTGTGGGACACACCGAAAACTTCAACCCTTATATAGGGCTGTTTACATGCAGCCATGGTATAAATGCCACATGCGCTTCCTGGGCCACCTTCGTCACCCCGCTCCCGATTGGGGTTGTAGCATAACAGCGAGAGAATTGCATCCGGTCCGACGGTCAACATGACATTATGTAGATAAGCAACACATGAAGGATAAGAAAGCACAGCCTACCGTTTCCGTAAGGCCTAACGCGAGCGGCAGTAACACCAGCGCAGTGGTCAAACCTAGCGTTATCAAAGCCGTTTTGCTCCAATGAAACAGTTGTGGACTCAGCAATTGTCCTTTTGATGAACAATCCATGCTGCGTCCAACGATATGGCACTAGCACGCTGATTTGCCTGACGATATGTTCTGTTCGCCCTGGATATGCGATAACAGTTATATGCAACAACTAAGCTCAATAAGTTCTATAAACGAATTGCTCAAATGCAGTGGCTGGTAAACTGCAAACTGAGTGGTAAGAGTATGTCGTACGGTCTTACATAACCTTATCAGCTGCCTTCCTTGCCCATCGCATCCCGGCTTCCGGCAATCATAAGCAAGGCACTTCACGTTGCAGATTGATGCTTGAGTGCCTTGTCGTCACAATTCTGTGCAGATTGATGCTTGTCGTCACAATTCTGTGCAGATTGATGCTTGTCGTCACAATTCTGTGCTTGAGTGCCTTGTCGTCACAATTCTGTGCAGATTGATGCTTGAGTGCCTCGTCGTCACAATTCTGTGTCTGGATTTGCTTCTGTACAAGCACAGTGCATGTTGAAGCCTAGGCCTAGGCCGGAGAGCTTATGGCTTAACAAGAGTACCCTGAAGGCCGCGACGATTAACGTTCTTTATCAGTCGAGAGCATGACTTCAACTGCTGTCCGTAACTCACCCACGAGACTTGTACGGCAGGCACAGTACACTGCTGCGCGAGGTTGGACCTGGACGACATGCCCGCATCATCCTCTGAGTAACCTACGTGCCAAGTCCCGTGCGTGGCTTCCAACGCAGTCGCGAGGAAGGCGCGTGCCCCTCAGGGCCCTGCAGGGCCTTGATAAGAGCCCGAGCTTCTTTGGGCAGACGTCGCGGCAAACCACACGAACGTCACAGAGTTTATGCGGACGACCCTCCAGCCATACATCCCAAACTAGTGATCCTCACGACTGGCGTCCAACACGAAAGTATGTATGTATGACGTACATTATTAAGGATAATTGAATGATGTTACAACGGACCCTAAAAGGGATTAAGGATGTTTCAGTGCGCCCCGCGGGTCATCGGCGACCGCCGGTGACAGCCGCAGCCTCTTCACCACACACTTCAGGAACGATAACCTCGCCATTTTGGCGCACCGGACAGGCTCCACAAGTGCACCAAAGCACGCCCCGCACCAACTCCACCAGAAAAACACCCCGTTCCCGAGGACCAGCCATAGCTAAGGATAAAGCCCGCTCAGCCATCTATTAGCGAACCAACACCACGGCCAAGACAGACGTTGAGAAGCAAGTCTGTGGCACCGGATTTGCGTAAGGCGTCTTCCAGGTGAACGTAGAAGCCCATCCCAGAACAAATCCATGTACAATATATTGAGAAGTGACCCCGCCTTGGTGGGGGTGGTGGTTGGCTAATAGGGGCGCCCTGGTGGCTAACTCCCCCTGAGCGGGCTTTATCCCTTGCCATGGTTGGTTCTCAGGAACGGGGTGGTTCCCTGGTAGTGTGGGCCCGGGGAGTGTTTCGGTGCACTTGGGGAGCCTGTCCGGAGCGCCATGGTGGCGTTAGTTCATTTAGGCAGTGTATGGTGAGGTAGCCTCGGCTGTCGCCGGGGCTGTCACCGATGACCCGCGGGGTCCGCTGTAACATCCTAATAATAATATTGAGCCGTCGCAAAGCCCAACAAGTGGTGGCCACGAGGGGGTGAAGGACATGACACGCATCGGGAGCGAGCCGTACCATGCTTGGCGCCAATGACGAAGTAAACACCGTGCCGTAGGCGGTCACTCTGGGTAATTGAAGGTGGTGGCAACCAGAAGTTCACCCTCGGCAATCAGGGGAAAGCTGCCGTGTTGCGGGGACTGCGGATGGGCCGACGATGGGTCCTTGTCGACGCATGCCAGCCTGTCTTGCAATTACAGGATCAGCGCATCGTGTGCAGCTGAAGGGGGTCCCTCGGAGTGGCAAAACCCTTGCTTATTAGCTAGGAAGGGTCGTAACAACAGCACTCCACAACAATTTCAATATGCATCTCCAAAAAATGTGGGACCTCCCCCAGCACACACCCCTGGAACAGCAAAAATATTAGTACCCTTTTTGACAGCCGGCTCCGCAACGCCCGGTATCCAAACGTCGAAATATGCACTGTGCTGCACTGTCAGTGTGACGCCCGCATACATTCATCCTTTCGAGTCACGGGTAAAAGCACGTCGGGCCCATGCCACTGATGCGTCTTCCTACCACTGCCGAGTCGAACCGACAACCACCTGTGTAGGGATACGAGATGCGAGATACCACCAGTCAGTCGGCCTTTCAGGCATCCAGTCCCTGGGGGTCTTCGTCTGATCTGTATCGCATGCGGGCTGACCGCAAGTGCCCGCCGCGCCCGAACCGCGCCCCAGTCCGGACATGCCGCCCTCGCCCTTGAGGCTCGCACCCGCTGCGAATCCATTTATTCAGAATGCTCGACGCCGCACATGTGTCGTACATCGCTGCACAGCCGAACATGGCTGTAGGCGCCAATATGGTTCAGTCCGTGCATAACCCTGGTCCACAGCAAACACGCTGCGAGCCATCAACGGCTGATGTGGTACCGTTCCGGGAGTCCATAGCCAGCCCTGTCCTGTCCTGCATGTTCTGGGGTACAAGCTGCCCGTTTAGAGTGTGTCGGTGGCTGTAAAACACCGCACATTTCCTTCCGGGGTACGAGCGGCCTCCTAACCGCCAACCGTGCACGCTCCTGGCTTTCTGCGCAACCACCTTTCCGCCACCGCCCCGCTGTGCCCCGAGAAAGCCCAGTGCGTGTCAGAAACCCTGGCGGCAGCCCTCCTGGTAAAGCATATACACAACCCCTGCCAGTCGCATTGCCCTCGCTATACCTCCATTAGAAAAATAGCACCCATGAATGGGCGGTCTCAACCGCTTCAAAGCCATCTCGGCAAGTACCACAATATCCTGCAACGCGCCGACCACCAACTCGCTGCCCGCAACTCAACCTGCTGCCCCAGCTAAACATAGCTATACAAAACAGGGCCATAGACCAAGCCACGGCACAACGCCCCGACGCGGTGTGCCTCCCGCCGCCTTCTCGCATCTTCAGGCTGCGCCCGCGTAATAACCGGCCATCGACTCGCGCAGCGTCGCGGCCCCTCCACGGTCACCTCACGACCTGGTCGCCATCACGTCGTGAGGACAGCCCGCGCATTTTATACGCTGAGCAATAGTCCATCAAGCAGCCATTCGTACTGCATGCTCACTTCAACAGATGACACAACCGCATCCCCCTTCCGGCCCGCGCTCCTGCCTCCCTGCCGCCTCGGCCTCGTCCGGTTCAGACGGCTCATACCAGATGACGTCATCAGCAATCGGATCCCGAAAGCTGACGATTTTGGCCCAGGGGCTGCGATAAATCATGCCCGGCTCGAACAGATCCCTGCACGAGGTCCCCGGGATGCAAGGGTGGAGGCAGGGCGCCGGCGGGCAGGTTCGACGAGCAGGGCATCGCGCGACGTGTTGGCACCCTCTAGCGGTACCACAGGCGAGGCATGGCCCTCAGGAAGAGGCAACGCTCGGCCGCCCTGCTGAGGGCCCCAACCCGGTCATACATGGTCTCCCAACCATGTGGTCCCGGCGTGCCGGGCTCCCCGCCCAGTCTGGCCACGACCGGGTCTGTCCAGGGCTTGTTTCTTGGCTAAGTCCCCCCGCTCCGTGTCCTCCCAACTTACGGTCCGTCAGGTTCAAGCACGATGATGTTGTCCGGTTGGCCGCTCGTGGTCTTCTTGAACAGCGGCTTGGGGGCGTTGCTGCCGGGCGACGGGCTGGCGGCCATCTGCCCGCTGGCCCCCTTGAGCATCGGACCCGGTCCGGTGCGCTGCTTGTCCTGCGGTGAGCTGGCGTCCTTGGAGACGTCGGAAGACTCGGACAGGTGCGAGGTGAGCTCCTCCACCGTGAGGGAGGGATGGCCCTGGGGCGGCGGCAGCTGCGGTGTCTGCGGCTGCTGCGGCGCCAGCGACTGCGGGGACTGTAGCCGCTGCAGGCCCCCGGACACCGGCACGACCTCGAAGCCGCCGCCGCCGCCGCCGCCGCCAGCAACGCCACCGGGACCTGCCCCGTTGGATAGCTGCCCATTGGGCGACGTAGCCAGGCTCCCCGATGCGCCCCCATTGGGGCCCAGGTTGGCCGTCGCGCTCAGGCCCTGGTGGTTCATCCCCACATTTTTGCTGTTCCGGCGTTGGAGCAGGTCATATGCGTCCAGCTCGTGCAGGAGCTTGGACGTTTTGTTGGTCATGAAGGGTCCCGACGCGCCGTTGATGGGGGGCATGCTGCTGCCGTCGCGCACCAGGTTATTCGCGGAGACGCTGTTCGGCAGGCCGTCCAGGTGCATCTGTAGACTGCTGGCCGTGGCCGCCCGGATGCCAAGGGACGCAGCCAGATCAGCAGCGGCGAATCTCAGCCCGCCGGGGGACATGCCGGCAGAGCCTCCGCCAGTCGGCCCCCCGTCCTGCACCATCTGTCCCCCGCTGAGCGGCCCGTGCATGCCGTGGTGGCCGTTCTGGCCGTTGCCGCCTGGGCCACTAGCGCCGCTGGAATGGACGGCCCCCGCGGCCGCCTTCAACGACCCGTTGCCCGTCGAGGAGCCGTAGCCAGAGTTTCCGGCGCCGGTGATGGCGGACGCGTCGGCGCCGTGACGGACCAGCAGCTCCGCCACCGCCTTCTGCCCAAACTCCATTGCGGCTGACAGGGCAGTGTAACCCTCGTAGTTGCGCACGTTGACGTTGGCACCGGCCCGCAACAAGTGCAACACGACGGCCGTGTAGCCGCCCACACAAGCAACCATCAGCGGTGTGTACCTATGGAGACAGGAAGTGGGACGTGCGTGACGCGGAGGTCGCAAACGACGAGGCCAGGCCGCCGGCCGCGCGTGCGCCGTGAGCTTCGCGACCGCAGGACATTGGGCCCCCTCCCCCGGGCGGCAGGGCTGCAAGCATGATTGCCCCTCGCCCGCAATCCTTGCCCTTCAGGAAAGCGCACAATGCGGAACTTGACGCCGGCAGCCATGACAAGGAGCGTGAAGAGAGCACCTAGCATGTCTGGCAATCGAGTACGCCTGAGGCGTCAACCGCAGTGTGAGCAAGGGGCCACGTGCACACCATTGCCGCCCGGCCGCTTCACCCACCCCTTAAGGTCCGCCTGGTCAATGCTGGCCCCCGCCTGCAGCAGCCGCTCCACCACCTCCAGGTAGCCCGAGCGGGAGGCCAGCAGCAATGCCGAGATGCCCATGTTGTTGACATGTCCCACCGCCGCACCAGCGGCCAGCAGCCGCCCCACGACGGCCGCACTCCCCTGGTAGGGCAGCAAGACACCACCGTCATCATCGCCGTCGTTCCTCGCTGTGTTCAGCGACATCCGAACCGATTGCCAGGGCCCGGCCAAGCCTCAGGCCCCAATGCCTTATGAAGTGAATGCCGCGGCACGACTGGCCGCATTTGGGCCCTCCTTCCCCTGGGCCGCCCGTCCTTCCAGGAAACCTATGTGCAACGCGAGGAAACTAGCGGAGGGGCTGGTGGACTCAGATAGATCCTCGATCTTACCCTCCACCGCTCATCACCGCTCGACCCACTCACCTGGCTGGCTGCGTACATGAGCGCTGTGAAGCCCAGCTCGCGATCCGCCGCGTCCAGCCGCGCCCCCACCGCAATGAGCTCGTCAACAATGGCCGGGTCGCTGTGGACGGAGGCGCGCATGAGCGCAGTCTCCCCGATGTGGTTGCACGCCTGGACGTCCACGCCGTGGGCCACCAGGGTCTGCACGATGTGCAATGCACCCGCGGTGGCAGCCTGCGTGGAGGGGTGATTTTGGGGGATAAGGCGCCGGAGGAAGTGAGAGACTTGCAAGTCGACCCCATAGGCCAAAGGTGGCGTGTGTGTGCCGGGGTCCGGGGAGTGGTACCCGGGGCACAAGACAAGCCCCCGAGCAGCGGTCTCAGCTTGCAACCTGGTGACACGGTTATTGTCCAGTAGCACCCCAGAAGCCTTTCAAACGAGGTCCCGTGCACCTCACACGTGGGTCCCAGCCACCAGGAACCCAGGCCACGGACGCCCTGGAGACCCTCCGCCCGCGCTTCCGGGCCCCCTCCCACACGCCACACCCGACCCCAGGTGGCGACCCCGCAAGAAACACAAACCCCTACCTCTATGAGCGGTGTCTCGCCGTCGTTGTCCGAGATGTTGGGATTGGCACCCGCCGCAAGCAGCAGCTGCACAACGCCCACGCGCCCTCCCCGAACTGCCATTAGGAGTGCGGTGCTGCCGTCTCGACGGCGGTGGTTGATGCTAGCGCCCTGCCTTAGCAAAATTGAGCACACATTTGCGTGACCCAACTCCGCCGCCCTCAACAGGGGCGTGTTGGCGTGCGAGTCGGCGGCGTTGAGGTTCGCTCCTCGGTCGAGCAGCAGCCGCACGATGTCCGCATGGCCACCCGCTGCGCAAGCGTGTAGTGGTGTGGAGGACTCCCTTGACGCAACATTGGGGGATGCGCCCGCACCCAGCAGCGCCTGCACCACTGCGCGGTGGCCGCCACGGCAGGCCTGGTACAGCGGTGTATGGCCGTCGATGTTGGGCTCGTCAATGTCAACGTGCAGCTGTCGTGCTAGCTCCAGGAGTTTGACCATAATCGGCACTAGACCCCGCGACGCAGCTACATGCAACACGCTGTTGTGCAGCATGTCACGCTGCGCGAGCAGGGCGTCGGTTCCTGGCGCGGCGAGCATGGCCGCCACCGCTTGCTCGTTCCCCGCCTGCACAGCCTCCGTCAACGCATGGTACGCCTGCGAGGGCCGCGAGCTGCTCACGCGGCTTTTGAGCGTGGTTGCGCCCGTGGGCGTGGGAATAGTCGCCAGGGCCGCTGCCCCCGGCGGCGCGGCGGGCGGCATGACCAGCGAGCCCCCGCCGCCCAAGCTCAGGCCGCCAGGCGGCGGCAGGCCGGCCACACCGAGTGTGTTAAAACTGGCGCGGCGGCTGCCTTCGGGGAAAGATCCTGAACTGATAAGCAAGCTCCGCATCTCCGGGTTTTGCGCATAGTCGACGGCGCACTTGCCCGTCGAGTCGCGGAGGCCGAGGTCCGCCCCGGCTGCAATCAATTGTTCCGCAACTGGTATGGAGTTGGCCACACAGGCATGGAAGAGAGGTGTACGACCGCCGCTGTCGGCCTGGTTTACGTTCGCGCCCGCGTCGATGAGCAGCCGGCAGAGCTGTGCGTTGCCGGTACGGGCGCACCACAAAAGCGCAGTGTTCCCGTGGTTGTCTTGGAGGTGCAGGTGTGTCTGCGCGTTTGGCGCCTGCAGCAGCAGCTGCACCACCTCGACCTTACCCGCAGCGCACGCGCGGGTCAGGGCGGTGTGCCCCGATGAGTTCTGGCAGCTGGCGTCTGCGCCGGACCCCAGGAGCAGCCTCACCAACGCCACGCTGCCCTTGGAGGCCGCAAGGATGAGCGGTGTGTTATGCTGCATGCACGGGTGCACACAAAACCCGAAAATTACAGGGTCATGGGTCCCATCGCAGGAAACACAGGAGTACTCAGGAGCGGGAGGCGCATCACAGTCATGATGGGTGGAAGCACGAAACGTTATGTGGGGTGCAGCTAAGAGAGACGAATGCGTGCACAGGGACGGAAGCGAACGAGGGCCTGACACTGGCGTGCGCGTACCTCCTACCTTGGCAAGAGTGCGCTATCAAAAAATCACAAAGACTATACCAACTGCCCGCGGGCCCTCCTGAGAAACCCGGGGTCCACGCATTCGTGGGTGCAACGCACCTGGTTATCGCATTCATTAATGCCTTCGCATCCACTGCCCAAAATGTCTTGGACAGCCTCCACAGAGTTGTTACGGACGGCATCCAGCAGCGAGCGCCCAGTCCGGCTTGTCATCCCAGGTCTGCCCGGCAGTTCCGTTCTGCTTATAAGCTGTATGGCAGCTCTTCAGCGTCACTTAAACAAGTTTCAAACGGCTCGCTGCTCATATTGGCCTACGCAGCGGTCTGTACCCGACGCGATGCCGCCCGCAGGGGCGGCGAAACTTGCTGTCAAGTAACTTGTAGTATACAAATGATTTGGATATAACTAGTAGAGGATGTTCGAGAGTATGGCCTGCTGCCGTCCCAGTCACAAAGGACTTCCGTCGCTGTGGAGAAGTCCAGGAGGGTGCAGGCTTTCTTGGACAAATCGTATCAAAGGATGCATTGCAACAGCGTACTCGGTGGCCTTGTCGAGAGCTCTAAGTCCAAGCCTGTTTAAAGGCCTCGCGCACTCAAACGAGAAGTCTGAGTGCTAAGGAACACAAGCACATATCCAAACAACGTTGTCATGCAGACCAACGCAAATATTGTAACTCGATAATTTGTCCAGGAATAAGCTCTTTTGCCGTATACGTACTGTAGGATACGTAGTGTGCACGTCGAAATAAGCCACCAGCCGGACGAGCGATGCACACCAATTATATTTTAGTGCAGCCGCGCGTACTGACGGATTCGCACTGTGCGAGAGCAATGTTTACAAATTTGCAAGATTGCGTGCCCCACAGGGCATGGTCTTCAATAGTAAACAAAGGACATAGATCTTTGAGTGAGTACGTTCTCTGCACTGTTGCAAAGACGGGACCGTCGAGAAGATGCGGAAACAAATGCCTGTCCCGCTTCGACTACACTTGGGAGTATCTCTCTGGCTCTCTCAACGTCGCGGACGCTCTCAGCCGGCACCCTTCGCTGCTCGCGGCCATCCACGTCATGACGCGCAGTCGGCTCCTGTGGCGCCGGCGCCGCCCGCCCCTGTGCCCGCCGCGCCGCCTACCGCGCCGTCTGCTGCGACGCCTGCCACGCCGTCGGTTGTACTGCCTGCCGTACCGCGTGCTGCACCTACGCCTGTCGTGCCGGTTCCGATGCCTGCCACGTCTGAGGTTGCTGCGCGTCTGACGCTCGCTGCTACTACTGATTTGTACTTGATCCACGCAACGCTCCTAACCTGACCTGCACCAATGGCCTTTGGATCCGCGCCACCCAGGGCCGCCGCTAAGTGGTGGTTCCTACGACGACGCCCTTCGTCGTGACATCCTGCGGCACAACCATGGTGGTCCCTTGGCTGGGCACGCTGCCTGGCGTCACCCGCCTGGTCGAGCTCGTCTCTCGTGTCTTCTGGTGGCCGCACGTCCTCGCCGACACCACTGTCTTCGTGCTGTCGTGCGAAACCCACCAAGGGTGGGTAGTGCATACAGGGGTCAAAAAGGGGGGGTGCATACAGGGTCAAAAAAGATTTGAAGCCCGCGGCCGGGTTGGGCTGGGGGGTGAGGCCGGGTTTGGGTTCCGGCGGGGGACGATCATGTTGTTTGAAGTTTTGGTGTGGGAGGACTGGGGTGTTTTTCCTGCTGCAGGGATGGAGACTTCGCTATCCGTTAAGGGGGGGGGCAGGGAGTGTCAGTGGATGGATGCCTTGGGCCCGTGGGTCGGCAACCTGGAAGGGAGGAGAAGAGGTCGCTTCGTCCAGTGCACGCCTGTACTGATCAAGCGCGTGCTCGCTTTGTGCCGCCGGCTGTGACTCCACTGCTTTACTTGGTTTGCCACCACCGCCGCAAGCCGGCAACCTCGGCTGCCGCCAATCGCCGGGAGTGCACGACACTCGTGTTGCTGGGCACGATTACAGCCGGGGTCCGGCATTCATTCTCGCGCACCCCTGCCTATGTCGGGGCTTACCACCTGGCTTATCTGCTACGCGCAGTCCTATCCATGCGCCATCTGTCTTATTGGTGTTGAGAGGTTCCAGCCGGTTTGAATGCCCCACCTGTTCGTCACGGCCCTCAGGCCTTAAGATCGAGATCCCGTCCTGGTGCGGTCGGTGGGTGGTGGGCATGGACGAGTACAAGGACGGGGTGGTGGGCGCAAAGTCCAAGAACCTCGCCGGCCTGCGCGGCCGCCTGCCCTCCAACGTCAAGCTGCCCGCATCAGTGACGCTGCCGTTCGGCTGCTTCGAGCAGGTAAGGGGCACGCAGAAAGGTTTGTGTGTGGCCTGGCGTAACAGTAGAAACGGGGGATGGGATTCATGTGGGGCGACGATGAAAGTAGCAGCGGACGTAAGCCACCGTGTTGTGTGTTCCTTGGGGCAGTTATCACTGGCATCTTGGGGCAGTTTTCACTGGCATCTTGGGGCATCTGACGCGTCGTCAGCGACGAGCTGCCATCCGGCAAGTGTTGTGCGTGGTGGTGGGCCCTCAGCGCCGCATCGCCCCCAGATACCTCCTGTCCCCGGTGTGCTGTGCACTCACAAGCGCCGACCGATCGCCATCCGCCGCCCCGTCCCCGCACCCATTCGACCCGATTCGGCACGGCACCACCGCCCGCCCCACCTTCGCATCACCCTCCAAATGCTCCGCGCGCACAGGCGCTGGAGCTCCCCGAGAACAAGCAGCTGAAGCAGGCGCTGGCTCAGACAGTGGCGCGAGTGACCCGCGGGCACCACCACCAGAGCCACCACAACCACGGCAGCCCCGCGTCCTCCTCCTCCAGCGGTGGTTCCGGAGCGGGTGTGGGCGACTTGCTGACGGGGCTGGGCTCGCTGGTTGGCCTGGGCGGCAAGTCGGACGGCGCGTCCTCCGCCGCAGCGGATGCGGCCCAGTCGGGCGCTTTGGCCTCTCGCTCGCTGGCTGCCAACGCTACCGCCACGCAGCTGCTGGCGGAGTGCCGTCGCCTGGCGATGCATGTGGTCAATCCGCGGCACCTGCGAGACGAGCTGGAGAAGGCCATGCGGGCGGCAGGTAGGCAAGCGGCTGGCTGGGATGGCGGCTGCCTGGGGGTGGTGGTGGTGACTCGGTTCCTGGTGCCTGTACAGAGGCTAACCTGGAAGGGGTTGCCTTCATGTCAAGGCGGCTGCCTGCCTGCCTGACACGGTCGCAACGCAATGACCGCGTGTCGCCTTGTGGAGGAATGTCGAGGGCGACGCCGTTCACCTCGGTTGTCATACAGCTCACTGCTCGCGTCTGGCCGCACCGAAAGCATGAGAGCCCCGACAATGATGGCTCCCATGCCTGGGGCCGCTGCCCGGCTGCCGTCGCCGCAGGCATCCCCCCGCCCGAGAACGAGGCGCGCTGGGCGCAGGCGCTGGAGGCCCTCCTTTGCGTGTGGGCGTCCAAATACAACGACCGCGCGTACTACTCGCTGCGGAAGGCGGGCCTGGACTTCGACTCGGTGCGCATGGCGGTTCTGGTGCAGCGGGTGGTGCCCGCGCAGTACGCCTTTGTGATCCACACGCGCAACCCCTCCAACAACGACGAGCGGGAGGTCTTGTGCGAGCTGGTCAAGGGGCTGGGTGAGTGCGGCGGGCTAGGGATAGGGACGGGGACGGGGGACGGCCGGGGAGGGGGGGGTGCCTGAACGGCCAAGGGCCGGGGAGTGGGAGCTGGGAGGTGAAGGGCGGTCAAACACGGTGCTCAGCATGCCTCGCTCGCTTGGAAAACTGGTTAACTCTCTCTCACCCCTTCTCCTTCAAGGCCAGCAAGGACCCGCAGGGGCTGCAGTCGCCCGAGGTGCTCTGCTACGCCTCCAAGTCCGAGGCAATGTATGTGCACGACTCGCTCATCTTCCGGTCCGATTCCAACGGCGAGGACCTGGAGGGCTACACCGGTGCTGGATTGTACGACAGCATCACGATGGATCCTTCCGTACTCACCAAGATTGACTACATGGAGGACCGGCTGGTGCATTATCCGGGCTTCAGGTGGGTGGTGAGGCCGCTGCGGGCAGCAGGAAGGCAGGGGGAAGGCAGAAGAGGCTCCAGCCGTCGGGCGTTTTCATGGCTTCCACTTGGGAGTTGGGGGCGTGGGGGCGTTGGTGGGGCTCTCGGGGTAAACTGTGAGGATTGCTCTTGCTGGGGTGCAAGTCCCCGGATTGGAGCCCTCGTCCCCAACCCTGCTGACCAATTGCCGGCCGACCTGACGTACGCCTGCCACACGTCTGGCTGCTTGATTGCCACCTGAACATGGGGCTAAGCATCCTGTGACAAGTGTTATTCATTCCCACCTGAGCCTGAGCCCACGCCTGAGCATCCGGGGGTGTAGTACCACTGCCAAGAGACCCCTACCGCAGCTCCCCGCAGTTCCTGCTCCCATCCTACTGTTGCCCGCGTCCGTAGACCTCGGAAGTCGAGACACAGGCCTGACGTGTGCGACGTCGCTCTGACTCAGCTGGGCGGGCAGGCCTGCCGGATGATGCAACCTTAGCTAGTACGATTAGGTTGGGACGCGGGACCAGGCTAGTTTTTCCGCCCTCGCCCTCGGCTGAGCATTCCGCTGTTAATGCGCTTGCTCCCTAGGTCGGACTTCCCGGGGCTGCTCTTTTCCCCACTGCTGGAGAATAATTGTGTTCCCATCCCGGAAGAAGGCTTGTGGGCTGGCAACGATGCAGCCGGTGTGGCGTCGTCGGCGCCGGGAAGTGAATGGCACACAGGACCTTCACTTCCCGTGTGTGTTCAGCACGTTCGAATTTGCCCGTGTCTCCTCCCCGTGGTGCCGCTTTGGCGCTTACCTCGGGAGATATGAGTGCCATTGCCAGCATCAGTAGTACAGCAGTAGAGACAGGTGAAGTTTGTCTGCCGCCACGACTGGGCCCCCTGTGTCTGGGCATTCACGTGCTGGCGGTGTGCGGGGGATACCATTTACTTGGTGGCCGCGGATGCGGTGCGATGCGATATGATGCACGGTAGGTAGGTACGGTAGGTCTTCCCCCGACCCCGCATCAAAACCAAGCTCAAACACAAGCTGAAGATGGGGCTGAAGATGGGAACGGTGACGCTGTCCCAGGTACCCTCCACAGGGTTGCTTGGTCGTGCCCATGGCCGTCGTCGTCGTTTGACATTGAACACGATGGCTGTTGACCTGTTGAGGGCCTAACGGGCTGTATCCGCGACTGTAGTCGGATTGCTTCAGACGGCCTTGCTCTGGGCAGGTTCGCATGGATGCTGGGTCTCGCACGCTGGCAAGCCCGCTTCTGTGTGTGTGCACGTGTCGTGGATGTGTGTGCAGGTTTGTGTGCGCGAGTACGCGTCATATGTGGGTGTGATCGCGATGTTTCCAGGGATTCTTACATTTTCTAGCGTTTCCACAGCTGGACGCCTCAAACTGCAGATGCGGACTGCGGGGGGTTAAGGTGGAGGTCGCAGGCCATGCCGCGGTGCCGTAACCTGGACGGTAAGGCAGGCCGATTTATGTAAGCATGATGGTTCCGTAACGTATGGGGAGGGCATGCATGTGTCTCTATTGGCTTCCTGCGGCGGAAGACATCACCCACATCGGAGGACCATTGCAGGAGGACTGCAGCCCAGGTAGGACGCCTGGCCAACGCAGTGACTCAGTGCCACCCTCACGACATGCGCGCTGCGGCCTGCCCATCAACCCGCGGATGACGACATCGCAGCCACGACCGTGCACCCTCCCGGATAGCAACGTCACCGCCACACATCGGTTGCCTGCTTGCCGCGCCAGCTCCCCAGAGCAACCACCCAGAACATGCATGACTATTTATCTACCGTCACCATCAACCAGACAAGGGTTCTGTAGGCAGTTCATATCCGCCACATCAATGAGGACCATAAACCCAATGTGCATGCCTCGTCCCTCCTGTTCCTCATTCCTCCTTGATATGGCCGTGCACATTAGTACAACCTCACTGTCTATTCCATCAGCTCCACCAGAAATGAATCTTGCTTCTAGGCATTCTCCTGCCATTCTCCCGACCGCCGCCGTCTTCCCACCGCGCTGCGCAACACGTACGTGTACACGTACATGTACGTGACACGACACACGTGGGTGTCGCTTGCGTGTTGCGCAGCGCAGTGGGAAGACGGTGGCGAACGGCGTAATGGCAGGGGAACGCCCTGCCTCTGTTACTTACTACTGGCTACTCCGTGTTTCACCACGCTCGACAAACTTAGTCGCGACTAGCGGAACCGAAATGCCGCCTGCACGTACGGTGGTCGTGACACGCGTGAGGTTGAGGCGCCGCACTGCTGGCGCGGGCAGCATCACCCGCGTGCGCGGCACCACCGCCTTGCCCGCCAGCAGGCACCGCCGAGCAGCCGCTGGCGCACCGCTGCTGGACACGGCGTTGTGCGCCTTCGAGCAGCTGCTGCCGGGCCGGCAACCGCCAATAACAGCAGGTGTACCAGCCCCGCTGGCAGGGTCCGCGCCCCTACCAGCGCCGCCACTGCCGTGTTTCTTGCTGGCGCCGGCGCCACCGGTGATGGCACGCTCCTCCTCTCCCTCCTCCTCGGCGTCCGCGGCAGCAGCAGCAGCCTCGATGGTGGCCGGCTCCAGCTTGCTCATGCAGGCGCGCACCTGCTCGGCCAGCGCCTGCGCGCTCATGCCCAACATCTTCGGCAGCGCCATCGCCATCACCTGCCTGATGTCCACCAGGCCCTGCTGCTGCCCGTGGTGCGCCAGCACGTTGCGGCACAGCCTGCAGGTGCGTCCGTGGATGCCCCACGGATGATATGATGTGTTAGCAAATGGCATTGGACTCATGGTATCTGGTACCAGAGAAGCAGTTGGCCTTTCCATACCTCCCACGCTCCCAGCCGCCCGTGCCCAACTGCCCAACCCTCCTGCGTCACGCTCCAAGCCGGCAAGCTCGGTGGCGTGGAACCGCAACATACATACAGGTGCAGGGATGCCGCCTAGTACGCCTGATACACCAAAGCCCTCGGCCTGCCTACCGCAGGAAAAACACCAGGTAGTCCAGGTCGGTCTGCAGCTGGTTGTCCTTGCCCTCCAGCTCGTACCAGGCGCGGCTGCCCTTATTGAATGGGGACTCCCGCGCCTACAGAGAACGGACGGTGCACACGCACACATGCAAGGCACAGGCTGGCTGGGTGCGGTGTGTACGGCTAGTACAGCATTCCATTTCACCCCACTGCTGCTGACCAGCATATACAGCTCCCTAGCTACCTGTATGGCTCTCAAGTGCTGCAGCAGCAGGTGTGCATGTATATGACTCACAATGCACACACGGGGGGCCTAACGCTGCACACACCACTCCCAACTTGCCCTGCCTACCATCTGGAACGCGGGCAGCGCCTCCCAGCGGTCAGTTGTGCTCACGCCCTTGGCACCAGGCAGCTTCGCCTTGGTTGCGAACTCCTGTATGGCAGGCGTTGGGAGGCACTAAGCGGATGGAGCGGCGACCGGTGTTGACGAAGCGGACATGGCCACGTGGCCAGTGCGGTATTGGTGGCGGGAAAAGGGCTTACTGACGGAGGTTGAAGGATGTAGAACTACGTAGCATGTCGGTAAGCGCAGTGGCGCCGTCGACGTGGCCGGGGAAGGCCTTGGACGGGCGGCGCTGCCCGACCAGGTAGTCCGCCACCTCGCCCAGCTGCAGCAACAGCCAGCCCCAGTCCAGCTGCGCCAGCGTCAGGCCCTTCCCCAGGCCCGTGAAGCTCGTGCGCAGCTTGCCGCCTCGTTCAATAACCGCCTGTTCACAACAAAGCATCGATTGCACACGTACAAAAGTATTATCTAACACGTTCGTTGTTTCGAGCGGACCGCTCCACTACAGCGGGTCGAGATTCATGAGATGGCATGCCGGAGGGCAGTGTGTGCCAATGCAGTATACCCTGCAACACCCTGTACAACACACGGCTGAAAACCCGCCTCCAGTTCCCAACCCCAACATGCACGCACACACATACACACACCAGGGCATACTCTACGTGTGCGCGCGCTCCTTGTTTGCGCGCGCGCATCGCCGCGGCGGCGCGGCGCGCACACACGCCTTGGAGCCCGGACGCTGGCACCGTAATCTCGACGTTCCTCCCCAGCTGCAACCGGTTTGACCTCGGGCTGGGTCGGGTCCTGCTGTCCCTTGCATGTCCGTCGCAGCCCCGCGTAAGCCGCCCGCACCGCCGCGACTATCCATTACGGGGACACAATGTCTTTGCTTCTGCTTTATCGCATGTCGCCCCTCTTTTCTATATACACGTCCCCGGCCTGTCGGCAATGCGCAGCCAACGGCCTCGCTCGTCCGCGTGCGCAATTAGGGTCCTCGCAAGTCGTGTCTCTCGGTTTATTTTAACATACACACACACACCCGTAGCAGCAGCCGCTGCATGGGGTCAGCCAGGTAGTCCCGCCCGTGCGCCGTCTTCAGCATGTACGGCTCCAGGAAGCACCAGATACCCTGGGTTTGATAGTCAAAGATATCGATCTCAAACTCGGAGATCTGGGAGCCCAACACCACGTTTGCCAGGTCTAGCACCCGGCGGCGGTCCTCGTCGGACATGCGCGCCAGGGCCAGGCCCCACTCCTTCACCGCCTGCATGTATGTGGGGACGCAGGCTCGGGGCGTGTAGGAGTGCATGTGGGGACGCAGGCTCGGGGCGTGTAGGAGTGCATGTGGGGACGCAGGCTCGGGGCGTGTAGGAGTGCATGTGGGGACGCAGGCTGGGGACGATTAGTAAAGTTGTCGAACAAAGATGACCAAGATGCAAATTCCACTTTCAGGAAACATTACATATTTAGCTTTCCCATTAAACCTCGTCAAGCCGTTATGGCGATGCCCTAGCAGCGTGGCGCAGCCCAAGCTCGATGTGCACCCGTGTCAGGATGCCACTGGTAAGCAATACCACGCAACCACAGTGCGTTCAGTGGTGTGTTGATTGTCGCCCTCCTACGCACTCCCCCCCCTCCCACATGGAAGCCATCTTCCACATGTGACATAGGCCCGAACATGTGTTTGCCACCTGGCGACCGGCAACACATCGGAATCTGCTGACCCCCGATCTCAAGTGCGCAAGCATGAAGTCGAGCGGGCCCAACCCCACACTCCCAACACGAGCTCATCGGACAACACATTCATATTAAGGATAAAGAGGAGAGTGATCTTCTTCTATCCTACCAAGGCACAAGCAGATGGGTTAACCCCTAACCGTACCGTGCATGTACACCACCCACCAGTGCAACCCCCTGCAGGACACTATGCCAGCTTACGGCGATGCAGCATCTCCCATCCGCTCTGCAGGTCAGAACACAAGGCACCTGTAGAGACATGGACCGTCCATCTCAATCCGTTTGTCCAAGTCCGCAATAAACAATAGAGTCACCGGCTGCCAGGTTCGAACCCCGACCCGGCGCCCATCTGGTCCTCTGTGACACACGGCCTGCGCTCTGAGCCCGCTGCAAAGCCTCCAAAACCAAAGAAACCACGACTTCCACATCAAGCCCCCACGGGCTAATCGGGATTTGGGTCATGCGGCTTGTGCGTCAACAAGAGACCCCATGGCTAAGGCTCGTGTGCGCCCTCACCATCGCCAAATCAACTTGCTGGTCACAGTCGTAAGGCGCAAGCAGCTTGCGCTTGGGAAAGGCGACACCGGCATGAAGACTCGAGGGAACGGCTAAGCTGCCCACGGGCGCACCTGGCCCCAGGTCAAGGCCGCTTGCCTTTTCAAAGTGAGAGTAAATCCCCTACTTTCACCATCAACAAAGACCATGATGCCTGCACCTCGTCACGGCAAGCAGGCACGCAACACACAAAGCCGCACGGCACCAAACCTTCGCTCACAGATTTGCCCCAGGCCCCGCCCTGCCAGCCCTTCTCGCTTGCCTGTCAACGGCTCCGAGATGCCTTAAAAGGGAGCCACTTGGCATGGAATTAGACATTAACAAACGCGCGTCGTGGAAGTTAAGTGTACCCACAGTATTCATCGATCTCTTATCGGTCTCCGTCACTGGACACGCCCCGCGAATTCCGGCCAGGACACGGCAGGGTCGTTTAAACCACTGCCGGTAAGACCCTATCAATGTGTGCTCCATTCGTTCAGAACTGCACCGCTGCGGCCTGTGCGTGTGTAGACACAGGAACGACCCCCCAGATGTCCACAGAACGCCTTTCGCTCACGCGCAGAATCATCATCGAGAGACCAACAGACCGCGCCGACAGCTGCAGACGTTGAGACACACCATCCTCCGTGCACTCAACCTCGTGCCTGCAGGCCTGGTCCCGGCGGCACTCGGCAGGTGAACCTCCTCCTTCACCTACCAGAACTTCACGCTACCCTGTGCTCCACAAAGCACTCCCTCCTCAGCGAGCCGCAAGATCGTCACCCAGCAGGTCCATCAGCTCCAGGCCGCCGCCCAGGGTGCCACTCTTGAGCATCTGCCCGAATTGGCTGGGCCCCGTGCTGTTGAGGTTCTGGATGAACTCCTCCGGGATTTCAGCCATTCCAGACAGCTCGGGTGTCCCGCCAGGCGACATGCCCAAAGCAGCGAACGGCGAGTGTGCGTCGCCGCAGGATATGCGCGGCACGCTCATATCCATCGCCGTGCTGCCCCCAATGCCGGCTCCCAACGGCCCCGCCGTGCCCAAGCCCATCGCCTGGACCTGCGCTTGGCCCATCCAGTTCATGGCATCCGCGCTGCCGAGCTGTTGGAGCTGCCCGGGGACGAGCTGCTGCTGTTGCTGCTGTTGCAACGCGGCATGATGCTGCTGAACCTGTTGCTGCAGGACACTTGGTGTTGTCGCCGTCTGTTGTTGTTGTTGTTGCTGCTGCTGCTGCTGCGCTTGCGCTTGTGCCTGCAGGTGTTGCTGCAACTGCTGCTGCTGCTGTTGTTGTTGTTGTTGCTGCTGCTGCTGCTGCAGGGCCTGGTGCATGCTAAATCCACCCCCGGCCAGTAACGGGTGCAGCATGGCCTGCGGACCCTGCATGGCAAGTCCGCCTCCGCCTTGGAGTTGCATGCCGGTTGAGCCGGGTAGCTGCATCGCGAGCGCCGCCGACTGCATCGGGCCCAGGGCACCACCCTGCAGCGCGCCCAGCGACCCCATGCTCTGCATTTGAATGGCAACTGGAAGGCCGTTTCCAAGCCCACCCATCGGTCCCACCAGCCCCTGCGGGCCCTGCCCGATCGCACCGGACGCCGGTGCACTGCCATGCTGCGCGACCATCGCCCCCATCGGTCCCAAGAAGCCGGCATTCGCAAACATTCCGGCTTGTTGCTGCTGTTGCTGCTGCTGCTGGGCAGCCTGGCCAGCCATACTGTACATGCCATGCAGCGCTTGCGGCAGACCGTGGAGCTGACCCCCCATGACCATTCCTCCGGCTGCCATGTTGGGGAACATCCCCCCGCCTGTAGCCGCAGCCGCAGCTGCAGCGCCCCATTGCTGCTGGAGCAGGAGGTGCGTGGCCTGCTGGAGCATCACCGAGTCGGGTTTCTTCGGTAGCTTGGGCTTCGCCGCCGCCTGCACTGACGCCGCGCCTGCAGCCACAACTGCGTTCTGGACCAGCCCCGGCGGCGGTGCGCCGCTGTAACCCATCTGGTTAAGGGCCTTGCTCAGCTTCGCGATCTGCCGCCGCGGCCATCTCTTGATCCCATGGCGCCTGCAAGCGCGCTTGAGGGTGGTGGCGCAGATCCCCAGGTTGTTTGCGGCCTCCTTCAGCCCGAGCCCAAACTGCGCCTGAAGATCCTCAAACCTGAGCCGCTTGCCTGCACCCCCGCCGACGCGATTGTTATTCCGCAGTCCCCCGGCTCGATCGTCGTCGGAGTCGTCGTCCTCTCCACCGCTGCTGATGTCCTCACCCTCCCCGTCGTCCGCATCTGCTCCTGCGCCCAGCGCGCGTTGGATAGAGCCGGTGCGTAGCATCTTGTTCTGCTTGTCCGCGCCAGCGAGCCCGCTAGCCGCCGCAGACGCAGTGGCGGCCGCAGCGGCATGCTCGAACACAGACTGCGCTTGCAGCACAGAGCCCTTCGCAGGAGAGGCCGATGCATTCAGCGGCAGCGCACAGTTGGCAGCCACTCCTGACGCACAGGCGACATCTATTGACCGAGCCTGGGACTGCTGCGGCATCTGCAACGTCGATGGTCCTGTCTGCTCTGCCTTACACTCACGCTGCTGTTGCTGTTGCTGCTGTTGTTGTTGCTGTTGCTGTTGTTGTTGCTGTTGTTGTTGTTGCTGCTGCTGCTGCTCTAGCAGAGCGCGAAGCTGCCCCAACGCCGCGTTGCCGGTGCCGCTCTGCTGTGCAAGCCATGAGACCAGCTGCTGCGCGTTGCTGGCATCCATTGGCGGCGCACCCGACTGGCGCCGGCCGCCGCCACCGTCCGCGGCGGAGGCGGTGAAGGCCTGTCCCTCGGCGGAAGGGACTGCTGAGGCCTCCTGCCTGGCACCTGCGGACGCGCTGCCCGGTGGCAGGCTTGGGTTTGTACCCGTGGTGGACGGCGAGGGTGCGACCGCCGCTAGCATCTTCGACGCGCTGGGCATCAAGGAGCCGCCCAATTGCGCACTGCTGCCCCCCTGCATCTGCATAGGCCCGAAACCACTTTGCAGAGCAGTCTGGCCCACAGGGTGGCCAGCTGACATCCTGTTGGGTTGGGAGAGCACCGCGCGAGCGGTTGCATGGTGAGTGGTCTCGGCGCGTTGCACACGAAACCAAAGAATGGGCTTCATAATCAAACCATTCACTCAGAGCTCTTAACGCCTTGCCACATTTAAGTACAGCCTCAATGTGCGCCACTTCCCTGTTGAGCGCGGTACAACCACCACATGGCAGGGCCATCTCTTGAAATGCGGATGGTGCCCCGGACCGCCTGTGCTTACAACCCACCGTGCAATGGCGCCCTGAGATGTCCGCTCGCCACCTCTGCTCCCCGCCTCGTCGCCTTTCGAGCAGCTTGGCGAGTGCTTTTCCTCTGCATCACGGAGGGCACCACGCACGGGGTTGCACTTGCTCACGTAGATTCTCCCGCACCGGCTCTCCCTGACATCACCCAGTTGCTGGATTTCTCTTCTAGTCGCGACGTTGCCGTCCCACGTACGACATAATTTGCATCTTCCTGTTCTCCCCGCACACCTGAGGCGATGACATTCGATGATGCTGCGGGCTCCTTCTCCTCCGCTTCCTGGAGCCGGTGCGCGCTGTTCATTCGGCGCGGCTCGTCGCGGGTCGGCGACAGGCGCACCCCGCCGATTCCGTCGTACTCGACCGCGGGCAGCATGTCAATGTGCATGGGCCATTTCCGGAGCCCAGCCGCGACTGCGACCGTCTCCAGGTCCGTAGTGAACAGATTGACGCTCTGTGCAGGCGGCAACCGACAAGCACAATGTCAACAGGTCGCCATATTAGCCTTTGGCCGCAGCGTGCGAGGAGGCGACCCATAGTTTAAAATGGCGGTCTCCCTTTCTCCCTTTCATCCTTCTTTGCTCCCTTCTGGTTTTGCTTCCTTGCTTGCTTCCGCGACAGCTTGCCGAATTCCGTTGCCTTTACCCGTTGCCTTTACCACCGACATGCATACTAACCAGCCACCTCTCATGCAGCCTTGCGCGCGCTATCACCTCACTTGCAGAGACGAAGTGAGCTGGGACAGGACCGCCGGGAAGGTGACGTCCCGGTCGCCCTGGACCAACTCGAAGACCGCCAGCGGCGTGTCACGCGAGTCCGACCCAAAGATGGGCACCATCATTGTCGAATGCACTCGGCACCGCTGCGCCTCGCTGACCCTCAGGTAGACCTGCTTATCGTACTTCTGGACGTTGTGTGACATCTCCGGCTGCGGGGAAAAGGACCAAGACCAAAACCCAAGCCTTGAAATCTCCTCACTCATCCATTGCTGTAGCGACCGCCGCCGTCCTACGGCGCCACCGCTGCAGCACACTAATTGTCTCGCATGCGCCTTTGTCCACCGAATACCCACCACATTCGTAGAGGTCACCAAACCCCCAACAACCCAAAAAGAGGCGCGCACCTCCAGGGTGGAGTACACTCGGCCGATGGCGCCCATGAGAGTAGGCTTCATGACATCCGTAGAAAAGCGGTACCGGACCGATACACATCGGAACAGAGCCAGGAGGTCGCCGACGCCGGCCACCGCGAAGGGAAGGCCCTGTGCCGCCAGCGAGGCAGTACAACGGCATGAGGGCCGGTAAGTGGCACTTGTGGCCGTCGCTCGCGCAGCTTTCAAGGCCCCATCCATCCTTTTGAAGTTTGAAACTTCGGAGGGAACCGCGGAGGCTGCCTTCGGAACAGACTGAAAGGCATGCACGCAACTCGCTGAGCGCAGACTCGAATAGTCTGCCTTCAGGCAAGGTGGTGCCCACGGCGAGACACGCCACATGTTATACCAACAAATTTCATAAGCAAACTGCCACTAGCTACGACCGGATGTGCGCATGCGTAGGGCTTATAAATGTGACCTGAAGCTGCCCCATGGTCTCGTACACATCCATTTTACCTGTTACTGGCTGCAGGCAACTCTTTTACAGGATACGTCGCATGGGCACCCAAAACCCTCCCTCCCGGTATCACGGCCCCCCGGAACACCCTCTGCCTGCACCGTGTCCGCCGGAAGACCCCATCAGAGAGCTGCGTACCTGACAGCTGAGGACGATGGTGCCATCGTGGGTATGTTCTGGCATCCACACCTGGTTGGGTTGGACGCGCACGCCACCAGGACCGTTGCAAGGGTGCCGAAGGACCAGAACTTTCGTCCAGTCATATATCCATTGTAGAACATCCTCACTTCGGCACACGCTTCGTCTACGCATGCTGTCCCGCGAATTTCGCAAACACCACGGTGCCCATGAGTCACTTCAAACTGGTTCAACACATGGGAAAGCGTACTTCAATTCCTTGTAAGCGCCTTCTCAATTTTTTGGTTGTGTATGTCATCCAACGGGCCCGACCGTCTAAACACGACCCGCTCAGTCATACAGCTCTGTCCGTGACTGTGAATGCCCCCAAGACATCATTACACACCTGTACTAAAGCTCCACTTTTCACCGACGCAAGCGTGCCGGAAACGTCCAGTAAAGCCTTTGATAGCCGGGACTTCAGGTCTGAGCCGCCCGCCAGCCCTAAACTACTGTAAGCCATCACAATTGCAGTCAAGCTGATGAAATGTTTAACAAAAGGCACGGACGTGTTGCATGTGGCTGCACACGTATCCAGATGGCCCTACGAGCCACGGGCCCTGAAGGCCCTCATATTGCCCTAAAAATATTCACAGCATGTTGTGTCAGCGAAGAACTGCAGCGCTTGTAAATATTTGATTTCTTGTCGATGGATAGGCGGCGCGTGCATCCTAGGGCTTTCAGTGAAAAAAATATGCAGAAACGTTGACACTGCAAGCAAGGAGAGACAGTAATTTTGCTGATAGAAAGACCAGGGCTGTCCGTTATTGTACGTAGGGATTCACATGCCCCACGTCACATGGTGGTGAGGTGGTCCCTTTGAAGCTTTGATCCAAGTACACAGCTGCTTAGCTTGAACACGCGGTTGCATACTTTTATTCTATTTTAGGTGCTCGTTGATTTTATGTATACATTTAGGACAGTGCTAGGTGACAAAGATTTTGCTGCACGCCGTCTGTCTAGGGTCAGATGGCATCATCCAATCCTTTCCCCTCTCTCAATACATATTGACAACAATTGATGAAGGCCTTGTGTGCTGTCTTGGACGGCGTCGGTACGGACATGTAACGGGCGGGTGAAAATCGTGGCGTGTATGTGTACGTGGCATTCAGCGACTCGGACCATCTTGCAGGCTTGCATGCGAGACTGTGGATAACACGACATTGATAAGGTTATCGGCGGCAGCCAGGCCGTGGACGTTGCGTGCACTGCGGCCGTTGTTGCGGTTCACCCCACCAGCACGAGCTCACACCTGCTCACAGCATCCATGTCGATCGAGCGCGGCCATCCCAGATGTTTCGTTTTGAGGTCCAGGGCACGTTTCGCCTCACGCTCTTACCCTAGTCCCTCACCTGCCGTAAACGCGTGACGAACAGGTTGCAAGGAAGGGTTTTAGAGTATGAAGACCCCTGCGCCGCACTGCGCACCAGTAATCGCTCAGAAGAATGCATTCTGACCCGCCGTCATTACGATTGTTAGCATGAATGCACCCCGCTTTCCACAGAAAATGCATACACGACGCGGGCAAGGGAGACGCGAGCAATTATCCCAGGCTGAGCGTCTTCTCATTTATCCCAACCCCTCCACGCCCAGCCATTCCAGACCGCCCTGGTCACTCGTCAGTGCTTCGAAAGCCCGGTCATCATGCATGGGATGCGAAACAAAGCGCTGCACTGGAGCTGTCGAGCCGTTCCCTCTCCGCCTCTCGTCTTGTGAATGCACTCCCTAGGATGGTGATCACGTGGGACGCAGGTCCCGGCAGGTCACAGAATTGCAGCAAACAAACAAAATTCTCGACACGACAATCTGCCCCGCAATCCGCCCGATGTTCATACCACCTTCGGCAAGGCGGTTGCATGCACAAGTTGCGTACGCTCTACACCAGGGACCCCGTGGCTATGGCTAGGGAGGAAATCCAGCCCTGGGTGCGACGCGCCGAACGTGGGGCTTATGTACACAGCACCCAAATCGAGGATTGCGGGGTGGGCTGAATGCACAGGCAGCCGCGCTGCCGCCTTCGTCCCGCGGCACCGATATCCGCCCTTCGTCAACACGTGTTGGCCAGCTCCGGCAGCTGTCTCAACGCGGCTGTGACCGCGTGGGAGGGCGTCATAAGAAAACTGAGGTCAGGGGTGGCGGCGGAGGGAGCGCGAGGGCAGCTGAGGGTGCTACTGGGGCGCCCTTCGCTCGCCCGCTGGCATGTTTCTTTGGAGGGGCTGCCGGTTGGACGCGGAGGGCACCAGCAGCGGCAGCCGCCAGTCCAGGACTCGCCCTCCCGCGTCCACCTGCGGGGGGGGGTGAGGACAGGTCCACAAGCGCGGTAGCGCACGCGGCGATGGGAACGAGAAGCAAGCAGCACAGGCCGGCGGCCCCACGCCGATCGAGCAATGTGCCGTACGGTCAAAGTGAGAGACCAACCAAATCTCCGCCCAACCTGCGGGCAAAGCAGACCCGCCGCGCCCCCCAACCCGCAGGACTACCCTTCCCGGCCCCTCCATCGCCTTTGATGGAATTGGAGTCTCAAGGTTCCCGCTCGCCCTTTCGGTGTGACCACTCCCTTCTGCGCACCTGCAGTCCCGGATAGTACCCCAGATGAGCGCTGCGAGCTCCCAGCCCCGCATCGCCTCCGGGTCCGCCGCCGCTGCCAATACTCGCCATGGGCGGCAGCGTGGCCAGCCGGGTGCCCATTACGCCTGCGGACAGGCGGGCCCCATCCGCCGGCACCACCTGGCCAAAGGACTGCCGCAGAGGCGAGCGAGGCCTCCGCTGCAGCGGCGACGACACGCCGCGCTGTCGCGGCCCTGCACCTAGTCCCATCACCTCGCCCGACTTGAGCTGCTGCAGCGACGGCGCCGGCAGCACCGTCGCCGCCGTGGCGGGCCCACCCGCCGCGGCCGCGGCGGCTGACAGCGCGTCGGCAACGGCGCTGGT
The DNA here is from genome assembly GCA_003117195.1 of Eudorina sp. 2006-703-Eu-15. NCBI lineage: Eukaryota > Viridiplantae > Chlorophyta > Chlorophyceae > Chlamydomonadales > Volvocaceae > Eudorina > Eudorina sp. 2006-703-Eu-15. The sequence goes on along the minus strand of BDSI01000027.1, from coordinate 1,083,564 downwards.
TGCGGCCTCGGTGGCTGCCTCCGCGGCTTCCCGGTGCTCCCACATCAGGGCCTCCAGGGCGGTGACCGGAAGAGGGTCGGGCCCTGCCAGCTCCAGGGCCCGCGCCTCAATGACCGCCGCCTCGTGCTCGTCCATGCGGACCATGCCCTCCACCTCCGGCAGCCCGCCGCGAGGCATGGGGCCAGCGGACCTGCGCCGATGAAGCGCGTTGCGGCAGCGCGTTGCGGCAAACGGAGCCGCAGCGTTTGCAGTGTGCGGTCCTGCAACAAGAGCGCAGCACCCCTCCACACCCCGCATGTGGCCGCGGCTGAGCCAGCGGTGGGGTTGGGCTTTAGGGCTGCAGAGCCCCCGGCGACAAAAGCCTAACCCCCGACGTGCTGCGAAGGCAACGAATTCATGCCGCGACTGCCGGTTTGTGCCGACTGTGTTCGCGGGTACCGAAAACTCCCCGTCTGCCGGAAGCACGGCCAAGGCCCCGCTGGTTGGATGCTGCCCACCCGCCGCACCCGCACCCGCACCCACCCGTACAGGCGCTGCATCTGCTCCTCCCGAGCCTGCGCCATGACCCCCTCCACGAAGGCTCGGGCCGTCATAGGCCGACGCTCGTAATGCGCGGGCGCGGGGCCCAGCAGGGCCGCCGCCGCTGCCGCCGCCGTGGACGCGGATGCGGCCGCCACGCTGTTGCGCTGCGAGTTGCTGCCGGTTCCGCCGCCGCCGCCGCCGCCGCGGCGGTGCTTCCGCTCCGCGGACATCGCGGAGCGGCGCAGCAGGCTGTTGCTGAGCTGCACCAGGGCCTCTCCCGGCGGCAGCGCGCTGAGGTCGGTCGGCTTTGCGCCGCTGGAGCCACCAGCAGCGCCGCTGCTGCCCGGCACCTGCGGGGGCACGTCAAGCGGGCAGGCCAGTGCCGGCACCCGTCTCGCGCTACGGGGGGCCGGTGGAGGGCACGACAAGGTGCCAGGGCAGGTGGCGTCCGGCGCAGACCGTACCAACTACCAACCACCAAGCCGTCCGTTCCGCCGTCGCGGCGGTGCAGTACCGTGCAGCAGGGCAGGGCGTCGAGCCCCGACGGAGCTGCACGAGCGTGATGCGATGACAGGCCCGCGATGAGCCGCCGGGGCGCACGGCACGGAGCGCAAGCTAGGGGCGTGCCGCAGTCCGCCTCCACCCCCAACCAGTCACCAGTCAACCACGCCCTCCTACCGGTTCCGTGAGCGTCCCCGCCCCGGCCGCCGAACCCTCACTCACCCCATGCGCCCTCCGCAGCGCCATCTGCATGTAGAACCCCGGGGGCGCCGGCAGCGCAGCCTCGCTGGCCTCCGGGCTGACGGCCGGGGTCCCCGCGTGAGGAACCTCCGGCAGGCCGCCTCTGCCGCCCGCCGCCGCATCGCCACCGCCGCTCGCCCACCGCGCCGCCGCATCACCGCTCCGCAGCCGCGACGTGGGGCTGCGCGGGCTGGCTTCCTCGTCACTGTCACTGCCGCTGCCGACGCTGCTGTCGTCATCGCCCACCTCGTCCTGCGTTCCGCTGCCGATCGGAGCTGCGGCGGGGCCCTCAGAGGCGCCCACGGCAGCGGCCGCTGCCACAGCCGTCGCCGCGGCCGTGGCGGCCGTGCTCAGGGTCACGCGCGGAGCCGGCGGGCCGTCGGCCGCCGCCGTCGCTGGCGCTGCCGGCGGCGGTGCTGACGCCAGCGGCAGCTCGACGATGAAAGTGAGGGGCTCCTGCAGCTGCGGCGGCTGCAACGGCAGGGCCGAAGGCCGCGGCTGCGGCTGTGGTTGCAGTGCGGCTTGCTGTGTCGGCGATTGACCTCCGACAAGATTGGATTGGGCTTGTGGCGGCTGCTCCAGCTGATGCTGCTGCGGCGGCGGTGGCGCCGTCGAGGGCGAGGCCTCCTCCTGAGGCAGCGCCGTCGGCGGTATGCCCGTCGTGCTGGCACCGTGAGACGTCTGCGGCCGGACGACGGCCCGCGGTTCTGAGCCCTCTGTGGGTGCTGCTGCTGCTGCGTCTGGAGCTGTGGCTGAATCGGCGGCAGGGGCCGCAAGCATAGTGGCGGATGCGGTCCCGCCGTCTGCACCGCCGAAGCTCGCCTGCTGCCCTGTCGCCGGAGCCCCAGCGGCCGTCTGTGGCGGTCCCGGCGGCGCCACACACACATGGACCTCCAGGATGTGGTCGCCGGTGGGCAGGAGGGGCGCAGGGCAGGGCAGCTCGCCGGGTGGCGCCGCTGCGTGCGCCTGGGGGTCGTGCAAGCAGAGGAGGCAGCAGCGCCGTCCCGCTCAGGTCAGGTCGCGGTGGCCATCACAACAGCTCCGCAGCACGGTTACGGCTTTGCATACTCACTGTCACGGCGCGCCCCTTCCTACACACTGATGCAGCAGGCAGTCGCGGACGGGCGTCGGCCCTGGATCAGGGCTGCATGCAGACGCCGGCCGCGATGACATTAGGTTCGTACTAGAGCCGCACCAGATCCCTGCACGAGGTGAGCCCGCTTACCTGCACGTCTGCGGTGGCCGCGGCCGCAGGCAGGGCCCCCGCCCCCCGCACCACCGGCCCCAGCCGCCTCACAGCCGAACGAACCCGCGCCAGCGCCCCGCCAAGGCTCTTCACAACGTCGCGCATGTCCTCCCACTCCTCCAAGGACAGCAGCACCACCTTGCTCGGTGACCGCGCGGCGGCGGCCACTCGGCCGGCTGGTGACGGCGGCGACGGCGGCGCGCCCCGCGGTGTCGACAACGCCGTGGTGGGCGCCGGGACGGTGCCGGTCGGCACTGCAGCGGGTGCGCTGCCGTCCGTGCCGCCTGCTGCGGGCGGCGGCGGCGGCGGCAGCGGCGGCGATGGAGCCGCGCACGCCGTCGCCGTCGCGGCGACAGCGTACGCCGCCGCCGCCGCCACCGCCAGGTCGCTCACCAAGAGCGTCGGCGACGGCAGCGCACTGGCGGCGGCCTTGCCGGTGGCGGCGGCGGCGGGGGCGGCCGCTGACGTTGTCAGGGTGGAGTTGCGTGACAGCATCGACAGACCTCGCACGGACGCCGGCCGGGAGCGGGAGGGCGACGGCGGCCCCCTAGTCGAAGACCCGCGCGACAGAGCGCACGTCGCCGTCGCTGGCGGCCCCGCCGGCGGCGCCGGCGCCGCCAGCGACAGCGGCGACGGAGCGCACTCCGTCGGCCGCACGGCCGCGACGAGCGCCTGCAGGGCGCTGTTGGCGGTGTCCAGGTTGCCGAGTCGGTCCATCAGGACAGACCCGTGGGTCACCCAGGCCGCCATGGACGCCAGCTGGGCGGCCAGGGAGGCCTCCAGGCTGCGCAGCGCGTCCACCTTGCAGCTGAGCTCCGCCGCGGCGCGGGCCAGGGTGGCGTGTCGCTGCTCCAGGTCTGCGGCGGCCTCCCGGAGCAGGGCGGCCCGCTCGTGCTGCTGCAGCAGGGCGCCGCACACGAAGATGTAGAGCCGCGTCAGGGAGCTGCGGAGCACCGGGTGGCGCCAGTCTGCGAGGGAAGGGTAGGAGGAGGGGGAAGGCGGCAGAGGGCGCCGTACGGCCGGTCATGGACGTGTGTGCGGCAGCAGGGCCAGGCGACAGCAGGCGGGGGGTAGCTGCTGCACGCGCAGGAAGGCGATTGGCTAGCGGCACAGAGGGGCGCTGCACCCTTGCCATGTCCTCAGCTCGCCGGCGGCAAGGCAATCGGGCCATGTGCCGGCCCCCAGACACCTACCTGGCTGCAGCGCTGTCAGCTGCCAGCTGGGCCTGCTACTGGCTCTCAGCCCGGATGCGGATGCGCCCTCCCGCACCCCGCATGGGTGCACGCGCTGCGTCGTCTATCCATCCACCCGCCCACCCCCTCCGCGCGCACACCTGTGGGCACCCTGCGCGGGAAGAACTCGATCACCTGCCCGTCGCCCGAGATCTGCGGCTGCCCGCCCAGCAGCCGGACCACCTCCTGCACCGCCGCCACCAGCGGACCCATGTCCCCGCTCGTGGCCGTCTGGGACTCAGCCGCCAGGTGCAGCGCGCGCAGCGCGTCCAGATACACCGTGTCCCGCGGGTCGGCCTCAACGGGCACACCGTCCCATGGGTCAGACGGCGCCGGCTCGCCGGCGGCAGCCAGGCTGCCGCCCGCGCCGGCGCCGCCGCTGGTGCCGCTGCCGCCGCTGATCCTCGGATTTGACCCGCTGCCGCCGCTGCTGACGTCAGGGACGCCGCCACTACCCACGGCGCCGTAGCCACCGGGCGGCGCGGAGGTGGGTCGGTCCAGCCACTCGGTGTAGCCTCCGAAACCACCGAGCGGCGGTACAGGTCCGGCGGAGTGCAGCCGATGGGCGGAGGAGCCCCGGTGGTAAATCTGGGCGGCGTGGTTCATGCCGTACTCGCTTGGCGTCATCCATGCGGCGGAGCCACCGCCGCCGTCTCCCGAAGAGGACATCATTCCCGCAACGCCCTCGCCCGAGTGGGACACGATGCCGCCACCGCCGCCCGCGGCACCGCCCGGGGGCCACCGCGCGCTGCCGTTGCGCGAGCGCGGCGACCTCCAGCTCGCCAGCCCATCCAGCGCCGCCGCCAGCGCGGCCGTCTCCAGCGCCGCCGTCGCCATCACCTGCCCCACGTGCCCCGCGTGCGCATGCAGCCGCCCCGCCACCTCCGCCACCGCCGCCGGATGAGGCTCCGCCCCGCCGCCGCCGTCCAGCTGCTCCTCCTCATCGCCCTCCTCCAGACCCTCCAACCCCACGCCCGCGACGCCGTACGGCGCCTCATCGTCCACCACCAACCCGTCCGCCGGAATAACGCTCGACACCGTGCTCGCCTGCATCCCCAACACGCCGCCCGCACCCCCGCCCCCTCCTGCCGCCGCCGCGTCCGCGTCCGCGCCGGCGCCGCCAGAAGTGGGGGCGGAGCCCGTCGCCGCCACCACCGCGGCGGGTGACAGCCGCGACGGCACCGCGCGCACCGTCAGCCGCGTACCCGGCGGCACCGCCGCAGAGCCCGGCCGACTGGCATGGCGGCTGGCGCCGCCGCCGATGGCTGCCCTCACCGTGTTATCTAGATGCGGCCACACGCCCTGCTCGCACTCCTGGTGCAACTCCGCCAACAGCTCCGCGACCAGCCGCAGCTTGGCCACCGGGCCCAGCTCGGCCATTACCTCCGGCGACGGCAGCGCCGCGCCCGCCGCGTCCCCGCCGGCGGCGGCGTAGGCCGCCTGCAGCGCCCGCGTCGTCTCGTCGTGCCGCGACCTCAGTCGCACGTACCGCTCTTGTAGCTGCGCCAGCCGTTGGACCATGGAGCCGCCGTCGACGCCCGCGTCGGCCGCATCCGACTCGCGGTCGAACGCCAACGTGCCGACCACGGCGGTCACCGCCGCGGCCGCCGCCGCCGCGCCGGGCTCGGACCCGGCCTCCCCTCCGCCGCCACCGTCCTGCAGCGCCACCGGCGGCAGCGGCGGCACCGCGAGCCCCCCCGACACCTGCAGCTGCAGCCGCGACCGACCGCGCAGCTGCAGCCGCTCCGGCGCCACCCCGCCGTCCACGGTGGTGCTGTGCTCCTCCGCGCCGTCGTCCGACCCGCGCGCGCTGGCCAGAGCGGCCCGCAGGTCCCGCGCCGCGACGCCGGACGCGGGGCGGGCCCCGCCGCCGCCGGAGCGGCGGCCGCTCGAGGGCCGGCCGCTGCCGAGTCGCGAGGAGCCGCGGGCCTGTCCGGAGAGCGACCCTTGAGGGGGCGGAGTGGCGCCGCTGTTGGAGTGGCGTCCCGCGGAGCGCGTGGGGGTGCCGTCCTGGCTGCCACCGGGCGCGGGTGCCTCGCCGCTCTGGCTGCTGGACAGGCCGCGCTGGATGCGGCTGCTGCGGCTGCGGACCGTGCCCAGCCGCCGGCTGTCGACGGCCTGGGATGTGGGGGGGAAGGTGTGGAGTGGGAGCGTGGGACGGGGCGGCGCGAGGGGGCAAGTGGCCTGACAGCCGGTGGGCGACAGAGTTGAGCTGTCTGGGGCGTGGTGGAGAACGTGTACCAGCAAGGAAGAGACGGCTGCCCCGCCTGGGGCTCGCAAACGGTGTTACCCCAACCTCCCCCCCCTTTCGTGTGCGGCGGCAGCTGCGGCTGGCCTAAGGACGCAGCGCTGCCTCATCTGCCCCTACAGCGCCCTGCCCCTGACCCAGCGGTCCGTCGGCCATGGCCGGCCACTGTCCGGCTTTCCCCGCCTGAACCTGCTCCTCAAGGAGCGCCCCACCTTGTCGCCCTCGCCGCTGGCCCGGTGCTTGTCCGCCACCACAGCCTCCACCGCCGCCCGCACCGCCGCCTCCCGCTGCGCCGCCTCGTGCGCCCGGAACGCCGCCCGCGCCTCCAGCAGCGCCGGCGCCGCGTCCTCCAACGCCGCCCAGCCCGCCGCCACCAGCCGCTCCTCCTCCGCCGCCCCACGCGGCGGCCCGATCAGCTCCCGGGTGCACGCCTCCTCCACCGCCACGCGCACCCGCTTCAGAATCACCTCCAATAGCTCCAGGGACTTGCTCGATCGGAACGACCCGGCCGCGTGCATCTCCTCGACGGCCGCGTCGGCAACCCGAAGGAACAGCGCCGCCGCGGCGGACAGGCGCGCCGCCCCCGCGGAGCCGGGGGGCGCCAAGGGGCGCGGGGGCAGCATCTCCGCGGCGGCCAGGGCGCTGGCCAGGGCCGAGGTGGTCAGACCCGACCACTTGATGCGGGCGGCGGCCTGCGACACGCGGGCGGCCTGTACGGTGTTGTAGTACAGCTCCACGTGGGCGTCGCGGTCGTGGGGGAGCACGCCCGGGCCCAGCGCGTGGCCTGCGGGGTGCGGGGCCGGGTGGGGTATAGGAAAATGGTAGTCATATTTGGCGGGGTGGGGTGGGGTGTTCGAGGTTGAGGTGTGGTGGGGGTGGTGGAGAAAGGACGAGCGCAGTCAGGGAACACCGGCGAATGGAGGTGAGGTGGGGGTAAGGATTGGGGCTCAGCCAATCTGGCCGAGGTGCGAGGAGGGTTGAGTCCTGCGAGGATGCGGGGGTTGAAGGTAGTGTTAGGGCGGGAGGAAGGCCGCCACGTTCCCCAGCCTCTCCCACACCACTTGACAGGACGCACTAAGATCGCCCCTCCCCTCGCGCCCGGCCAGACACAGCCGGCAGCATGGCCACATGCAGCCACCCAGCAACCAGCCACCCCCCAGCCACCCCCACCCACCCGCAATCTTGATGAGCTGGTCGACGTCTATGTTGATCGCCAGCACACCGCCCCCTACGGGGTCTAAAGCAGTCCAGGATGAGGCCAGATCGACCAGGGCGGCCTGGGAGAGGAACCGGGAGGGGGAGGGGGAGAGGTACCGGGAGAGGAACCGGGAGGGGGAGGGTATAGGAAATTGGTGGGAATTGGCAGAGGGAGGGGGAGGGGTGTGGACGGCAAGCGGGATTGTCGGCAGGGCAGGGCGAGGCGCGACAGCCGGGCTGTCTTGACGACCGCGCCAGTTTGGCGGGCCACGGACGGGATGCTTCCTGTCCGCCCCCGCCCCATCCCCAGTGGGCCTCACTACCATCCCCAGTTCCCTACAGCACCCCGCGGTGTCACCCGAACAAAAGCGCTGATCCTCCTAGCGGCTACACAGCAACACTTATTTGACGGCGATGGTGTGCTGTGGCCATAAGGCAGCTCGACGCCCCTGGCAGCCGGGCACCTCTCAGCGCACACACCGCACACACCGCGGGGTCCACTGTAACAGCGTTGATCAATGATCATCAGGACAAGGACATATCAGTGCCCTCACCAGACGCGACCCGACCGCTGGGGTTGGCTGCAATCAAAGGCCCACCCCTGCGGCGGCGTCCCTGCCCCGCCCTCCCCTGTCCTCCCCATTACCCCCCCCCCCCACACACACACACACCCACCTGGCGCTGCGCCAGCCACACACTCATGACCACCGCCATCAGGGAGTCCACATCCGACATCCCGAACGTCTTGTTGCCCCGGGTCATGTCCACTCGGACCGTGGCGGCCTGCCGGGCGGAGGGAGGGGCAGCGGAGGGGACCCGGAGGGGCGGCCCAGCGAGGGGGTCCGACAGACGTCACGGCGGCGGACAGCAGGAAGGGAAGGCACCCGGGCTTGAAGGGGAGGTACCGCACGTAGGAGGGGACTGCGCCAATTGTCACCGGCAATAACGAACCGCGTCGACTGCCGGAGCGAGGATCCGGTGACCCAGAAGGGGACGGTCCGTTGGGAGCGGGCGGGACCACCGGGGGAACACCGGGGACGGAGGTCAGGTGCCCCGCCCGCCGCCCCCCCCCCGCACCTGCTTGAGCAGCATGGCCTTCCGCTCCGTGTCGAACACCTGCATGAACTGGCCGGTGAGGATGGACTTCCAGCGGGCGGGGGTGATCCATACGGTGCCCGTGGGCTTGTCGAACACGTTGGGGGCGGACCGGCTGGTGGAGTTGACCAGCGCGTGGAACGCCTGGCGGGGGGGGGGCGGGGGGTGGAGTGTGTGTGTGTGTGTGGGGGGGGGGGGGTTGGAGCAGCGCAGGAGGAGAGCATGGAGAGGGGGATACCGGAGGGGGAAGGGGAGGATCCGGGGCCTAGGCCTCCAGGCCTCTAGACCGCAGGTGGGGTCGGGTGACCGTGTACCGTCTGGGCATTACATGGGTACGTCGGTGTCCACACCCACCAACCCTCGTCACGGCACCCATAACATGGCGCCCCCCCCCACACCAACTTCGCACCGCGGGTTGGCTCCCGCCTTCCCCTCCTGGGCGGCCCCCCACATGCCGCACCTCGAGGTAGTAGAAGCAGCCGTCCGGGGGCAGCACGGGGGAGGTCAGCTGCAGCATCTGCAGCCACAGGGCAGCCCGGGGCAGCGTCCTCGAGTGCATCTTGAGGCTCTGGACCAGGCTCACCACCTCCTCGTCCGCAGCCACGGCGGCACCGTGACTGCGCGGGGGCGGGGGCGGGGGAGGGGGAGGGGGAGGACATCAGGATAAGGGAGGGTGTAGGACATTGCGAGGCAACTTCAAACTACGCTGACTGCCAGAGCAACGGAGGAGCGGCGGTGGAGCGGAGGGGTCCAAGGGAGAGCGATGCAACGCGCTGCTCCTCGCCTGGCTGACCCGCCGGGGAGTCCCTCCCTCATCTCCTCGGGAGCACGGAGGGCGGTGCGCTCCTGTGGGCGGCCCTGGCTGTGCGGCGTACTTCTCGACTCGGCAGCCCCGCATGACGGAGCATCCACAGGTCCTGCCCCACCCGCACTGCCCCCAACACGCAACGCCCAGGCGAGCAGCCCCAGCTGGGCCGCCCTCCTGTGTGCGGTAGGTGGGGGTCACCACTCAGAGTCACGGTCACCAGCCCCCTGCCCCCCTTGTTGTCACCAGCCCCCTGGCCCCCCGCCCCCACCAGTCAGGAGTCCCGGCGGGTCACTCACACGGCGAGCAGGCGCCTGTAGATGAAGGCGTGCAGGTCGGGCATGGGCTGTCCGTTGGCCCTGGCCGCCTTGTCCGCCGCCCACTTGGCCTTGCCCAGCGCCGCCAGCCGGCTCATCAGCTCCTTGGCCGGCAGGATGTCCCCCAGCGGGGCGCGAACGAATCGGTGCCACGTGAGGGGCAAGGTGGGCTGCGTGCCGAGGAAGCGGGAGGAGAATGGGGAGGGGGAGGGGGAGGGGGAGGGGGAGGCGGAGGGCGGAGGGCGGACGGCTGTATTGACGCGGTGGCCGGCTCGGAGAGTCATGGGCGGCGGCGCGGGCTGTTGCCACCGCAAAGGTAAATTGTTGCCGAGGGATCGGTATCGTAGGTTGCATGGGGTGGATGGGCGGAGGGTGAGGGGGCGCTGCGTGGATGCGGTATACGCATGGACCTTACATCGCCGGTGGGGGTGACATTGCGTGGTGACAGCCAGCAGCACCGGCCCACGTCCTCCCTCAACATGCCAATCCACCCCACCCCACCCCACCCCACCCCACCCCACCCCACCCCACCCCACCCCACCCCACCCCACCCCACCCCACCCCACCCCACCCCACCCCACCCCACCCCACCCCACCCCACCGGGTAGTTCTTGCCCCCATCCGTGGGTGAGGGGCTGCGGCTGCGGTGCGACGAGTCGGGGCTGCGGGTGAGCGACCGCGCCTCGTCCTCGTCGCAGATGCCGTCCTCCTGCCCGTCAGGCGGCCAGCCGTCCTCGGGCCAGGGCAGCACCTTGGGCATGACGCGCCGCAGCTCCTCCAGCACCGCGTGCAGGTTCAGGTTGCGCGCAGCTGCGAACAGAGATCAGGGTGGGGCCGGAGAGAGGAGGAGGGAGGGGGGGAGGGGCGAGGGGGAAGAGGGAGGGGGGCAAGAAGGTTATGCACTGTCATGAACACGTGGGAACCGGGAAAGGGGGGGCCCCGGGGGTTGGGTCGAATGCCCTACCCGAGCCATCTCCGACGCCAGCTGGACTAACCCTCCCACCTCCTCTTGGCCCCTCCCTCCCTCCCTTCTCCTCCCCAAGACCGGGCCCGCCCTCACATGAGCTCCAAGCCCACCCTGACTGGTGTTCCTTCTCCTTTCAAGCACCCGGACCCCGCAATGTCCTTCCCCCCTCCCGGCTCGGCCCCGTCCTCCAGCCAGCATGGCCGCGCGCACTCACACGCGACGAACGCCCGGCCCGTGCCGAACTCCAGGGTCAGCGGGCCCCCGATGAGCGGCGTCAGCGGGACGTTGTTCTCCCGCATCGTCCGCAGCCAGTCCGTCAGCGGCAGCGCCACTGAGGCCGTCACGAACTTCTTGAAGTCGTCCTGGGGGGGACGGGGCGCGGGGAGGGAGCGGAAGGGGAGCGGGGTGTAAGAACTTGGTGGACGTACGGCAGCTGCGCTGCTGCCCGGGGAGCGGTGGGGGGAGGACTCTCGGGGGGCTGCCACGTGCAGGTTCCTGCAGCCACGCTGCGGATTGAGTGGAGTGTGTAATAAAGAGACAGCGCAGGCGGGAAGCGCTAAACCCCCTAGGGAAGGCACTTCCCGTTCGTTCGAATGGATGTCAGAGCCGGGGTCCCGGGATGCCGTACACCTGCCGGGATCCCCGGGTGCCACCGCAGCGTACGGGCATGAACCGGATGGGCCCTACTGACCTGCAGGCAGCTGAACACCCGGAAGCGAGATGGCCGCAGGAGGGCTGCGAGCACACGCCAGGCGTTGCCATGGCAACTTGCTTCACATGTCGCCTCCTTATGGCACCAGACTGTGTATACCGTAGGCTCCTCCCGGGCGGACCCCGCCCCCTCCCCCGCCCCCCCCCCCCCGCCCCCCCCCTCACCAGCTGCCCGCTGATGGTCTCCAGCTCCGCAAAGGTGCCGTCCCGGCGGGCCAGCGCCAGCGCTGCAGCCATTGGCGCCGTGTGTTATGAGGTGGCGTGGCGCGGTGCGGTTGAGTGTGATGTGGGACCGGAAGGGAGGGCGGCATGCGGCATGGAGCTAGGTGAGAAAGAAGGGGTCGTGACTGGTGGGATGACGGACAGATGTCCCGCGGGTGGCGGCGACACCCCTGGAAGAAGCGGGTGCTTCCCCCCAGGAAACGGGTAACGTGCCCCGGCTACCGCAACCCCTCCCCAAAGGCACATTCGCATAGCAGCTTGGTGCCGCCCGCGCCGCGGCCCCCGGCCCCCCCCCCCTTCGACCCGGCCTCCCTCATGTCAATGAATACAGCTCCCCCTGCGCCTCCCCCACCCCGCGACGCCGACACCCCCGTCGGCCCACCTAGCATGTCCGCCTGGTCTGTCGCCCGGGCCGACAGCTTGGCCACCTCCTCCTGCCGCTGGGTCAGCTGCTGCTGCAGGTCCGCACTCAGCACCCGCAGCTCCTCCAGCCGCGCCGCGTTGTCCGCCCTCATGGCCTCCATGGCCTCGTCTTTGGCCGCCAGAGCCGCGTCGGCAGCGACACGCGCCGCCTCCAGCCTGCCGTGGAGGGTTTAAGAAAGGTACTCGACAGGTTTGTAGAAGGAGCTAAATTAGAACTGGGGAAGTGGACAGGGGGAACTTGCGGCGGGGAAGGCAAAGGGCCAGTCCCGGTCAGTCCTGACGGAGAGCAACCAGATGCGCGCTGGTCCCGCCCTCCTCCCCCTCCCTCCCTTCCTCCCTCCCTCATCGCTCACTTTGCGGCGACCCCCGCCCGTTCCTTGTCCAGCGCGCTCTTTGTCGCCGCCAGGTCCCTCTCCAGGAAGTCCACCCGATGGTTGGCGGCCACCGCCAGGGCCCGCAGCTCGATGCGGTCCTGCGGAGGAGAGGAGGGGAGGAGAGGAGGGGAGGGGAGGGAGGGAGGGGAGGAGAGGGGAGGGAGGGAGGGTTATGGTAAATTGATAGCCACATTCATACTGCTGCCAGAGCAAACGTCCGGAGGGAGGGGGGCTAGGTTGAAGGGAAGGCTTGGGGAGGCGAAGTGCGAGGGAGGAGCCACGGAAGCCGTAGTGGGCGGGTTCGGCCGCAATTTACCGGTGAGGCGAGGGGGGACGCCAGCGACTGCCCATGTGCCAAGTCAGGAACTCGCACACCCGGCCCATCAAGCTAGGAAGCAGGCAGTGGCTAGCAGGGCGTGTGGGTCCTAGGCCATCCCGCGGCACCCAGAGCTGTACAGCCTGCACTCGCCCTTGCACCCATTGTAATCCGAACCCCCTCCTCCACAGCCGCCCGGGCGACGCCCCCTCGCCTTCTCCGCCTGCGCCTCGATCTCCTCCTTCTGGCGGCGCAGTGCCCGGTAGCGGGAGGCGGCCTCCTCACGGTACTTGGCGGCCGTGGCCTCCAGCTCCGCCTCTCGCTGCCGCATTGCCTGGAGGAGGAGCGGGGGAGGGGAGTACACAGAAATTGGTGGATATACTAAAGCTGCTGCTGCGGGGGGAAGGGCAGGGGTACGGCAACACAGCCACGTCACACATTTTCACTACAGCCCCCGCGCTCCTCCCCAGAGACTTGAGGCTCCAGGCAGGGATCAGACAGCATAGCCCTGTTGCTTGCCGTGCGCATCATCCACAGCGCATCCAAGCAGCGGCAACCTCCCACTCGCTGCGGCCCCATCCCGTCCCCCGCTCTCGCCCCACCTCCGCCATCCGCTCCACGAGGGCGTGCTTGCCGCCCGCGTACTGCATCACGCCCCACAGCTGGTCCATGGTGTCCGCCAGGCAGTCCTCGAACGCCGCCGACAGCTTGGCCCGGACCTGCGGAGCCGGGGCCGATATGGGGTTTGGGGTGGGGCGGACGGATGGGCGCCAGACAGGATGCGTAGTGAGGACGGGGGGTTCCGCGCCGACGCGCCACCCATCAGCCCACCCGTCAGTCGACCGCAACCCAGGAAAGCCACGACGCCGTACAGGCCAGCACATCCATCCTCCGGAAGCCCGCCGCCGCCCTTTCGTTCGCAGCCGGTGTGCGCACCACATCACAGCAGCGGCGTCCCGTTGGCCCTGGCTTGGCATATCGCAGCCCGCCGTGGGCACCGCCGCAGATCCCGCCGCCGCCGAACCCCAACCGGAGCGCCCTCCCCCCCCCGCCCCTCTCCCGATCACTCACGCTGTCCAATATCTCATCGGCCAGTCCCGGCGGCAGCATCGCCCCCGGCCCCAGGCCACCCGCCCCGCCGCCCTGCGCCATGCTGGTGCCGCTGAAGCTTTGCCCCCCGAAGCTGTTGGCCCCAAAGCTGCGGGTGCTAGTGAGGCCCCCCGTGGTGGCGCTGGTGAAGCTGGGCGCGGCGGACAGCGCGCCGGGGCCCATGGGCTCGGTGGCGCCGCCCAGGACGGGGCCGGACACCGCCGACTCCATGCGCCGCACGGCCCCCACGCAGATCTCCTCCAGTTGCTGTCGCAGCTTGATGAATACCAGCCGCGCGTGGGACAAGAACCTGGTGGTGGTGGTGGTGGTGGGGGAGAGGGGTGGGATGGGGCGCCAGTCCGCCAGATGAGGGGGTTTGATAATGCAATAACTTGGCGGAAATTGGAGTTGCGCTGGCGGGGAAGACAGCGAGCACACACCGTCTCTGGGGTGTGAGGGCACTAGGAGGCCACGGGAGTCAAGCGCTGAGCGGCTCCCAGCTGAGCCGCTGGAGAGGTTGGAAGCCAGAGTGGGGCGGCCAGCCGGGGTGAGCCACTCTGGGTCGCGCCCAGTCCACACCCTGGGCAGTCATGTTGCGGCAATCATCTAGAGCACGCGGAGAATCCCAACAGGTCGCTGAGTCGCCCCTGCTTGTTGGCTGCGTCCGGTCACGGTACAGGTCCAAGCCATGCTCTGACGCCCCGTCGTGGTGCCATCACGCCAGAGCTTCCCTGCCCCGCTCCCAACATCGCACACCCAAGCTACGCTAACTCCTTGAGCACTTGGGGCTAGGGGCAGGGGGCTGGGGACTAGGCTGGGGGGAGGTTCATGTCGCGCCGTCCTGCATTACCTGGTTCGCTGCATGTAGAGCGGCGGCTCGGGCACCTCCTCGGACGTCTCCTCTCCGTCAATGCCCAGCTCCGCCTTCCCCGCGCCGGGTGCGCCATCGCGCCGCTGGGGCTGTCTCGGCGCATCCAGCCAGGCGTAGTCGGAGCTCAGCAGTTTGTAGGAGCCCGGGGGAGCGGCCAGGGGGTGCCGGGGGCTGCCCCGGGCATCCAGGTGCAGGTCGCGCGGAGACAGCTGTGTCCCAGGGCGGGGTGACCCAAGCAGCGCGTCATTTTTGTCATTGTGCTTGAAGATCTCAGGAGGGGGGAGGGGGCAAGCCTGGAGCAGGCTCGGGTCCTGGAGTTTGCGATGCAGTGTCTGAGGGGCCAGGAGGGGGCGGAGGCAGGTGTGGCGAGGAGGGGTCGGCGGGGACCCGGGGGGAGAGAGGCGGGTCACACACGGCCTTGATCGCCAGCCTGCTGGAGCCTGAGACACGCACCTTTATGAAGTGCTGAGCGAAGTTGTCCTCACGTTTGTTGACATCATGCCCCGAAGCCTGGGAAAGTGCGGATGTGCGGATTGCTTTCGAATCTCCAGGACCATTCATGCTACTCATGATAATTGCATATATGTAGATGTCTTTGACCTTCAAGCTGCCATGCAGCACGAAGGCTGTGGGCAGGGTTGCACGAATGTCCTCGTACTTCCATCGGTTTTAAAAGTAAATGTATCAACGTGCAGATAGAAAACCATCGACACAAATGGTATCGGCAAGACCCTACCAACTATACGTGAATGAGCCTTCGACTGACACTGACAACCTTCACCAATACATTCCGAATAAATGAAGCTCAACTGCAAAAAAGTGAAATTTAATGCTTTCTTGCCAACCTCCTAGGTTTTCTGCATTGCCGTACAGTACAAACCAATGCACCAACAATACGCGTTCCTGTTGCATGTGCATCTTACTAGACAGACCAGTTTGTCAACAGTGAGGGGACCCTGTCGCAGTTCTATGGGCATCCTCACAACAAGATGCAACCGAAAACTGACCATGTTCACAGATATTATCCGAAGTCACAGGAGATATTATCGGGATGCCAACAAAGCCAATTACAGCGTAACACAGCCGAAAGATAAGCGACAAACCGAGGGTCGACGTACCAGGGTCGACGTACCAGGATCGACCCTCTCTGGTTACGACGTACTGAAGCGGGTCGCGTGGCGAGCATATCATTGCGAGCATGATTTATGATGGCGTCTATGCAAGTGGCAAGTTTAATATTATTTATTTGTAATAGCTAATAATACATCAAGTCGGTATACGTCAAGAAACGACACATTTCTCATAGGAACGCCCGCTCGAGGGTGGAACTTTGTGACCCTGTTTTTCCTCCCATGTACCTGTTTTTGTTGTATGACATTTACAAATCCTTAGAATTCAAAAGAAAGGGCAACTACAGCGCTGCAGCGGTGATCAGGAGCATCCATTTCTATGCCGGAGACGTATCGGCATGTATCTAACAATAAAGATCAGTAGCAAATGTGATAATAGTGACACAAACGTTGATGCGATGGGACCAATCCAAAGAAAGGGCCACTCTAAGTGCTGCCATTCGCAGTAGATACGGTCTGTTGTACGGGTAAGCGTTCTTGCAGAAGTACTCGCGCGGCAATGCGAAAGTAAACTTGGGACAGTACCTGTCTCCAGAACTTGGAGGAACAAAATGGGTGCCGGATGCAGCTCAAGCCGTTCTGTCGAGGGCGCGTCTCCTCCTGCAGCGGGCGAAGTTAAAAGGGCTGAGTCAAATGCCACTCCTGCTCTTGCGGAAAAAGAACCCAAGCAGTTGGAGTCAACGCAGTCATCCGCTGAAGCGTCTTCGGCTCCCGCGGCTCCGGCCGCTGTGGACATCAAGCCGACGGGCGCACGGTCACTGACTATCCTTCACTTTAATGGTCAGCTGAATGAATGTTTATCGTTTATCTTGTTTTGCACTACTGAGGATCCTTGATTGCTACGGAAACCTTGCGTGCCTCACCGTAGTGGATTCTCATTGTTGTGAACCCTTTTTTTACACATCAGATATATACAACATCGAGCCCAGAACAGCGGAACCCGTCGGCGGTGCAGCGCGATTGGCCTATAAGGTATGCTCTGTCAGACTCAACACCGGCCTACATGGAATTTACTTCAGGCCGAGCGACACATTTAAAATGGAAAAATTGAAATGATGAATTTGTCCAACCCCAATGACATTACATGCTCAGTGTCCGGCGCGGCCTTCTGGGTATCGCACAGGTCAAGGACTACAGGGCGAGGGGTTCCAAACCCCTGGTGTGCTTCAGCGGGGATGCCTACAACCCCAGCCTTATGTCGACCATCACGCTCGGAAAGCAGATGGTAGCCGTGATGAACGAGCTTGGAGTCGACGTCTCCTGCGTGGGGGTAAGCGGGAAGCGAACCACCTGTGTGCTTGACGCTGCGAGGGCCTGCCGCACCATGTGCAACCACCTCCTGCACAGCACTCGCAAATCACTTAAGTTCGCGAGTCATTTGCATCCGATGAGCCGCTGGATGGCGCGCAGCACATAAGCTGAATGGGTTTTGTATGTTCCAATAGGGCCGGCCAGATAGAGGCCGTGGTTACTTGCACTAAGTGTGGCGAAACATGCCGCCGGGTGCGTCGTGTACGTTGGCCGTGGTGCAGCGTGCGGCGCCCCAAGTCGCGGCCGTCCGGATGTTATTAATGATGTTACAGTGCTGCCCAGACACACCCAAACTCGACGGTCGGCGTCCTGCAGCCGGCAGCCAACTTCCCCGTAGCGGTGATGTGGTGCGGAGAGTGCTTCTGTCGGCGGGGCGCCGCTGGGTTTCCCCTGATGGGCACCGATGATCCTATCGTCGGGTCCGCTGGAACATACATTCATTCATCCATCCATTCAATTCAATCAATCAATAAACGGTATCGCCGGCTCACGTCGGTCCTCCCCGCGATGCTCGACACTTCGCACACATATCTCCGTCAACCTGCGGCACGATTGCCTCATCCTGTCCACGTCATTGTCGTTGGAAAGGTTGGAAGAGCAATCCGCTGGTAGCGTGTCTCACTGCTGCGGTGCCGCCGCTCCACAGAACCACGACTTTGACTACGGACTAGAGAACTTGAAGCGGCTGAACGCCCAGTGCAATTTTCCCTGGCTCATGGCGAACGTGGTGAAGCGCGGCACAGGTACGAGTTTGGAAGGTGGAATGGCGAACCTTGAGCCGAGGGCGAAACGGGGTAGGCCGTGTGGGACTTGGACTCGTGACTGGGTGCAAGTGGGCAGTCCATCCGGAAAAGGCCGCTGATAGGGTGCGGGATGTATTACTGAGCTTAGCCGGGGCCGTCATCGAGTGGACTAACCAACTCCATCCGCGTACCAGAAGTGCGTACAGTAGGGCGGCTAGGCCCCGCTTCGCTTCCGACGGGATTATTGCTTTGGAGGGCCAGGACTGCCCACACATGTACCTGAAGCGAACGCGGGTCTAGACCCAGCGCTGCACCTCATGGAAGACAGTGACATAACAGTCTGCACCCGTCGTTGCCCCGGTTGGTATGAGGGCGTCCCGGTTGCGGCCTTTGTGGGGCGCACGGGGGGTCGCGTCGGAGCCGTTTCGTTACCTGGTAGCGCCCACCTGCAACTGCTCGCGTGGACTGAGGCTCGGTGCTTTGGAACGCCATGCGGTGCTTTGCGCAGACAACCCTTACGGCGGGGCCGACAAGGTGTGGCTCCAGGACTGGAACGGCATCAAGGTGGGCATCGTGGGCCTTGTGGAGGAGGAGTGGCTGGCGACCCTGGGGGCGGTGGACCCGTCGGACATGGAGTACAAGGACTTCATCGAGGTCGGCCGGCAGCTGTGCAAGGAGCTCAAGGTGAGCGTCCCTGTTGTTTGTAGTGAATGAACCATGCTACCGATAGATGCCACTCGGTGCGCGGTCGATGCGTTGCATTCAGCGGCCCCAATGTGCGTGGTATCACTCGGAAGACGCTATGTCGCAACGGGCTGCCTTGGCCGTTGCTGCCTCTCTGCCGGCAGGAGGAAGGCGCGGAGCTGTTGATCGCCCTGACCCACATGCGGGAGGCCAACGACCGCAAGCTGGCGGAGATGATGCCCGAGTTCCACATCGTGCTGGGCGGCCATGACCACCACTACGTGTCCGATTTCATCCAGCCGCACAACAACCTGCTGGTCAAATCAGGTGGGGCAGCACGCTGTCACCCCGTCCAGGTGTCGCGAGCAGCTGCTGCACAGGCGCGGCTGGCCGAGAGCGGTTGCACCTGGGATCCGGGGTCCCCGTGCGCCGCGCGCCCGAGCTGCACTTTGCATGATGCAGACTATAACCGAACTGGGTTGGGAGCCCAAGCTTGAGCAGGTCTTATGTAAAATGTAGTACCGTGTTATCTTGTTCCGTGGAGTTCGTACGCTTGACCATCGCCGTGCGTTCAACATGACCCTTGCTGCCCTGCCCGCCTCAACCCTGGGCTTACTTTGAGCACAGGCACTGACTTTCGGGACCTTTCTGTCTTGGAGGTGGAGTTCGCCCCAGGCGCCACGGAGCCAAAGATGAGCGTCGAACGCATCCCGATCGACTCATCGATCCCCGAGGAACCAGCCATGAAGGCGGTAAGATGCCGTTTGGGTCCTCGCTGGACGAGATGCTCCTCCTTCCCATGAATGCTTCCTCGTACAGAGCGGGTCGCTATGGTTGCATCCCCAACCTATGGCCATACAACATGGCCATACAACATGGCCATACAACCCAACCTATGGCCATGCAAAGCTTTGAAGTGGATGGACCCGTCGCCCCGAATGGCTTACATCCATCAATGCTTCGGCGACCGCGTGGGCGTACCGGCTTTTCGGCTCGGGGATGGGGATGGGGGCTGGGCCGGCACATATTGGGCGCACCTGTGTGGGACTAATGCCCGGGCGCGTGTGGGCACGCACTCCCGTCGCCACCGGCGCAGCGCCATCGCCACATCCAGTTAAGCACGTTGAAATGACCTCGCAGATCGTGGATGAGAACCTGAAGATCATGGGCGACAAGATGGGCGAGGAGATCGGTGAGGGGAAAGGGATATGCCTGTCAAACGCGGGACTGCGCACCGTCCATATCGGTGCCTTGTCAGCGGTTTATAGGGCGGGCTTCCTGGCTTCCGTTGAAACGGCAGGCTTGCTTTCTGCGAAGCGGTGACCACAGGATGTATGCACCATTGTACCTCCACAGGGGAGACGCTGGAGCCACTGGACGGGCGCTTCCAGACCGTCCGCAACCGGGAATCCAACCTGGGCAACTTCATCACGGATGTGTGGCGCAAGGCGGCCAGGGCCGACATGGTCATTACGAACGGAGGCTCGCTCAGGTGCGTTAATCGTATGAGGAGTTAACTGGGCGTGAAAACCAGCCGAGCGCGGTCGGTGAGCAGCACGCTGGAGCGCAGCGGACCGCTTAAGGGTCTTGGGTTGCGTTGGACGTGGGTTTCGGCATGTCAATCGCACTGCAAGGGGGAGTCTTGGTGCTGATGACGCCCTTTTTATATGGGCATCTACCCACCCGGTTTGGTGCTCGCTACGCGCTCTTGGTCAGCCCACATCGCTTTTCCGTATACCCCGCAGGTCGGACATGATCCACCCGGCGGGCGCGCTCACAGTCAAGGATATTGTGTCCGTACTGCCGTACATCGTGGGTACGCTCGTGCTGGAGTGCACGGGAGCGCAGGTGGTGGCGGCGCTGGAGAACGGGGTGTCGCAGTGGCCCAAGCTGGAGGGGCGCTTCCCGCAGGTCAGCGGCCTCAAGTTCAAGTTCGACCCCTCCAAGCCGCCCGGCCAGCGTGTCGTACCCGGCAGCGTGTTCGCCACGGAAATGGGTCCGGACCCGGTGCCCGTGGAGGACGAGCGCAAGTACCGGGTGGCCGTGACCGAGTACTTGGCGGCAGGCAAGGACGGCTTTGACGTCTTGGCGGTGAGTTGTGCGAACGCGTGCACATGTGTCGTTAGGTTGCGTGTGCGCGCGTCTTACAGTCCTGCCTCGCGACCTGATAGGCGAATGCAGCTGAATAGAGTAGTGCGGCAGTGGGCTCGACTAATGCCGGGCTCCCGCCGTTTGCTGTCTCGCTCTGCTAACTGCCAACCTACCGCCCTTTCTGTACTGTCGTACAGAGCTGCAAGGTGCTGGTGGACGACGAGGCGGGCGTGGCGGTTCCCACAACGATCCGCAACCACTTCATGCAGCTCCACGTGCTCAACAAGCTGGGTGGTTCGCGGATGCAGCTGCCTTCGATGGCGTCCAAGTGGATGAAGAGGACACTGTCCCAAAGGACAGACTCGAAGTAAGTAGTGGATGTATAGCAGCTGCGCTTGTAGCTGGCTGCCGCGGACCAAAGCAAAGATTCCCACGTTGTTCGGACGGCCCTTGTGATCCCGACCATTGGTATGTACGGAGTCAGATCTCTAGGCAGCTGGAGTCCGTGTCACAGCTCGCTGCACGACGTCTTCTTCACGCGCCGACGCACGCACCGACGCAGTCTTGTGTGGAATGTCGTTGCAAATTTGGGTTTACCAAGAAGGCATGTTTCCGCTCGTTGACTGGCAATTGCATGTCTAAGCGTGCCTCCCCATGACGAAATCGGCTCCGTGGGGAGTGTCGCGTGTTGCGCAGTCACTGCGTCAGGGAATCTGGGGCGTTCCCTCCTGAGAGTCCTGACCGTCACCATGTATGCGCGGCAAGATCAGTACGCGACGGGGTGTCCGCCTTATAACCGAGCACGTCTGCAAAGTCGCACCCACTCCCGACGACCCGAGGTTTGCAAGTGCTCATAAAGGTTCTTTTACTGGGTGATTTCGAAAATGGTGCCTTCTTGAACCCGACCCATCCGTTGCAGGTCGTGCGAAGCAGCCCAGGAGGACACCGCGGCGCAGGGCAAACCGAATGCCGCGGACGACCGGTCGAAGAATCACGGGCTGGCGGTGAAGCACCCGGAGCGGGGCGTGCTATGCATTGCGCCTGTCGTGGAGGGGCGCATCGTCAACATCCAAGAGGAGGCGCAACCCGCACAGGCCGCCACTGCTCAGTAATGGGTTTTCGGCTCGGAAACCTGAGGGGTAACAAGCCTAGCGGTTCCTAGCGGAGGCTCGTAAGGCAGGCCTGAAGCCTCGCGAGCGAAACTATGTGCTTTTAGGTGTTTTTAACAGTAACCCAAAAGCTGAAACACCGCATCCAATCAAGATGTTGACTGTATTGCACACCGCCTGTGGAACACCTGAAGTATCGCTTTCGGACGCAAGTCTGCTGATGACCATGATGCCAAATGGCGCAGACGAGGACGCAGTCGACGCAAATGCAACTTATGCTGAGCAGTATCACGTGCTCATAATGTGTTGGGTAACGTGATAGGCCAGGAATGTTCGGAGGGAGGGCATGGCTCGGTCACAAGCAGAGATTGCTCGCATGCCAGCCTGGTCCCGGTGTTCAGTCAAGTGCCGGGAAATTTTCTGTTGAATTATTATTTTGTGTGTTGCGATGGAAGTGGGTTGCGATGTAATAGGCTGTAAAATTATTATGCGATACCTGCCGCTCCCGGTGCACTCGAAGACATTGCTTACTCAAGGAACAATACGATGGTGGCCGTGCATGTGATGGAATTGTTTTATCAATATTTGAATTTAGGTTTCGGGGAACGGGACCACAGGACACAAAGATTGCGGATTCGCATGGACAGTTAGCGGTTGCGTCCGAGCGCGGGAATCGTTCGCAAATGTCGTAATTTGTGCGGCAGGGAGAAACGCATAAAAGCTCTCTTTCATTATACAAATTATATAATATCTGGTTTTGTAAGTCAGACGATCGTCACAACCTTCCTGCTTAGTCGGTGACATCCTGGTCGTTGTCACCAGCCGCTTCCAGTTCAAGCTCCTTCAAATGGCTCTCTCTCAAGAGATCCTAGGTTTTGTGCTGATGGTCATCGCTGTGGTTACGGTCGCTGCTGATGATCCGTGGATGCCAGGGCGTGCAACATGGTTCGACATTGGTCCCGACATGAGCAAGTAAGGTTCGACGGCCATGGATTATGATGGAAACAGGACATAATTTTCGCATGTTTCTGGTTTACAGGGCGAATTGCCACTTCTCTTGGGCGCCGACGGGCCGTAACGTCGGAGCCTGGCCTGACGTCCAGTATGGCTTCAGCTCGAGCTGCGGGTAGGCGGTAATCAGCGACCTCTGATTGCTCGTTTTCTGTATACAATGATGACATGTTTCCCCTGAAATGCAGGAAATGTTTTGAGGTAAAATGCCGCAACGCGGTCATCACCGACGGCTACGGCTCCACCTTGCAGCGGACCTCAGCATGCTACGATGAGAACAAGTCCGTGGTCATCACCATCGTTGATGCTTGCCCCTGCCATGTAAGCTTGGACACGAAGTGATCTGGGTCAAACTCCAATATGCCTGGTTCGCACATGCTGTTTGTCACAGACCAAGAAATTGTTCCGGTGCCCTCATGCCCCCGCCGTGCCCCCGTCGTAGTATCCGAACAACCAGTATTCAAACTCGCGCTGGTGCTGCGGGGATGAAAACCACATCGACCTGTCCCAGGAGGCTTTTGAGCAGGTAGGCGCGCCATTGCCAAGCGCGAGCGTACATACACCAGCACGGCAGCAGGCGGCTGGCATGTCTGTATGTGTTGGGTGGCGGGGCGTACTTGTGCCACCGGTTGGCAATCAACTTCTGCAAGCTGAGACAGCGGAGGCTTCCGGTGAACTCATTTACTGGCCGCTGAGCTGCTTCGCTGTTTAGCCCCGTCATGGTTCATTGGCCGAACAACCCGCACCTGTGTCTACCCGCCTTGCAGATTGCTGACCTCAACATCGGCGTGATTGGGCTCGTGTATCGTGAGGTCGACTGCTCTACAGTTGGCTCTTCCGGTTCCGGCAACGGTGCCAGCAACACTGCCAACCCAAGCCCGGACACCATACAAGGAAACACTGGCAACAACGACAACAGCAGTGGCGGCGGTGGCAGTGTGGGTGGATCGTCTTCGGGCTCGCAGTCGCAGGGATCTCCGCCTAGTTGGACGAACTGGCTTTCCGGATGGAAGGTTCAGTGGGGTCATTAGCTGCTGGGCATATGATGTCGTGTACGGTTATAGTCCTCGCAGCATATTGATGTACTCGCGGAACCAGGTTCCGGTTGCAAACGCTACACGACCGTCTCCATAATCCATTTACTCGTCGTATGTCTTGCGTCAACGTCGTGTGGTAACCGATGAATTATGAGAAGAGATGCAGATCAATCCATGATTTATAGTGACCGAACGGGCACGCGATCGCGGGATTCACCCGTATGTAGGCTCCGATCGGACGGAGATGTATGCAAGCAGGCATGCGCGTGTTTTGAAGAAACTGCCGCAGGTTGGCGCGTGAGGCAGGTTGGCGCGTGAGCTGTGTATGAACATGCATGTGCGCGACTCACCAATGTTTTTTGGGTGCATCGGTGGTCAGCAATATATTCACCTTACAATAAAATGCACGTGCGTGCGTCTCGTTGTTGTACTCGGGCTAGAGGCGTGTCCCCCGCAGGGGTGATAATTCCCGATCGCCGACCATTAAGCCGCCATCATCGCCCCGGCACTGGTCATGATCGTGGGTCATGCTTGTCTCCTTTGGTCATGACAGTGAGCAACCGTAACTGTCGGGACGGCCTAGTTGGGCCCTTAGAACACGACATGTAACAGTCGACTCCCTCCAGATTGTCACAAATTGGTCGCATATACCTGCCAATAATGGCCCGGCTACGCCGAAACTTGAACACAAGTTGAATACACTCCGTCCTCGAAGCATCTACCCTGCGCTCCTCCTTCAGCGGAAGCAGCGGGTTCCCCTAACAAAACAACAACTCCATAGACCGCAGTGGTAATAGACCAACTTTGGGCAGTGGCTCCAAGAGTAATTGCTCCAGCTAGGATAAAGACCCGCAATATCATCAGCTGGGGACCTCATCCGCTCGCACCGATGTCGGCGCCTCCAGGAGCACCTCCACTACTCGCAGCCGCATCAGGTATTGGCGGTCCCACAACACGGTCGAGGGTGGCCTGCAGTCCCGTCTGTTGCGAGTATGTCCCGGCAAAGGTGGTGCTGCGCTGGCCGACGCCATACCATGTATTGCTGAATTGCACTCCGCGCAAGCTGCGACGCTGTCCCTCGACTTCAAACGAAGGCACGTGCACTGGGTTTCGGGTCGTCGCAACGGCGCCAACATGCGGACCTGCGCTGAGGCTGGAAGTAGCGGCCTGTAGACTGGCAGTGGACAACAAAAGCATTGTCGCTATTGCGCAAACGACCATCCTAAACGTTGTCAGGAAGCGTAGGTCGGCTGCTAAGCACTTATCAAATGGATTTCTCCACGCATATGGCTAGCCTGCGCGCCCCATTAGTGGCGCGTGTGATTGAGGGCTGTCATGGATGTGACCCAGATTGCGCCTGGAACTTACAACCTTGTAATTGATGAGGGCAACAAACATGCAGGACCTATTGCAGCAACAAAACGGTTCTGTGGCATCAATCGACTTCTGGACGTCCAACCGGGGTGGTACGACCCACGGTTCGGTCTGATCGCCGCAGCAGCAATAACGGTCAACACTGCTGCTCTCGGCAGCAACAGCCATTTTACCATATTATCATCCTGGGCCAAATTAAACGTTCGACATTCATGGTTGGATAATACAACAGCAATGACACAGGCCTGTCCGACAAACAAGTTGCAACGTGTTGGAATTCCAAGCAGTCGGCGGGTGGCCCTTGCTCACAAACGATAGGCAGCGCCCCGGGTACCACTAAGGAGCGGCAACCCGCTACTGGCCTCCCGCCGGCTGCTCCCGGCCCTCGCCGCCTTTGGACCGCTTCTCCGCCTGCTGCCGTCCCTCTCCACCCTGCGCCTCTCCTTCGAGCGTGCCGGCCTCCTGGCTGGGCGCCTCCGCAGCACCGCCCTTGGCCTCATGCGCCCGAGCCGCCCCGCCGCTCGCAGTGGGCGGTGACGCGCCCACCATGTTGGCCACGAGACTGGCTGGGCCCGTGCCCGCCACCCTGGCGAAGCTGCCGATGGCCGTGTCCTGGGCCAGTTGAGCGGCCTTACCTTTGAACCAGGCGAACTTGGGGATCGGCACATGGTACCTGGCATAGCACGGCATCCATGGGCGGCCACGTTACCGGCCCACGCAGCGGCAGCTTACAGCCCACAGTGAGCCGGTCTTGCGGCCAACCTTGACCCTCATCCCGGTTTGGTGGCATGCCACTGCTAAGGTGCTTGACTTCCTCCCGCAGACCTGACCGGCCTACCTGCGGGCCACGTCGGTGATCAAGTTTCCCGCCAAGTCCGTCAGCGCTGCCATGCTCGCATGCGCGAGGCGGTAGGTGGTGTTGAACGCCCCATCGGAGCTGCGCAGCACAGCCGACAGCCCCGCAGAGGCCTCAACTGCGCGGGCCGCCTCCGCCTCCTCTTGCTCCGGATCCCTGGCAGGTAAAGCAGAGAGAAAGGGGAAAACAGGAGAACGTGAGGACAATTACATTCCTAGTCTATACATTTCGAGTCTATAATATCGTTATTATTATCTTGACCATCGCGCAGTATACTTTCTAGCATGCTACCTTCAAGCAGCTGCCGGACTTTGCGCAGGTGCAGCCTACAAATCTTCCGTACCCATGGCGCCGGCCCCGCCGTTGCTTATCGACCCTGAATCGGTCTGCCCATTACTTTTGTACTAATGTCATGCTCCTTTCCGCCCTTAAGCCCATGCCATCCGCCGCTACTACGGTACCTGTCCTTTCGCCGTGCCACGGACCGCAAGTCCCCAGTTCCGCCCATGCCCCAGCGCGATTGAGGGGCTCAGCGCTGAATGGCCCATTATCTACACCCTGCCCCAACTACGTATGATAGCACCGCCTATTGAGTATTGACCCAATAATAAATGGCGCGATCTTGACAAGCACATGCTCAGCATATACATTCCAGACAGGGCGCGACATGCAAGCGCCCTACCGTCTTCTCTAGCGAGGACCTGCAGCGCAACGGCGTTAAGGCGGCTTGCCGTACATCCATATTACTGCTCTTGACCTGTTGCCGACTACTTCTCATGACGGCAATCCCGTCATCCCACCAAGCTTTAGTTGCCGGACTTACTTGGGAACCAGGCCCTCCACAAACGATCGGAGCGAAGTCAGCGAGTCCCACAAGTAGGTCTGACCGCTGCGGATGAGCTCCCACAGGGGCGAGACCGAGGCTGCAGCGGTCCCAATCATACCCGTCGGCCTGCCAGCGTCGCTGACACCGCGCTTGCCGCCTTCGGCTCCCTTGGGCTGTTGCACCACGGCATCGCCAGCGCCCCCCTCGGGCTGCCGCTCGGGCTCCTTCTTCGTCTCGTCGCCACGCAGTTTCACGGGCCCCTCCTGTTCAGCTGGCTTCTGCATGCCCTCGTTGCCGCCCGCGGCCTGAGGACCTCTGCTCTCCGGAGCGGCGTCGGCCGGCGCGGCGGCGTGAAACTCCTTGCGCGAAGGTACACGCAGCATCGGGCTCGCCAGCGCAATCACCACGTCCACAGCCCGCAGAGCGAGTGGAGCCCAGACCCTGCGGGCCCGCACCTCCAGCATGGCCGCCATGCGCATCTGCCGTACGGAGCTGGCCAACACCCAGGCACCGCCAGCGATGACGGCTCCGCCGGCGGCCGCGATGGCCATGGCCGCCAGCAGTCCCAGCGCCGCCGCCAAATGCGTCGCGCAGCGGAGAAGCCAGCTCCACATGCCGCGGGTGACGGCCGCCACCTCGGCGGCGGCGGTGAGCTGCAGTCGACCCACCATCCAGACGTGCCAAACCAGCAGCCGGGCCTGCCGGAGGCAGCGGGCGATCAAAGACAGACGAGGAGGACAGCGAGCATGTTCGTCGTCGTCGGTGGCGAAGGAGGAGTGCGTGTCATAGCAAGGGGCATGGCGCGTGGTTGTGGCTTGCCACCGCCAAGCATGCGGGATCCCGACGTGTTTCCATGCCGTCGCTGACAACAACCCATTTGGCCGTGGTCACCCCCAAAGGCTGTGATACACCAGTCGCGGCTGGCCCTTTGGATCCTGCTGGCCGCCACCATGCAAGATGCGCCTAGCGCCAGAAAGCCTTGGCAAGTATGAGTAATCACGAGCCGTCGACGCGGTAACCGACGTCTCCGACGCCGTTTCACGGTTGGTACCGTACCGCACCTGGTCCACAAGCCTGTCCCGCAGCACGTCCACGGAACGCAGGGCGTCGACGGTACCTCCTGCGGTCGCCTGCGGCTTAGCCTGCTGCTGCCGCTGCTCCTGCTGCTGAGGCTGCTGGGTCTCCGGCGACTCCATCTCTAGGGGCACATCCGGCCGGTCAAACGCGGCGTGCAGGGCTGCGTTGACCTGCTCCACCAAGTCCTTGCCCCGGTCGCCGCCGACAGCCTCCTTGCCGTCGCCGCCCTGCCGGGAAATATAGGGGATTGGTAGTAGACATATTCATACTGCCCTGCCGGGGAAGGTTACGCGCACCCTGCTACCATATCAGCGTGAAAACCGGTACAGCCCAAGCCACCACCAGTGCATGTCTGCGAAGTCGTGGAGTGGCGCTGAGCCGGAAGCCATAACTCGGCACGTCGGCGGGCTGGGTGATGCCACAACAGCACCAAGTTCGTACACCGTTGATAAGAACGTGTTCGTGGGTGTCTGCTCTGCAACCTACCGCGATGAGGGGCTCCTGCTTGGCGGCCGCTGCCGCTGCCGTCAATCCCCGGAAGATACCGCCGATCTGCACCCAGTGAAGCAGAAAACAAACCGTCAGCGCCGAGATCTCAAGCAAGCTGTCCGGATCGCCGCAGCCGCATGGCGCCATAAGCATGGGCAATGTGCAGCGGCCTCCAGACCGCAAGGCGACGTGTCGGACTTGGCGACCGATTTGGTTGCCGTGAAGGCCAACGTGTGGTGCTAGTGCCTGCACGAGTGCAACCGCTTGCAGGCCCAGGAAAACCGCGCACCTGCGCAGGCGACTTGTTTGACAGGCTGTCTATCAGGTCTGGTCCCTCGGGGGCGGCGACCACGGCGGCGCGAGCGAGCTGGCCCTTGACCAGCGGCGGTGTGGCGGAGATGGCGGCGTCCATGCCCCGGTTGACACGTACGACACCCTCCAGGAGCCACCTGACGCCCATGGCATGTGGCCGACAACATGCGCAGCGGCAACGTGCGGGCAGGAATCACTCTTTACGAGTGTGCGGCGGCAGATTGCCGTCAGGAATCGCTTTATGAGCGAACCGAGGGTAAGGTTAAGGACGGCTACGGCTAGACCCGCCCGACGCATTCCACCCACAGTTCGTTAAGAATTGGCATTCCGTGCTCTCCGGCACGCATGCTCTGGAGATACCTGCGATTTCGGCCCCAGCCACTGCGTGCAGTACATGCTCACCGTGCTGAAAACGCGAGCCTGCACGCCAACCAGCAGTGTACGGTATGTTCATCGCCCGCACGAACCTGTAGGCCAGTTCCCCGGTCCAGGTAGCAGAATCCAGGAACCACACGGCGCCCCGCCCCGCAGCCGACGCCATCGTGCCACCGGCCACCCAGATCGTGTGCAGGGCGCCCGTGGTCAACCTGCAGACAGACGGCGCGGTGCATGCGTGCGAGCGGGGCATCATTGACACGTGCGCAAGTTGTTCACTTAAGCAAGGCGGGCCGCCCCACTGGACAACCGAGCTAGACCCAGATGCAAGTACAGCCGGTCTGGTTTCTGGACTAAACAGCGATAAGTGGCTATGATGGGCACCAACCCGTCTTCAGGCATTATGATGCCGCGATGTGCGTGAACACTGGCCACGGTCTGAAGCAGCTTCTGTAGCCTGGCAAGCAAAACAATTCGATGCCTGTCGAGTATTTCAAGCGCACAAAGTACTACTGATATTAATTATGGTTGCCGTCAGGTCCACTTGCCTGTACGGCAACTGCACGACGATCAGGTACCAGTAGTGCAGCAGCACCTGTACGATCTGCGCGAAGCGGACCGTGCCGCTATGGGCCGCTTGCACGCCGGCGCCCAGTGCCCAGGTACCGGTACGCGCCGTCCTACGCCCCGCCTGGACGGCCGTCTGCACACCCGACATCGCTGTGCCGACGCCTTCACGAGAGACCTCAGAGGCGGCCTTGACGCCGCTGACCGCCGCGCCGGGGGCTGCCTTGGCCATCTCCACGGCCTTGCCCGCGCCCTGCGTCACCATCTTAGCGGCGGCGCCGGCACTCTTGGCCGCGGCGCCGGCACCACTGGCCGCGGCTCCGACCCCAGCCTGGGCCCCGCCCTTGGCCATAGCTACGCCGCGCTCGCCCGCCGCCTCGGCAGCGGCTGCGGCAGCCCGCCCGACGCCGACTGCACCCTTCCCCGCGCCCTCAGCCGCGCCGGCGGCCGGCTTCGCCAAGGCCTGCGCGCCTTTGACCGCTGCCGACGTGGCGCCGGCTGCGCCTCGACCGGCCTGCTCCGCCGCACGAGCGCCCACACCTGCAGCTGCCGCGCCTCCCTCCATGGCCGCCTCTGCGCCCTCGCGTGAAGCGCCAACAGCCGTCTGCCCGGCTGACTTGGCGGCCGCCGTGCCAGCCGCGGCCGCATTACGGGCCGTGCTGCCAGTGGCGTCCTTTAGCTCTTGAGCGGGCCGCGATGCCGTGCCGGTCGCTGCATTGCCCGCGCGTTCCACGGCCGCTGCGCCTCCGACCTCACCGCGACCAACACCCTGTCCTTGTGGCTGGTCCGCGGTAACTTCGGGCGCAGCACCTGTGGGGTGCCGCTCCCGCTGCGCCCGCGACTCCCGTCCGTGCTGCGGCTGCTGCTTCGGCGGATGTTGTTGCTGCTGCGGCTGCTGGGTTTGTGTCGTGTGACCCATGGGACCGGCCGGCGCTTCTACCTGGGGGCCCTTGGAAGCGATGCCCACTTCGCGTGTGCCGCCCAACTGCAAAACGGTTTCATCTGCACCGCAAGGTCAACGCGCATGTAAGAGAATGTTATACGCAAGAGCTCACAGGTGATTTTGGTCACATCTTCGACAATGATCCCGCTGCGGCAGTCATTCACCAGAAGTTCTGCATTTGTTCATATTCCTCAATATCCTTCGCCAAGATAGCTGAGACCTAGCACATCAATGCCGCCACGCTTGGAACGCAAGCTGCGCAGGACTTATGTGACGCCGCACTCACAAACTTGTCATTCCCTAAACCATCAGCTGATGTGCCTGCAGGAGCGCGCTAGGGGCACCCTTGGCGCCCAAGCGCGATGCACAGCCCGCTTACCTTTCCCAGAGACCCTCGGTTCTGCACTATCCACACGGGTGCGCCCCTGAGCGTCCACGGTGCGCTGGACGATCCGATGCGCAGCGTCTTTGGCAAACATCGCAGACTCAGGACCCTCAGTTCGGCCCCTGTCCCCGGCTCCATGAGCGGATGTGCTCATCTCGGAGCAATCAAGCCAGGACGCGCGTCACGGTCCGTTGTGTTAGGCGCTGCTGCTGTCTTCACATACACCGTCCGAGTGAATGTGACTAACTTGGCATAGAGCAAACGTCGGCCTAGCCGGCGAACGCCCAACCTTTTCTAGTGTCCTCGGGCACGCCTGAAATGTCTACTCTCTACGGTTTGTCCCAAGATTTCCACAATTGCTCGCAAGAAACATTGGGGGACAAACGTGGCTCCTTTTTACAGGGGATGCCGAAATCACCCAAAAATGTTCGCCTCCGGATCAGGATCCAATGACGTCGACCCAATGACAGTACGCACGGCGAGACGAGCAGTGCGCTCTCCCGCCTCGGCCATCCCCAGGCTCTTTGACTTCTCTTCTTCTCATCGACCTATTGCTCGCCGCCGTCCTCCCCCTCGTCGTGATCCTCCTCCTGATCATCGTCGTCGTCATCCTCTCCAGCTTGATCCGTTATCGTCGCGAACTATAGCAGAAACGCATAGCACATGAAAGAATCAATAGGCAAGCATTAGGCAAGCAAGTCATCCGCACCACGTCCCCACGCGACGGCACCCCAGGTCCGAACACGCTCCATGAGAGAAGCAACGCCGTCGTATGGGCGGCACGACCCAGGGAAAAGGGGAGCATCCGACCTATTGGATAGGGCCGGACACCGCGTGCCGTCAACCTCCCTCGTTGCCCGGTCGCATGATGCCGTTCTCATGTCTTCGTGAAGTCAACCACCACTTTTCTTTCACAAGCGACGGCGGCCGCCAGGCACCACCGCCCGTGTTGACGCACCCGCCCAGTGTGCATGGCACTGATGTGCATTGTGTGAATGGAGACCTAGCCACGACCGTCACAAAACTGATGATAACTGGGCAATGATGAGCAAGCACATTTTCCAGCAGACTGGTTGCTCTCGTAGGGCCTCCCCAAGCTGAGGCCCGTCGGTCCGCTCCCTAATTGCGAACACCCTACCTGAATGTATCGCCCGCTCAGCAGGATGTAGCTGACAATGGCCGCCCCAGCCCCAAGCAGCCAGTAGTAGCTGTGCCGCCGGAACTGAAGCTCAGCAGGGCTGGGCTCAACCGCAGGCGGCGGCGCCTTTTTCTGCCCCTACACATAAGTTGACAGGAATCTTGTCTCAGATCAGGTTGCAATTTGCGGACACACTGGCACTGCCCCGACCCAAAACAAGCATCCCCGCCCACACATCTCTCCCAACTTCCCAGAGCGCATAACCCCCCGAAACGCAACGCGGGGCATTGAAAAGGTACTTCAGTTGGTCTGCTCTTATCAGGTTTGAACGCTCGGAAGTTCAAACCATACGTCGCGTCCGTACAAACCCGTACCTTGGCCGCGTCCGACCAACTGGGTGTTCCGCCGCTGCTCGACTCGAGCGAAGCAGCCGGCGTCGCCGGCACCGCGAAGTTCTGCGCCACAAGGCGGTCGATGTACTCGCCGAGCACTCGCTGGGACTGGATCTGCGGATCAAGAAAACGACAGCGGAAGCCAGGTACAGTGACCGACTTGCAAGCCAGCATCCTCACGATTTCCCACACACTGGAGTCAGCGTTGCCAACCACATACAATACATCCATCGGGGCCGTCGCGGCGGCCAGCAACAACTAAGCGGCGCGCCAACTACATGCGCGCGCCTGCACGATCACCAGGTGCAGTACGGGCCAGTGACACGGGTTGGCGCTCGTGCATTGTGATTCCGGATGCATGCGACAGTCACATGACGGTTGCTAGGAATTCAGTCGTCCGCGCCAGCACCCTGATTGTCTGGCATCCAAACTAAGCCATTCCTTTCAGCCCTTGTGCCCATCCGCACTTTGTCCTGTAGTATCGGCGCCGCCGCAGGCGACAGTCGATAGAACAGCAGGTGACCCAGCAGCAGCGCATCCATGCTGGTAGGCTGCGCCCCAAAGAAGTACGGTCCTCCCGTGGAGCGCAAACGGTCCGCCACCGCGTCGAGCACCTCCAGGGCGGCGGGGTACACCTGCAGGGATACCCAGGGCAGCCCCATACACACCCAGCCAGTTTCGTTTCTGTTTTTTTTTCAATTAACACCCAGCCGTGTTTTTTCTCCTTTCAATTACCACCCAGCCACATAAATCTGGTCTTGCAGTCAAGTGCCATACACCAGACTGCAACACCACAGCAGGGAATGTGCGGCCCAGACTGCTGTGAACCGAGCCCCATATGGTGTGAATGGCGGCACGCAACCCGCACATGAGCCGTCTGGCCCTACACTCACCTGCTCCGGGTCTACGTGGGCCAGCCGCCTCCGCACCTCCCGTTGTTTACTCCAGGGAACCAATTGGTTCAATGGGAAGGGCAGCTTGGCGCTGTAGGCGGCCTGGGCAGCAAGGTTGTGGGTCACTGGATAGGACATCCGTAGGTCGTACGCGTGCCGCGCCAGTACGCATCCATTTGCATCACAATCCAACCCTAAGGTGTCTCAGGAACAACGGGTGCCAGACCTACCACAAACCGTGCCCAGATCATCATTACGTTACGCACCTTCTTCAACTCATTGAAGCCGCGGCTCTCGCACCACAAACTGAAGTTAGTAGCGACATTGAGCCTGGGAGGCCGTGCAGCGAAGATCCAGCATTCGCAGACGGAAAAGAATGGCTGTGAATTTGCAAGGATTCTGATGCAGCGATAGAGCAGGATGGTTCTGACCAGTGGATGGGAACTCCTAGACAACATTCAAGCCCTCGGTTGATGATTGACGCCATCCAAGCCCACACTGGACTGTCTGATCCAGCATCCCGCACGGCAGCACTCGACAGCCCGGGCCCACGTCCAGGCACGGTTTGCGCCCCTCCACGCAATG
The DNA here is from genome assembly GCA_003117195.1 of Eudorina sp. 2006-703-Eu-15. NCBI lineage: Eukaryota > Viridiplantae > Chlorophyta > Chlorophyceae > Chlamydomonadales > Volvocaceae > Eudorina > Eudorina sp. 2006-703-Eu-15. Next base: position 1,049,860 of record BDSI01000027.1, on the reverse strand, counting down.
ATGTGTACACGGCCAGGTTCAGCTTCCAGTGCGTTGGGTCCTCGTACTTGCTGAGTTCGTCGGCTAGCTGCTGTTGGGCCCGCGTGCGTGTGTACCACACTGCGGTAAGGTCCGCCATGGAACTGTACGGCACTTATGAGATATACACAATCACACACATACCTGCTCTCTATCAGCGTCGAAAAGGCCAGCTGGTCTGCACGCTGCGAGAGAGACAGGTGTGCGTCCAGATCCGAAACGTACTTCTTAGCATACGCGATCACCGCAGCTGCAGACGTGAACTCGTCCGCAGCAGCGGGAGATATGTACGTTCCCCGCTCAACTGCCGGTAATTGCCCTGCATTCACCATCAACCTTCTAGCCACGCTGCCGATTGTGCACGACGCACTGAAAGCACACGCCGACGCCTACCTGTCGGCGAGGAGCTGCTTGTACTGCAGACCTCCACCGCAAAGTCTGTGCCACTGAGGCGCAAATATGCCTGCGAGTTACATCAAAATCGATTACCGTCCATAAGGTCATGAAGACTGCTGGCGTGCTGGACCCTCGTCCCGAGTTTACCTCCGCCTGTATGCATGCCGGCGAGAGCGAGGGTAATCCCCAACAATCCGGCCATTTGTACAATATGCAGACTTGCTGGCCGCTCATCGCCTCAATTCCGTGTATGATGATAAATACGTCACCTGACCATCAAGTAGTTCTGATTCAGCGGGTATACCGGAACAAAATTATTTGTCACACCCGCCGAATGGAAAACAATAAGTTAAAGCTGTTTCTGTACTGAGCTCCCAAAGTGCGCGCCTCGCCTAAGGAGATTGCAATCCAGGCAGCCTCGATAGCGTGGCAATTCAACTCCTACTGCCAAAACTGCTTGCTTACAGTCGAGCGGTGACGGCCGTTGTTTATGATGCCGTACACTTTTATTTTCTGATTCCAGTTCCACCTCGCTGGTTCAGGAAAGTCACGCAAACGTCGAGTAAGCAAATCTTGAATCGGACTTTATTAGGACCTCTACGCCTGCACTTCATACGCGTTCAAGTCGCTCGTTGTTGACCGTGACCACTTTTGCATGTTTTGGTACAAGACTCAGCTAAAAATGAATGTAACCTAATACTGCATTAAACGTAGCCTCGTGCACGTTGCCCAAATGTCTGATTTGACGGGCTCAGCAGCTGGCGAAGATGAGAGCGATGGCAGCTCTCCTACTGTAAGTGGTTGCACTGTGACGAAGCGCTGTCGATTTTGATAGTTTGTTGTGCATAATTTGCCGCATGGAGAGTAGGCCAACACCCTTGAGATACGCTGAAGCCAAGTTGCTGACCAGACCCCTTGGGCTGTGCTCTTGGCCGCCTCAGTTGCGAGATTTTACAGCGGCATCAAATGAGGTGCACATGCTGGCAAAGATGACAGCAGCCATGATGGAGGCGCAACAGCCTCCAAGCTCCAGCGGCCCTGCTGCACGTCAGGTGTGTACTCTTGTGTATGACCCCTTCTTACCCGAAAGCCCAGCGGAACCTGCAGTTTTCATGCTTTGCTATGAATAACGCAGGCGGATGCAACGCGGCGTAACGTAGCGGCAGGGGCTGTTGCTGACACCGTTTCTTCGTCACCTACTGCCTCCGGCGGGGACATCGAGTCACCAGGGGAGCGTACCAGGCGGCGAAGGACTAGCTCTCGCACACGGCTTCGTCCACCTGGAAGCGTGTCCGTCACCGCAGCGGCAGGGGCGCTGCTGGAACGTATTCGCCAGGGTGGAAGTCATGCAAGCCAGCGCAGGTATTCGAATGTATCCAGTGTCCTGCTATGGCCCCAAAGGGCATGGACTTGTATGAGTTGATCAGTGTGCAGCATGGACTCGTTTGAGTTGATCCATGCGCAGGTTTTGCTGATATTGCTCGGGCTTGCTGCTGTAAATGCTTTGGGGCAAGCAATACACCCTCTTCATTTTTTGGGCCTCTGCAGCGCTACTTCGTCAGCAACCAGCGGCGTGCGTACGGGACACAGATTGCTGCCAGCGGAGCCTCCCGGAACAACCCCGGTGGGCATGACAACCCTGCGGCAGCATGTCGAGGAGCTGTCGGCGCAGCTCAAGTACGCACGGGCGAAACAGGAGACCGACGCAAAAGTAATTCAGGAGATGGAGACCGAAAATGCGCGGCTGAAAAATCTTGTGGAAAGTGCTGGCGAGGTAGGTTATTTCGGGATGCGTACCCTCGCCAAAAATGTCTATCATGCCGTGGCGCCCTTCGTTTTCATGCTACCCTCGCATGTGCACGTGCTTTTCTGGGGGCAGGTATCGGATGCGGCTGCAGCTTCATTGAGGGAGCTGGCACGCTCACGGCGGACTGTAGAGGATTTGCGGAATGAGGCCGAAGGCATGCAGCGCCGTGCACAGGAAGCTGAAGAGCGCTGCGAGCACCTGCAGCAGCTTCTCCGGGACACTGAACAAAGGCTGGGTGAGGTGGAGCAGCGTGCAGCGAGTGCACGCGCACAGGATGCAGAGCGTGCCTCAGCTCGCGCAGGACAGGCCCTTGACGCAGCCAACGAGAGGGTGCAAAACGCAGAACGTCGGGCAGCTCGGGCCGAGCAGGTTGCTTCTCAGGAGCAGGCTCGAGCTGTCGACGCCTGCCAGCGTGCTGCTCGGGCGGAGGCAGCAGCTAAAGAGGACCACGAGAGGGCGTTGGACGCGGAGCGGCGAGCAGCGCGAGCAGAACACTTGCTGGAAGAGCTGCAGGAGCAGGCGCTCGAGCTTGAGAGACAGGTGGCCCGCGCTGAGCAGCTGTTGGAAGCGGAAGCAGCCCGGGTGGCTGAGGCAGATCGGCGTGCCGCACGCGCCGAGCAGTTGCTTGCACAAGAGCGGGAACGGTCATTGGCCGCAGAGCGGCGGGCAGCCCGCGTCGAGGACGAGGCGGAACAAGCACGGGCACTTGCTGTTGCAGCCGACCGGCGTGCGTCGCTTGTTGGAGACGCCGTCGAGGAGGAGAAATCCAGAGCGGATGCAGCTGAACGACGTGCAGCCCGGGCGGAGCAGGCCGCAGAAGAGGCGCGACAGCTGACCTTGGAAGCTGAACGTCGTGCAGTGCGTATGGGTCAGGCACAAGAAGACGCGGAGCGACGTCTAGTCCGGGCAGAACAGGCCCATGAAGAAGCCCTGGCTCGCTTGGAAGACGCCGAGCGTCGTGCGAGTCGGGCGGCGCAGTCATTGGAATCAGCCGAGGCGCGTGCTGTGGAGGCTGAGCGGCGTGCAGGACGCGCCGAGCAGGCTCAACAGGATGCACTGGCGCGGCTATCGGAGAGCGAGCGCCGGCTGGCACGGGCGGAGCAATCTCGCGACGAGGTTATTGCGGATATGGAACGTCGCATGGTACGTGCAGAGCAGGCCGCGGACGAGGCCCGCAACCATGCCACTGAGATGGAGAAGCGGGCAGTGCGAGCGGAACAAATCGCACATCAGGACCGACAGAAAGCAGTTGAGGCTGAGCGCCAGGTCGCGTGCATGGAGCAGGCGTTACAGGAAGCCCAGGAGGAAGCTTTGACAGCCGAACGACGAACCGTTCGAGCTGAGCAAGCAGAGCAGGAAGCTCGCGCACGGGCAGAGGAAGTGCGGACACTTGCTGCACAAGCGGAAGCTAATGCATCGCGCTTAGAGCAGTTGCTTGCACAGGAACGGGACCGGGCCCAGGAGGAGGCGCGCCATGCCGCGCGGATGGAGAACGCATCAATGCAGGACCAGGAGCGTGCCAGGGAGGCCGATGAGCGGGCTGCAGCTGCCATTGCACGCGCGCAGCAAGCTGAGACACGCCTGGCGGTTGCAGAGGGCCACACGGCAGCCCTCGAAACTAGGCTCCAGCAAGCGCTGTCGTACGCGGATGCTGCCGATGCTCGCGCAGTCGATGCCGAGCGGCGCTACGACCGCCTGGCGGCAGACAGCCGAGAGCTGCACGCAGCTGTCCTGCATCTGACCAACAGCACAGATGTAGCCATGCCATTACCGGCGCCTAGGCCTCGCACGCCCATACCTCAAGACCGCGATCGCAGTCCCCGCCACGTCCAGTGGCTGGTGGCGCCTTCTGGTGCCAGTGCAGCGCAGCGCAAGCTTCTGGACGAGACCCTGTCTGAGCAGCTGCAGGACTTGGCGTCACCGCGCCGCGTAGTCTTGTTTGACGCCGACGGAAGCAGGCGCCCGGCCGGTGACGCGGATGAGGCTGCCGCAGCGTCTTCGTCAACTCCGACAGGAGCGGGTCCAAATAGCGGGACACGCATCCGGTTGTGGGCAGACGCGTATGCAACTCCATCACCCGATCCGAGTTCAACTGGCAAGGACGGACAGAAGAGCTCTGCTAAGGGATGGGGCGGTCGCAGCAGTGCCGCTCGCAAGAGCGCCGACCCACTGCGGAGCAGTGACGGCGGCGCGCGATCTGCTCGGATGGATCCACTCCGCCAGAGTTCCCCATCACGCTTGGTGCAGGCGGCTGGACACGACATCGCCTCTGTGAGCGGCAAGGCTGCCGGATTTGTTGAGCTGTACATGGAAAGCTCTGGCGCGGTCGCCGATGAATTGCGGTAGGGAATGGGCAGCATTTGATGGTTTATACGCATGGTATTGAGTGTTGATGTGACTTCGCACCCATTGCCTTCACCAGCATCCTCCTGTCTGCGGTCGCAGTCTGGCACATGGCCTTGTAGTGAGCACGTGATGCCATCCACACTGGGTACGTTCCTTTGTCCTAGTGTGGTAATCAACTTGGTTATTTTACGGATCGGACTTAATTCCTGGTCATGTTTGATGCATTTGAACCCCGCATCACAGGCACGTGCGTGCTGAGCTCCGCAGCACCCGTCACGAGCTGAATGACCTGAAGTCGCGGTACGGTGCGGCGTGCAGCCGCGTGCAACTTCTTGAGGAGCAGGCGGCCAACGCAGAGAAGTTGAAAGCAAAGATCGAGAAGCTGGCCTCGCAGGCTCGCAAGTCCGAACACTTAGCTGCAGAGCTGAAGGTCTGCCGGGCGCAGCTCGCGGAGATGGAAGGGCTGCAACTGGACCTTCGTAAGGCCCAGGCCGAGCTCGCGGAGGCGCAAGGCCAGCGGGCCGCACTCGAAGATGCACGTGCACAGCTCGTAGAAATGGACAGGTACGACAGGCGTGCAAAAGATTCTCTTGGCGGCCAGCTGCCAAGATCTAACGGATTGATCTTCAGTGGCTCTATTGCACAAAAGCTTAGTCTCAAGCAAGGATTGCGCCGTTAGGTGTCCCTTGGAGAAAAGATACTCCGCATGCTGGGCATTGCATAACGTCAGGTGAACGTTATCCGATGACTCCTGCTCTTTCTTCACAGGGTACGTGCGGAGGCTAGGCGTGTCAACGCTTTGCTGCAAACAGTAACCCGGGAGCGTGACGCGGCGCGCAGTGAGCTGGAGGTGGCCTCCGCTCAGTCAGTCAGCGTGGCAGCACTGAAGGCCCAGTTGCAGCGAGTCGAGACAGCCCTGACGGAAGCTGAGCAGGGGCGTGAAGAGGCGCGCGCGGCTACCGCAGCTGCACTGGGCCAGCAGGAGAAACTTCGGGCACAAGTGGTGAGCAAATCGGGCAGTTGGGACAGGTTTCATTCATTCCTTGAAAGATCTACATTGCAAAACGGGCTCTTGGTCGGTGTACCGTTTGCAGTCGACGGCTGAGGAGGAGCTGGGCGAGGCCCTACGACGCTGCGCACGGTTGCAGGCGGCCGCTGATGAGGCGTCGCACCAAAGAGACCGCTTGCAGGCCGCTTTGGAGGGCGCTGAGGGTGCCCTGCAAACAGCCGACGCCGAGCGGGCCGTGTTGGCAGCAGCACAGGACCGTACCAAGTCCAAACTGCAGGAGCTGGCTGACTTGCAGGAGGAGATTCGCCTGTGAGTTGGGAGGGTGAATGGGTTCGGGTACAGCTACGTCGAAGCCTATGCGCGAAGCCGCAATCTTACATCGGTTTTCTGTACCCCTGCTGTCAATTTTGTGATTATTGTGACGCAGGCTGAAGTCTCAGCTTCAGGAGTCAATAACCACGCAGCGGCGAGCTTCGCAAGCTGAAGAGCATGCCAAGGCGCGGGCCGAAGACCTGCAGAAGCAGATTGTCACGCTGAAGGTACGTGGCCTTCACCTTCTTAGGTCCCCGGTATATGCGAGTATAAGTGGTGTCTTCCCCGTGACAGGCCCAAGTAGCCGAGGCTGCCGCTGCCCAAGTGGAAGCTGCATCATTGCAGTCAAAGCTTGAGCAAGCAGTAGCACAGGTACAGACCATGAAGGCTGATCTGGGCGCCGCAGCGGATCGCCTAGAAGGTCACACCAAACTCCAGGTCAGATTGTCGGCAGTTGTCGGTTGCACACGGCCCGTCTCCGCGCCGAAGTTTTATCGCAAAAGTGTGTTCGGCCATGCACTCATTCATAGCGTGATATATTCTGATAGCCGGAAACCCTGCACATACAGGCGGATCACGCAGCGACAGTGGAGCGCGCTGAGAAGGCTGAATCCCAACTTCGAACGGCTACCGAAGCCGGGGCGCGGGCCAACGAGCAGCTCGAGCAGCTGCAACACGAGCTTGCAGAAACCCGCCGCAGCCTAGCTAAAACCAAGGAGGAGCTCGCCATGTCCACATCTTTAGCATCAAGCAGAGGCGCCAGGGTTGGTGAGATGAGCACTGCTGTCGCGGTGACAACCCGGACCCAATCCCGTCTCAGCGCACTGATCCTGGTCTTTTCCTGCGTTACGTTGCGCTTCTGCAGCTGAGCTGGAGCACGAGGTGGTCGTCCTGCGGGAGAAAGCTTACCAATTGGATGTAGAGGTTGCCAGCATGACCACCGAGCTGCATCGCCTAAAAGCAAATCTGGCCAGCGCATCTGAGATGATTGAAGGTCCGTTCAACTCCTTGACCCTTGTACGGGTGACTCGTGCAATCAAATGGGTCTTTGGATTCCAGCGGCTGTGTTTGGTAATCTCACCTCCAACACGTGCGTGCAGAGGCTACCAGTGAACGCAACCAGCTTTCAAGGCAGCTTTCGGACGTTTCCAAGCAGCAAGCGCGTGGAGTCGCTGCGGCAACGGCCGCTGAGGAACGTCTGAAGGCCGACATGCAGCAGCTGCAGGTACGTGCCGAACCGCGGCCAGTAACAAACCGCGTTGTGCACGTCCGAGGAATGACTTGCTATTTACATCGCAGGTGCGCCTTGCCTCTTCGGAAGCCGAATTCCGAGCTGTGCAGCACGCCAATGGGACGCTGCACGATGACCTGGAGCGCGCCCGTAGCGAAATTCTCACGCTACAGAACCAGCTGAAAGAGGAGTACCGGCATAGGTGAGTCCTCCGTGTCTCCCGGGCATGAGATATGGCAACATTGCTCTACAATTTGAATGCTCAAGTCCTATCCCTGAGGCACCAGGCTATGATGCACGACATTGTGTCCCTTCACCAGCATCCGTCCTTTCTCCTATGGCCGTTGCCTTGGAACATCCTCGTCCATCCGCAGGGAAGATCACGCGGGCGAATGCCGTCGGTTGCAGAGAGAGCTGGAAACGGTGACGGAGAGCTTGGCGCAGGCACAGCGGTCGCATCGCAGTGCAGCTGCCACATCCACGGAGCTGGAGGAGGAGCTGGAGCGCCTTCGTCCCGCCCACGCCGCTCTGGAGGCGGAGATGCAGGTTGCCAACGGGCGCTTGCAGCGACTACAGGTAGGCAAATTTGGCGTACTATGCTAACTAGCATGTCCATATCGCCGGACGGCAAGCCGATGCAGTATAAGTTGCAATCCGCTGTGTTACAGGAGGACGTCCGCCAACTGTCGGACCGCAACACGGAGCTGTCTCAGCAGCTTCACAGCCTCTCATCGACCGTGCGGCAACTCGAGGCCGAAAATGCACGCCTTAACGATGGGCATGCGACCTTGACGGTAGAGATGGAAGTCCGTGCGGCGGAGGCCAGGGCGGCTCGGGGCGAGGCTGCAGAATTGGCCGCGGACCGTGCACGGCTGATGGCGGAGCTGGACGCGGCTCGGGTAGGAGCAGACTGCGCAGGAGCAATTAAAACTTGTTACATGTCAGCAGCACTGTTTTAAGGGACTCTACACTGGCTTTCGTGTGCCGATGTCAACGGTTGTGATTTTTTTGTGTGGCGCAGGCCGAGCGGCCTGGTCACTTAGCTCGCTCACCGTCGCTTCGGAGTACTGATCCACGGATCACCATCACGGGTGGAGGAATCCCGCCAGTTTCGGATGCACGCGGAGCTTCGGGAGTGCCCGCTGAGACGCCGCGGCCAGTGCCGTTTCCGCGGCATCTTGGAGATGAGTTCGTGTCTCCAATACCCTCTCCAAACGGGCGCGCTGACAACCTGCAGGCTCTGCTTGCAGCACCAATTGACACAGGTTAGTGTATATTGGCTACGGGTGCCAGCACTTGTATTTACCGGCTTTGCGAAAGGATTTATCACGATACGCGTTATCTTCTATCGCTGAGTCCGTCATCGAAGCCTGGGTTTTCCTAGTATACAGTGCGAGCCATGGGTGAACGTGTGTGGATCTCTGCATGCAGACGGCCAGCACGATTGTGGAACCGAAGACTGCATGCCACATGTCTTATGAACCCCTAACTCCCTCTTCAGGAGCGATCCTGTCTGGTGCTGGCGACCTCTCCCAATACGAGGCCCTCCTGGCAGCTCTGGACGAGGAGGCACAGCAGCTGGACGAGGAGCTGGCGGGCAAGGAGGCGAGCAGCAGCGTCCTCCTGCAGCGCATGCGCGCAACCAAGCAAGCGATTACCGCACGGATGGAAACGCTGCAGGTGGCGCTCCAAAGCGCGCGAGATGCGGAAAGCGAAATGCGCCGGCAGGCCGCCGACAAAGATGCCACCATCCAGAAGCTGCAGCAACAGCTTGCGCAGCTAGGGGGCGGGGCCGCGTATGTAGGCACACCCCACGCGTCTAGTGGCGAGGTGGCCGCGGCCGCGGGACCGGGCGGGGCAGCATCGCCGTTAGGGTTTGGCACGGACATGTTGCAGGGCAACATGGTCATCTCGGCGCTGCGCCAGGATCTGGATGCGGCGCACGAGCGGTTGCGCGACGCGGGGAGACAGCTGAGGGAGGCCCAGCATCGGGCGGAGTCAGCGGAGGCAGAGGTGCGGTTGCAGTCAGCAGAGGAGGGATTCCTAGGGAGACGGTTTTAAGTTGACGTTGAACTGTTGTATTACGGGTATTGGGGGGTTAGTTGTCATGCATTTCGTTAATTGGTATGCCGACGGGTCAAGCTGGTTCCCGCTTGGGCATGGGAAGCAGGGAAGGCGCAAAACTTGACGAACTTTGGGGGCCCCTCTCAAAAATCTTGTGGACCGTTGCCGATCAAGCCGTGATGCTTGTGTCGCAATACTGCGACACGAAACCGATAGCCTGTAACACGGAGTCATAATTGTTCTCCTTTGCGTGCCATTCGTACACCTGAACACATGGGTCCAGCGCTATGGCTGCAATGTTGCAGTACTCTGCTGGACCGTACACAGGTACCCCTCAGGTTTTTCTGGACACAATTCCTCGTAGTGCGGGGCACCGCATTGCAGACTGACTTCCAAGACTTTACGCGCTCGAGTTGCGGATTCCATGCCAATCTATGTCACTGCGGATGCCATACCAATAGAGCAGTATGCTTTAATGAAGGCACTTCATTTGCCGCAAAAAGTTTGAGTCGTGCAGCTGGGATGGATGGATGCGTGGATGGATTTCCCACATCCGCCTCAGCCGCGCTCATCTTGCGGGATAATATACCTACGACATGAAGAACAAACCTAGTGCGTAATTGATGATCATTTTTGAACGGGGAATTGGTTGGGTGACTCCTTAGTGAAATGACATGCCTTGGGTTCTGTGGGGAGTCGCCGGACTGTCTTTTTCGTCTTTTTGACCTCCAACTTCCTTGCGCCGTCGACACGGTTTCCAGGTGGATCGACATCGGCATGCGCTGGCGGACGCGAAAGCAGAGGTTGCGCGGCTTCAGACGGAGCTTACGGCAAATGACCGTGTGCTGGCTGAAGCCGAATCTGCGCTCGTCGTGCTGGTTGGTGAGAAGGAGACATTGGAACGAAATTTAGATGGTGCGCGTCAAGCAGAACGGTTGGCGGCACAAACAACGGAGCGCCTTCGCGCGCAAGTGGCTGCGTTACACGCCCGACTTGAGATCCCATCGGCTCCGGCTACTGCGTTGGAAGCCGAGATGTCCAACGGCACTTCCGGGGCTGTGTATGACGTAAGTATGTCTCAATTAAACCGCTCGCCTTAACTCGCTTCGCCCAAACTGCGTGCACACGTTACGTTCGTGCATATTCGCACTGAACCCCGCCCCCCTTACCCTGCTGGATGCCAACGCTACAATCGCAGCGAATGATCAACTACCTGCAAAGCCTTGGCAATAACGTGGTCACGGTTCGACCTTCGGAGGGAGGGCGTGACCAACCGAGCGGGGCCGGGCCTACTGCATCTACAGCACCCGTACCGCTTGCATCCAGCCCGGAATCAATACCGAATGTCCGAATGGAAGTCGCCCCGGCTTCCGTGCCCACAGCGCGACGGCGGTATGCAGCGGGACCCCATACCAGCGAGTCGGGGTCCACGCAGTCCGCGTTCCGGCAAGGAAACCCGAACGGCGATTTCTGGGAAGCTTCGAGCACGTCAGGTTGGGATAACAGCGCTGCAGGAAGCCTCGGCGGTGCTGCCGTTGCTTTGCCAGCACGAATGCTCCTCTCACAGCAGGAGGGTGCTGGGATGGGGCGGAAAGGACCGAACGTGAACATGTCCTCGGCGCTGTATCAGCACGCGCCACTGACTAGACTCGGAATCCGCAGCCGTCGGGGCTCTGGCGCACAAGGAGTGGACGCGGACGGGCCGGCATCACTGACAGCATCACCTGCGACAACTGAAGACCTGGAGGGCGCCTGGTATGTATGTTTCCAGCGTGGCGAAGCGTGGCCACTCCTGTACTTTCATTATTATTTATGATGTTACAGTGGACCCCGAGGGTCATTGTTGACAGGCATAGCTTCCTCACCACACACTGCATAAATGAAACCGCGCCACCGTGGCGGACTTTCTTTGTGTGGTTTGTAGGATTGGGTTGCCTTGTTGCATGCACTTGACTAGCGCCGTGGATCCCCATGCCTTGAAGCCTGAGTACATTTCATGTGCCTTGTCACGCGCCTTCCCTTTGCTTTCAGTGGCTCCGGGCGTAATGAAGCAAATCGTCGGACAGACAATGCGATCATGGCATATCATGTAGCCACCGGCGGCTCGCCAACTCACTCGCCACGAGCAGGCCCAACGCGGAATCTCTCAGGCAGCAGCGCGGCGGGACTAATAATGAAGGCACGCGCAAACTGGGCCGCAGCAGCAGCCAAATCGGCCATTGCCGAGGTTGTGCGGCCGTCGTCACCGCTGTCTCCAAGCGGTCTGAGGAGCCAGCGTTCGCTGGTAAGCATCAGCCCGCAGAGGTCGGGGGTGGCGACTGTTGGTGCAGTATTGAACACACCTTACGATAAAGCGACAGCGGCGGCCAGTGCTTATGCGGCTGCTGCAGCCATGAACTCGACGGGGTCCGAGTCTCTGCAGCGCAGAAGCACGCAGGCGCTCGCAGAGACTCAGTTGGACATGCCTCCAACATCTCCCTTGTTGCGGCCCTGCCCAGCCCATTCGACAACTCCACACGATCAAGCGCATGCGTGCTCAAGCCCCGACAACCGTAGCGACCCTAGTCCAAGAACGGCAGCAGACAACGGGGCCTCCATTTACATGGCCCGGCCTGCCGCCACATCTGATGCCAAAGCAGCGCTGCAAAGCAGTGCATACCGGCTGACGCCGGTCAGCACCTCAAATGCGACGACCAACGTTGCTTGTCAGCAGCGTGACAACAGCATGATGAAACTACCTGGCACTGCCAGCCTCCGCCAGTCAATAAGTATAGGCAGTCCAAGGGGCAGCGGTAGTCCGATGGTCAGCCCCCGTGGCTTGATCGCGCAGCGTTCCCTGTGCCGCGCCGTTGAGGTGGTGGGCAGAACATTGGCTATGACCGGGGGTAACTCCGTAGGCAGCGTCGATCAGCCTGCAGATGTGGCGGCGAACCCCGGGCATGGTGAGCGGCTTCATCCTTCTTTGGCGCGAGAGGACGTGCAGCCGGGCTTGGACACGGCTGAAAACGCCCCGCCGAGCGTCAAAACGGTGACACAGGATAGTTTGTCAAGGTTGCCTCGGCAAACTTCGTCGCCGCCGGCGACGGGTACTACCGTCGCAGTGACTGGCGTCTCACGCCCTCTCCCGGATGACGACGGATCGTCGAGTCTAACATGCGGCGGCTCAGTGGCTTCCGTCGCTTCAACCCCAGTCAACGCTGGGAACGTGCGGCGGCGCATTGTCGTGCCGGCACTTTCAATCAGCGACACCGGTCAGACCGCATCTTACAACCACAGCACCCGCAGCGAGCAGTACGCTGGCTCCATGGGGACCAAGGCTGCAACTTGGGAATCTAGGCATCCTGACACCACTGCTTCGGAGCCGGTGGCACACGGGGAGCTTATCTTGCGGCGTCAATACCGTGGCCTGGCTACTCCAGAGCCACAGACTGGTCGCAGGGAGGTCACACCAGCCAGCTTGCGGCGCGCTGCGGGTCAGGATGAAGGCTCGTCCATGCTCACGAAGAGGCTCGCGGCCATGGATGATGCTCTGCGTGCAATCGGGGCGCTGTAGGTATACATGTGGAGTACAACATCGAGCGTAATTGTGCGGGCTTCAGGGTACTGAGACATCGGCGGTGCATCTTTCGGAGCAGGTGACACCAAGCGGGCATACGGCGTGTGGTCGTGTACCTCGCTATCGTGCCGGGAAGGCCACGCATTGTGTGATATGTCTGGGCGTGCAACCACGCAGCAGGTCCCAGCATGACAACGGTCGCCTTCTAACACTGTCCATCTGCCATTGCACATGGATTACTTGCATCGATGACTGACTTCCGTCGTGAAGGTCCAGGTCTTGCAATGTTCTGACGCAGTCTTGTGCCATGCCACGCGCCGCCGCGGAGTTCTGTGCGCTGTTTCCTTGGTGCCCAACCACGGCGTCGCATGTGCGGCGCGCATGGACATGTAATTAGGCGAGCGTTTCAACGGAAACAAAACGAAGACTTTTGTGTGCAGGCAAGTGCAAGAACGTGTTGGAGTTGTAGACAAAGGATGCGCCATATTTATTAGCCCCTGCAGAGCGTGTGTCTATTTAGGCTTGCAGACGACGTGGGCGATGTAAATTGAGGTTCTGAGTCGCAGTGGAATTCACTGGGAAGTGCAATAACATGCGCAGCACCTTGCAGTGCTAGCCTGTGCTAGCTGCCACCGTGTCGGCATGTCAATAGCGACGCAGTGGTGTGAAATGTAGGATCCAAATTCGCGGTTTTGCACAACGGATGCGCACTGGTAGATGGTTCAATGCTGAGTAGGGCTGAGTACGGCACGACCCACGGGCCCCGCACTATGGAAGGCCTGTGAGTGAAGAGCGGAAGCAAGGATATGCATCGCACAGGTAATTATAATGGACGAATGTCTTAGTACGCCGTAAAGAAAGTTTCCCGGCATGTACTAATTCCACGGTTCTTTTCGTAACGCCAACCGCACCAACGAGCTAACTTTCGAGGCCGCACGGTCATCCTACAAGTCCCGTTACGTCCAATACCACCGAAACAATTTTTTTCAACTGCTTTCCAGGTGTGGCCGCGTACCCACCTGCAAACTGCACGACGCCATCGTACTTTCAGGTTCTAATCTGTTTTCGTCTTGTGGGTCGATGTAGTAATCCCATGATGGCACTTGTGTTATAACTTCTCCCCGAAAAACTAAAATTCACAACAACAGAACTACCGTAATACCATTAACACCCTTAGCTCTCAATCTCAAAACCTCTTGCAATAATGCCAGGGAACCCTCTCATACATAACATTCCTTATTGCTTCAGTGCAATATTAGCGTGCGGCTACCCATAGTCGCCAGCTCTGGGTTTGACCAAACACGATTGACCAGGCATCTAGAGTTGGCAGCGGCGCCCGTGTGGGCTCTCTTTGACCTCAACCTACCAAGGCATTTCGTTAAATGGTAGGACGTTGTGGTAATGAAGCGGCCCACTCAGTGCGGTTGCTTTTAGTCTTCGCGTCTTTGTCAGCCCAAGCCCATACAACTACGAAAGCCTAAATGCCGCAACTGTAATAACCAATTGTTGCCTATAATCGGATACATTGATCGAGTGTGGGAATGTGTGCAAGGCCACTAATTGGCACAATCCTGCACTGGCCTTGGCCTTAAAGGCAACGTCTGAAAGGTTGAAAGGCAATTTCCTTTTGCAATCGCTGCCAACACTGTACCCTTCTGTACGACAGTACCTTGTCCGTCAAGCCCGTGTAAGCTTCCCGCGTGATCTGCGCGCCGCAGGCGGAGCTTGCAGCTGCGCTCGAGCGTATCGACAGGGCGGAGGTTCAATTACGGACCGCTGCTGACGAGTCCGTGCGTTTGGCCGCACGGGTTCAGCAGCTTGAGCTAGAGCTTGCGGACGCTAGGCGCGACCTCGCCAAGAGCCGCGAGGAAACGATCGCAGTTACCTCGCTGGCTACGGCGCATGGCACAAGAGCAGGTGCGAATGCCATAGGCAGAGTCGTGCAACCGGTGGCAGCTGCAGGAAATGCCGATACAGGACCTTATCCCCTCGTCGTGTCGGCCAACCACAGCTGATCTTGAGCGTGAGATGCTAGCTTTGCGCGAGAGGGCATACCAGCTTGAGCTGGACGTCACAAGCATGGCCGCTGAGCGCGATCGTGTCGCATCTGAATTTGCGGTGATGTACACAAAGCTAACAGGTGAGCTGGAGTGGTATTAAACCTAGCATGCTCTTCATGCTTTCTAGCATGAGCTTGAGGGAGCTCGTCTCCTGGCCACATCCAAGACACAGTTTTGCTGTCCGCCAAGCGAAACCAGCTGTCACACGACTACCATGTTATACTTTCAGGAGTTTTCCTTCCATGCAGACACGACAACAGCTCGTGCCCAGCTCACGAATCAGCTGGAGGAAGCCATGAAGCAGCATTCGCGTGCATTAGGGGCGGCTGCGGCTGCTGATGACCGTCACAAGGCCGAAATGCAGCAGCTGCAGGTTAGTGGTCGCGGCACCTTGGTTAGAAGGAAACACCGTTGCAAAAGGGGGATCAAACATCGAAATGTATCGCTCACCATACAGGCGCAGATCACTGTTTATCCTACCCCAGGGGTATGCCATGCACAACGCAAGGGAGCATGCTAATGAAGAATCACCGGCCACCAGCACCTAGCCATATCAGTAAGGAGGGACACAGACCACCCAAACGAAGATTTTACGATACTAGCCGGCCGGTCGAGCAGCGGCCGCTCGACCGGTGACAATGTGAAGGCACCCAGGTTGCATCCCAATCAACGAGCCGAGCGGTTCATAACAGAGATGGTGGCTGAAGGCCCGTCGGTGTCAGGGGTGATACAATGTCGACGGTTGGCGTCGGCATCGACCCTTTCTTGTATGACGCGTGGACGCAGGTCCGTTTGGCGGCGGCAGAGGGAGAGTGCCGCGCGCTTCACCACGGCAAAGGCACCATGCACGAGGATCTGCAACGGACAAGAGCAGACATCCTGGCTTTGCAGCTGCAGCTGCAAGAGGAGTCCCGGCGAAGGTAAACAGCGAGTTGCAGAGGATTGCAGGCATCGCACAGGACGGTTAACCGACGACCCTGCTGCCTTAACGAATTCCAGGGAGGAGCAGGCAAGCGAAAATCGCCGACTCCAGCGGGAGCTGGAGGTGGCGGCGGAGAGCCTTACACAGGCGCAGCGGTCACAGCGCAGCGCAGCGGCCGTATCCGACGAGCTTGAGGAAGAATTGGAGCGCCTGCGAATGGCCCATGGTGCCTTGGAGGCGGAGCTGCAAGTTGCTAACGAGCGTATGCAGAGACTGCAGGTGATTTGAGTGTTGCATGATGAGGTGGACGGCAGGAGCATCCGTGCAGAGTAATGAGTCGTGCATGCTTAGCATGCACCAGCGGCCAGATAGACTGTGTTGTCACACGGCCGCCTTTGAAGCCGGACAGGCGTTTGCTATCCCCTCACGCAAGAACAGCGCCTAATTGGCCGCTCTGTGGTATTTTGCCGCCATAACTCATGTACGCTACAGGATGAGTCACGGGCGGTGGCCGAGCGCAACGCAGAGCTTACGGGTCAGATTAATAGCATGACCGCGGCGTTGCGACATCTAGAATCCGAAAATGCACGCTTGGGGGATGGTCACGCAGCGCTAAGGATCGAAATCGAGGCTCGTGCAGCCGAAGCCAGAGCGGCACGCGGAGAAGCAGCGGAGCTGGCCGCCGATAGGGCCCGCTTGCTGGCTGAGCTGCAGAAGACATCAGCACAACCGCCAGATGAAGATGAGGTAGGTTTCTGTAATGCAGCACGTTTAGGAAGAGCATAGTCCTGTTCTTGTATAGTCCTGTTCAGAGCTCTGTTCCGGGCGCGTTGTGGAGACTTGCTGTGGGCGTTGTCCCCTTCGACTTCCGTGCGCACGCTCACAAACAATGCGCACTCGATGGGTTGTTTGAAAGCGCCTTGCACCTGTCCCGTGCCTGCCAGGCGACCCGTCTCCGGGCCGCCTTGTCGGCGGCGAAACTGGAGGTGGCGAGGCTGCAGAAGGAGTTGGCCGCAAACGATGCGGTCCTCGCGGACGCCGAATCCGCTTTGGTGGCGCTGGTGTCGGAGAAGGAGGGCTTGCAGCAGGCGCTGAGCGTGGCGCTCATTTCAGAACGCGTTGCAATTGACACAGCGGAAGAACTGAAGTCACAGGTGGCAGCTTTGGCATCACAGGGTTCCATACCCGATGATCCTGCGGATAAAGCTGCTGCCATGGGGGAGGCGACGTTGGAGGTGAAAGGCGTTGACCAGGTGCGCTGTTTCATCCACTTGCTTACGGTTCAGTCAGCTCTGCATGATATCGGCTTCCGTCGGCAACCGCCGTGTACTGATTTACAAGGCTTAGATATGTGCGTTCGCAACCTATTAATTGACTATCATGGACAATGATTATGATCCTCATGATAAGTGTGCCCTACGTTTTGTCCCCCATTGTCAACGCAGCGGATGATCAGCTACCTTCAAAGCCTGCGCAACGACGGCACCGCTGCTCACCCATCTGAGAGCGGGCATGACCAGTCCAGCGCTGCTACGCCGGGTGTTGGGTCCGTTGGGCCGCATTCGGTCGCATCGTCCGTGGCCGGACCCCTAAACGTGCGGATAACTGGACCAACGGGCCCAGCGCGTGCTGCATTACGCTATCCTGCCCGTCATCCCTTGTCGGCCAGTGAGTCCGGCTCCACGCTCCCGCCCTACAGACCGGGTGGCAACAATGATCCATGGGAAGCATTAAGCGCTTCGGGAACAGACAACAGTGCAAACCAGACAGGAAGCGGGGAGACATTAGCAGCCGGACCAACCGCTGGCCTGGCCTCGGCAGTAGTCGTCACATCAATGGCGTCAAGAGCGGCACATGCTGCCCCTGCACGGGCGAAGGATGCAAGGCTGATGTCGTCTGCAGAGATCGCTGACATTGGCGGCGGCAGCACGTGTTCTGCTGGCGCCGCGGCTGTTGAAAGTGATAATTCAGGGGCGCAAGCCACGACGTTCTCACTCTCGCGGTACGTAACAACGTGGGGAAAAATGAGACTGTGTATGGCCGTCACGAGTTCAATAACACCTTGATGCACGGGTAATGTTACTTCTTTAGGGGCCGGCTTGCGTGTCGCCAACACCGTTGACCTGCAATCCATCCACCTTCCCAACGGCCCCTTTCTTCTTTTGCTTTTGTTTGGGTCGTAGGGCCACCTCCTTGGCGCATGGCGTTGCGCAACTGGAAGGCCCAGGTCCTGGTGTAATCACCTTTGGGCAAGATGACATCGCTGCTGAGGCCTGTGCTGCTCCAGCAACTTCCCTACCGTCAACTGGGGCCACCAGCGGCCAATCTTCCTTACTTACAAACAACCCAGCTGCCTTAGCTGCACTCGATAGCAACTTCAACGGTCAGTCTCTTCGGGGTGGTCAACTTCCGCCACGGTCCCCGTGCAACGGCGTTGGGGAGGTCCATGACGTCGATACAGCCTCTGCCCCTACGTCAGGCTTGGGACACGTGGACAAAGGACCTCAGTCGCATGCGTTCAGTCCGGCCAAAACTCTTCCGAACACGATGGCAGCTGGGGCAACACTCAGCCCGTCGTTAACGGCTGTCTACATGCCACTCGGTAATAGGGTGACAACACCCACTCGCTCACAAGCTGGAAGCTCAGCCATGCAGGCCGCCGTCAGCACGTCGCCGCTCGAGACCGTACGTTCATTACATGCGCTGCCTGCCAACTTGGTCCCATACCAGTCCCTGCAGAACGTCCCCTCTGCATCGGAATCGCCCTCGGCCGGGAACGTACATATTCGCGCTATTGCTCTTTCCAGCGAAGTCCCAGCCCCACCTGGCGCGCCTGTACCAGCGGTGCGGCAACACGACATGGCTTCTCCGACCCTGGCTGGGCGACAGCTGGCTGCTGCAGAGGCGGGCGTGACGCTGCAGACTGGCATGTTCCGTTCACCCATGCGGGCCAGCCTGATGACCCCCCGTATCGGCTTCATGGGAGGCGCCTTGGGTGGAAGTGGGCCGGATGATCACGGTGTGGCAAGCCGGCCGGCAAGTGTCGGGGGAACAGGAGCCGGCAGCCCCATGATCAGTCCCCGGGTAATGCTTGAGGGCAGGATGCTCAGCAAGGCAGTCCGTCCGTCCACAGACGCGCTTTCCACGCCCTTAAGACTGAACCACATTTCCCCTGGTGCCGCCATTCCAGAAGAGCAGGCGCCCTCCGCCTCGCCACATGGCCCCATTTACAGTGAGAACACTGTCAGGAGGGCGTCGCGACTCCAGGGAGCGACGTCACTGGCGAGCGGGGCACAACTTGAGCCTCCTCCACCACAATCCTACCCGAAAGCGTCGTCTGCGGGTCCCTCACTGCAGCCGGAAGTGGGCGGCTTTCCGTCTCCCTTCGCTTCTGGCAGTGCCGCAGCTGTGATCGCCTCACCGCGGTCTTCTGTTACTGTGGGTGTCGCCGTTCCTTCTCAACCAGCGCCGGCGTCGAACATGGATAACATGGAGGGGATGGCACAACAACGCGTCACACGAGATCAACAAGCACCCAACACCTCTCCAACACCTCCGCGCCCGTCCATGGTGCTGTCGTTTGCGAGGCGCTCAACAATAACCCCCGAGGTTGGGTTTACGGGCGGCGAGGCGACATTGGGAACAACAGCCGCTGATGACCGATACGGGCGTGCGCTAAATGTTACCACCTTTGACGCCATGTATGGAACTGCTCCCACCGGGAACACTCTAAGTAGCCCCAGGCTATTGGCTCAGCAGCCTAGCGAGGAAGACGCGACGCTGCTGAAGCGGCTTGCGGCCATGGACGAGGCCCTCCGTGCCATCGGGGCCATGTAAGCCGCCCCGAGCAAGCTGCAGTACACTAAATCTGCTTGGCAAGGTCACGCACGCCTGGTCAAGGGCGTGTTGGCGGTGCACCCTTGGAACCTCTGCATGTGCGCCATTGCCACCATGCAATGGCCTCGCGCGACAGCGACACCACGTGAAGAAATAAAGGGGGTGTGTGAACTCCCTCATTGCCTGCAAGCTTGAAGGCAAGGCCGATTCTTGCGCGCGAAGAGGCTGCGGAGCCGAACCGGCACGCGCCTGATCGGCCGCATTGGCTGATGTGTATTTGGCAAAAGTGGAGCCGAATTGTAGGCGGTCTGTGCACGCCGCTGGGTGAAGCGAGTTGTGTCGGCCAATCATTGGTGCGCGAGTGTACCGTTGGACTGCCCATGCAAACTGTTGCAGGCGTGACCTTATTCCTGTCATAGTTGCACGGCATGCGTGGATGGTTCTGCAGAGTAATGTCCATGAATTGTTACGTTGAGCGACTGGAACGATGTAGTGCCGTATCTGACACGGGCATTGGCCCAGGCTTGCATTGGCGACCTGAAGCGAACGTGCAGCCTGCAGCCTGATCGTGGACTTGGCTGCTCCGTAGTGATTCTTTTATTATGCGTTGACTGTATTGTCTTACTCTGACTAATTTGGTGCGTATCGCTGTGGCCCCACTTGGCAAACCCAGAGGTCCGATTGTGCCCGTTTTTAAGATTCCGGGAACAGCGTGGTGTTTGCGTATCCAGAGCTAGGGCCGATGTACTTACCGTAGACCAGGATGCCGAAATGCCTAGGCCTTTTGGTACGGCCCTCACAAGATTGCGGTACGAGCGAGCGCTAGGTTTTTGTACCCTGGATCCGATCTGTGCATGAGTCCCGTTGGGTCTCCCAGGACAGGCTGCTGAGGCGCGGCTGAGGCGATGGCCGCAAGTACGCTCAAAAGGATGTCAATCCACCAGGAAGTGGGGAAAACGATACCTCCGCTGCGGCATTTAGTAATGTGATCATTCGGTTACAAATGTGCGACCCGTTCCGGTCACAACGTTGGGCCGCGTGTGGAAACAGGATTGATTGCAATGGGAAACCGTCAGTTTCGCGCATTGGCCCGTGTACTGAATCTCCAAAGTGGCTTGACGACACCGAAGCCGGTTCGCTGCCGAGTTAGGTAGCGAGCGCGTGGTTTCAGCAGGACGCCTGCAGGCTAGAACCCGGATCAGCATCTGCGCACAAAGGGTTCATCGGTGCCTGCCAGGGATACCCTCAGCGACGCGCCTCCGGCAGAGCAACGAAGCTAGGGCAGCGGAGGCCAACGGCCTGACGTCACTTAGGAGAAAGCAGCAATATTGGAACTGAGGGCCCGCCTGTCGACTTCGTTCTCTGCGACAGGGCGCACTTGTTGCGGGCCGGCCCTTGGGTCTATCTATGGGCAGGGCGATGACTCGTTTGGGTGAGGGGCGCTCTTCCAGCGGCTACCGCACACCGTCACGATCCAGGCGTGTGCGTCCAAAACCTCGAACGTGGGTGGAGCCAGGATGATGGCGGCGCTGTCTGTCTGCTTAGGTGCGCCCTTGGTGTGTCATGGTGTGTCTTTTCGCCCTTTCGATAGTGATGCCCCTTTGGTTGCCTCAGCGTGTTTGGTTTATTGTGCTGAAGACTCTGTTTCCTCTCCACATTTCCTCGTCACTTGCCGCAGCGTTGTGGTGCGGGTGTGCCTCCCTGCTGTGTCGGCGTGAGCGCCGTGGGTTTCCCTCACGACAAATCCTTTGAGGATTCCGCTGAAAAGTTCTTTCCATGACTGAAATGTCACTGCACGCTGCATCGCGAAAGCGTAGAGCTTTGGCAGTCGATGACTGCAGCAGCAGTCACTTCAGTCACCACCCCAGGCCATCCCCGCTCCATCCCTGACTAGGTTTGTGCCCCACCGACCTGATTATGAGCTCAGCTCAATTGCGCATGGCTTGTAATGGATTGTGAACGGATTGAGTATCCAAGCGTTGTACGGAACTGCTCTCTGGGATCCACAACAACCACTCATTTACGATACACCAACTCGGACACCCCTAATACCATCGACTGAGCCATTCCGCTACAACAATATTCAAATTTTGGTTGCAACCATACCATTACTGACAATGCTGCTGCGTGTCCTCACGAAACCTACACCCGTCCTCTTCAGTGCACGACGCTTCCTCAGTGGGGGGTCCTTGTTTACAACTAATCAAAACGTTCTTATTAAAGTTCTTTCCAGTGATGAGGATAAAGCTGTCCTATCCGTGTCCCTTGATGAAATGGCCGTTGTGAGTTGGAAAATGACGACGCTCCCAGGCAGTGTTCATGAAACATCTATGTCCGTAATGCACATCTATCTCACGTATGCCCTGAAATGGTCGTCCATCCATCAGGAGGCACTGGGCGATCCAACCGAAGTAACAACGGTCGAGTCCGAGTGCGCTCTCGCATCCGGTGCAACGCTAGCAACTGTATCTTGGGAAGCATATGGGCGCAGCGAGAGCGACGAGCTCTATCACGCCTGCTGGGTAAGAGAACGACGGTCGCTAACAGAGAGAGGAACGGCGGTCGTCCTGTCCCTGTCTCTGAACAAAAGACTGCCGCTCTCTGTGACGCAATGCTTTTTATTCAATGCAGTCCAATATAACTGGAGGATTCCGAGTGCAGCTGCCATTTGCTGCTCGCGTCCTTAATCGTCATTTCTTTGCAGCGGAAGACCTGCTGAACCCACTGGAGGTAGGAAGCTTATGGCAGCTGATGCCGCGAAATATTTGGTCCAAAAGTGTATGTGTTCCACGCAGACTCGACCGTGGATAATGGATGTCGAGGTCGACGCTAAGAGCTGGAGCAACAGCCTTGCGAAGGGAGAGTTGCGCAACTTGAGGCAGTAAATCTGCAATGTCGTGTAGGAATGATGGCGCGTATTGTGCTAGCGAAGTGTCTTTGCGTGAACATTTTGTGTCTGAATAAGAGCCTGTACGGCATTTTCACTTCAAGCAAAGTCAAACTCCCATGTTAGAATTAGGTATAACGAAACTATATTGGTTGTGATATTACGTTGTCAACGTTGCTTGCACTTGATTACCTTTTTGAACTTCTAAATTTGTCGTTTGGGGTTCATAAGTCCTAATGGGCCACATACACTTTGATAGTGATGATGAAGACATGGGTAGGGGGCAAGCGTGTCAACCAAGCACGTCTACGCCGTCGGGGCCGCCGGGCGCTGTGCAGCTCCCAATATGCTGTGGATCAGCAAGAGTGGACTTCAATTTTAATGATCCATGCTACGTGTTTCGAGCGCTACCGAGTCCCTCAGCGGACTTGATTGCCGCGTCCGTGTCTAACAACACGATAAAGTTGTACCAGCCAAGCGGCCCGCAATTGTCGCTTGTTGGGGAGCTGAGGGGGCATTCGGGGACCATCACGGATTTGAGCTTCTGTGGCGCCAGCCAGCCGTACATGGTCATGTCGTCATCAGCGGACGGCACGGTGGTCGCATGGGACGTGCGAACCTTGCAGCCAGTTGAACGGTAGGCGTGGCCACAGCGGCATCTGACAAATGACCGGAGCTTGCCGCGGCACCCCGGAGCTCACGATGTGTGCGTGCAGCGTTGCGTTGTGCGGGGTGCTTCATTTGTTCACAGTGGGTTCGCTTGCCGTGTGCACGAAAGCCGTGTAGTCTGTCAACGGAATAAACCCGGAATCGTTAGCACTTGCGGGCAAATGGATTCAAGGGTTGTAATGCGTAACGTGTACAGGCTGACAAGCCCTGATGGCGTTGGAACCCACGCGTACGATTGAGGCAACGAGACCCGGTCGTATTTGCAGCTGCACACCGCTTCGTTCATCATAGTTGATATTTTGCAGTTGTCATGTCGGTGGTAGCAACCACGTTTGTCCAAGGTACACACTGGTGTCCGCGTTTTGCAGGTATGAAGTGCGTGGCCAGGAAATGTTCTCACATTCCAGTCTCGAACACGTGCTGGCGGCGGGCACCACCGGCGAGGTTCTCTTTTGGGACCGGCGCTCGAAGAGGCCGCTAGCAAAGCTGGACGACACGCATGCGGAAGATGTCACGCAGGTATCAGGCCTCTGTGAGACGAAGCAGATACAGACTTGTTGTCAGAGGTTCTGATCTTGGACCATGCACATGCGGAAATGGGGCGGAGCGGGCAGGCCACAACGGGCTACAACGTGTTGGCTGTTCGCAATAAGAACCTCAATCAGGCTGGTTCGACGCTCGCTCACCGCCCTTGTCGTGACGATGTGCAACTTACATAGGGTATTTGGGCTATTTGTTGCATGTCGCGCACCGTGCAGCATACAGGCGCCCATACTCGATTACAAGAAGTAACAGTCTTCCTGGTCGTGGCCTGGCCGCCGCAGACAACACAAGGAGAGCCTGGGAGCACATTCCAGCCCAGGACTAAATACTTGATGCAAACGTTTACAGCTGGCGTGTCTTAACCTGACGCGCTGACGGCGCACTCTGAAATTGTGTCATGGCAAGTACTCAAGTTGGGCTGTGCATATACGGTTTTCTGCGTACAGGTACGGTTCCACAGCAGCGGGCGCATCTTGAGCGGCTCCACGGATGGGCTCATCGCTGTCCACGACGTTTCGAAGTCGTTTGATGACGACGACGTGTTTCAGGTACGGCACCCGCTGATCGGACGCGGTTGGTCAGCTTGCCCGCCGTTGGTCTGCACGACGTTTGGCAGCCAAAGGGTTATACACATTCCCATGCAACGTACATCTGTATCGTAACAAGCCTTCTTCTCCCGGGCCTTACTGGATCAGGCTGCCATAAACATCAACAACTCCGTAGAAGAGTTTGGACTGTACGGAAGCGACAGCGGGCGGCTGTGGGTCAGAACCGGAACGGAAAGTGTGCACCTCTGGGAGTGGTTACGCGCCACAAGTGAGGACGTGGTGGGTGGTGACATGCAGTTCGCTGACTTCCCTACAGCGCGCGAGACGGCGTCGCAGGCCTGCGCGGCGTCGCCAGCAGCCGGTATCCTGCCGCAGGTGAGGCGCAGGAAGTCGCACGGCGTTTGCAACTTAGGATGGTGCTGAGAATTACGTTTGTGCCCATCCTGGTCCATGGACAGGTGGACTACCTGGTCAACTGCACATACGACGGCCCCAGCGACCGGCTCTTCCTCGTGGCGGGTCATAACGATGGGGCCGTTGCCTTTGTACCCATTTTGGAACATCGTGGCCCGCATGGCAGCATGATCGAAGCGGCGATGGCATGCCCCGTCATGGCGCTGGCGGGTGGACACAGTTCAATTGTGCGGTCCATGTATCGTATGGGTGAGGGGACAAGCGGGCCGCTCTGCATAACAGGGGGCGAGGATGCCCTCGTGTGCATGTGGACATTGGACCCACAGCTCGCAAGCGCAGGAGCCGCGGCGGCGCCGGCACCAGGTGGTCGGTCGCAGCAGCGCATGTCCCCGGGGCCCGACCGGCAGCACCCGCATGAAAAGCACGGCGGCAAGAACAAGCGGCCTTCGCCGTATTAGTGCGGCTCCGGCTGGCATTGTCCTCACGGTGTATGGGTGTAATCGGGAAGGAGGCCCCAAATGCATCCATGTTTGGGCCAGCGGAATGGTTATGCTTTACATCGCTGCGTCGGCCCAGCGGGGTGGCGATGCCGTAGACCCAACGGCGCAACTGCGCCATGGATTGCTGCGTTGGCTCAACCGATCAACCGATTAATGTATACAACTTCATTCGTGCCGTACACTGACGTTAGCTGCGTACCTTGGCGTTTCAGCTGTATCGTTTCCGCGACAGCTTAATCGCAGGACAAGACATCCGATGCGCCGAACATGCGGTTTGCGGATATCGTTTCATGGATGGAGGTTCGCGGATGGATAATCGGACACATGGAGACATGGAGTGCTATCTTGGGTTTCCGGTTATTTGCAACGGTTGACCGGTGTTGCAACTAACGGATCTAACGAATTTATCGATTGACGTAGAAGGAGGACTGTTGACCCCGGGTTCAAAGTGAGTCCGCTGTGCTACTTGTACTTTTGTGTCTTCATTGAAGATTGGTTTCCAGTTCAGGCAGGGCTATGTACCGGTCTAATTACGACAGCCGGACAGCGTACGCGCGGCATCGGAACAAGGCGATGCGCTAGTACTAGCTGTTCCACAGAGAAGATTGCAATTGATTTAGCTGGGTGAAGTGAGAGGGCATCCTATTTTTGCTTGATATAGTTTGAATCAAGGATGAATCCGAGCCATGCACGCCACGGGTGACTCTGTCCAATTTGTATGTCAACTAAGTAGGATGTACTCATGTCACTCTTTACCAGTAAGCAATGTCCTATCGAGAACCTGTTGACAGCACGGAACCTGACCGCCATGAGCCGCGGCCAAAGATATATTTAGATTATTAAAATGCTGTAGGAATTTTCTTGAAGCCCTTACATAATTTCAATGGAAGTAAATGGGCAGGGCTCACGACGTCGCATGGGCCCTGCCGAGGCAGCTTTGCTAGCACCACCCAGGCTGCAAGGTTCACCAGCTGCAGCAGGAGTAGGCAAGTTAATGCGCTTCAATTCTGTTCTCAAAAGGCTGCTAGACCTGCTCACGCACTGCTGCAGGAGCGGCCGGAGCAACTGGCGCAGGTCCTCAACGCTGGGGTCCGGGAGTCCCGGTTCCAGTCGGTACAGTCCCGGACCGTGCTCGGGTTGATAACAACCCAGGCAGCCCCTCACTGCCTCCGTAAGTGCCTCGGTGAAACAATACCTGAGGGGTTTCGTGGGCAAACCAGCACGCCAGATGAGTTGGGGTTCATTTAGGTGGCACCCACAAATCACCGTTGATGCAAGCTCCAAAGCAGAGGAATGGAGGTGCAAGACAGATGGCATTGTAGGCCAAGCACTGATGTATAGGGTGGCAATCATTTGACAAGTGGTATTGCGCAGAAAGCGCCGGGCGTTCCATGGCGAAGCTGGCTACCTTGGCAGATGGTTGTGATGCGTGATACGGGCTTGTGATAGGCTGGGCGTTGCCTGATACGAAGCCGATGTGTATTAGATCTTTCCTACAAACCTACGCTCAGCTGTCGCTGGCCCGACTTGACGGATCAGCCCCTGCATATGCTCTGAAATTCGTAAGACGCGGGAATGGCATGCGTCACTGCAGGGGTCCTGGCGTAAGCCGGCAGATCAAGCGGACAATTCTTCAGCAAGGTAAGCATCAATGCTGCCATGGATGAGTGAAGCTGGGAGTTGTGGCGTGGCTGACTCAGGAAAATGCGTTGACAGATGAGGGCGTGGATGACGCTTATTGGAGTAACAACCGCTGGGGGCCGCAAGGCCGGCCACAAGCAGTGCCGCCGCCAAACACGGCCGAGGCCAAAAAGTAAGACATAATTGATGATGTTGTTGTTGCACCAATGCTGATGCATTTGCTGTTTGGATGACGTAGGGCGAGGAAACACTACCAGCAGCCTACAATGCCGATTGTCAAACCCGATGCGGACGTGTTCGCCTCATTGCTCGGTGCGTTTGGCCCCATGGAGCGGAGCTGCGCTTTAGACGACTGTATAACTGCGGAAGCGGGGGTCAAACCAATGGCCGCATTCCATTCCTGCAGAGCTTGAAAACCTGATGCGCGTCACGCTTGCGGCACTCGCCAACTTCAATGAGGATGAACGTATGCTGTTGACGAAGTGAGTACAGCGCTGATGTGACGGTGCCGTAGCTGTCATGCTGCCCCTCCACTCTCACACCGTTCAAGCTGGTGGCCTCTGGGAACGTACGTGCGCTTGAGCGCTTCCATAAGACTCAACCGCATAAGCCCTGCTCACAGGCAATTCCGCAAGGAGGAGCAGAAAGCCCGCCTGCGCGGCGAGTACTCGCCTCCCGGGCTGATCAACGTGTCGCAATTCAGGCACGCCTGGAAGAAGTTCAGCATACGCGTGACGGAGGAGCAAGCTCACGCGTTGTTCATAAAGTATGGCTCTGATTCTCAGGGCCTCCTCCCATATGACCTGTTCACGACGAAGCTGCTCAGCAGCCCCGCCCGACTGCTGGCGCTGGAGCCCGAACAAAAGGTGGTTGGGGCTGCCGGCTACGTAAGACCAGTGCACCCTAGAGTGCGCTGATGTGGGCAGTCGCATTGGCGGTCATTAGGTATCTTGTATTGTGGGATCTTCGCGGTTGCATGGCACGCTCTACGGACCAACCCCAACCCTAAAGAGCTTCCCTCTCGCCCAAAGCGCATGGCAAGTGTTTGACCGGGCAAGCATTGTCAGGGACGGAAGGCATGTGCGCACTGAACTCTGAACGTTTATGCCTACGTGCTGGCGACTGACTCTGCAGCCTTTACCCATGCCAAACACAGGGTCCCTACAAGGCTGGAAAGGATGCTACCTTTCGGGGCAAGATTACGTACCGATATTGCCGGAAGCCGGTGTTCCCGCCTTCTGACTGGGACGGGACACCGGCGCTGCGCTCGGCACGTAAGCCAAAGGTTAGCGCAGGGACTACGTAGTCTGACGAGCTCGTTTGAAGTTGCTTCGCGTGTACACATGCGGTGATGTGTTGCTTGTTGTGCAAGTGATGTTAATAAGCGATATGCAGCCTGATCTATGTGGGCGGGTTGTTCGATACCTAGTCTGCGTTGCCCTGCGTCATCATATGAACGGCTGGCCGCTCTGCTCACCTGCACCCCAGCCCGGGTTAAAGCTGGAGTTCGTGTACGGCTATGCCGGCGTCGAGAACACGGCATCTAACATCTTCTTCACGGGCGATGGCAAGCTCGTGTACTACACGGCGGCCGTGGGTGTCGTGTACGATCCCACCACCCACACGCAACGCTTCTTCCAGGTGTGAAAGCATGCAGACGGCAAAGTAGCACCTGGGTAACTAGATGCTACCCTCACCAGAACCTTCTGCTGAGCGATTACCATCGGCAGTGGGTCGGGGGCACCTAGCATGCGTTTAACTTAGCATCACTGCGGTGGCGGCGGCGGCTGTCCTGGCTGCCATACCCACTTGTCGGCCACGTTCTTACCGCGTCATGTTCTCTTTGTGTACGCCGGATTGCCCGTGGTTGTATCCCTTCGGGCGAGCACAACACCAGGGTCACGACGACGATATCAAGTGTCTGGCCATACATCCCGACCGATTTACCGTCGCGACGGGCCAGGTAGCGTCCTCGCTGGATGGCAGCTACGATGACCCGTTCGTGTGCATCTGGGACGTGCGCGATCCCCTAGGGATGATCTGCCGCATACCCTTCAAGTCGGATGGCGCACCCGTAAGGTATGCGAACGCCATGATGCACACTTAGGGCTGGGCGTGCAGTTGCTGTTACCGTGTTGCGTAACAACAGCGACGCTGTAATTTGCACGGTCCGTTTGTGACGCCGCCGTCTCTTGAAACAGATACGTGGTGGCGCTGGCGTTCTCGGGCAACGGCCAGTACCTGGTAGCAGTCACCGGGGACAATCGGCACACCGTGAACGTTATACACTGGAAGACCAAGACCTTCATCCACTCTGATGTGGGGCATAACGGCCAGCCACCGCAGGTGGGCCGGGGCGCTTCTTCGTAGCCCGCATTGAATCCAGGCATGCAGCCCGCAGTGGAGGGCTATCAGGTGCCCTCTGTTGTGATGCCGCGCCTACGACACGCAGGTTTTCGGGGTTGTCTGGAACAACTTCCTGAGGGACCGAGACGGTCAGGGACGGGAAACGGTGCCGCCGTACATGTTCGTCACGTACGGAGTTAAGCACCTGAAATTCTGGACGCAGGAGTTTGACGAGGTGAGTCGTGTAAGCATGCCGTCAGTTGCTGTAAGCCACTTGCCGAACGGATGGCTGTGGATCGTCTTAAAGTTCTATGTTTGCAATTGTAATGTAATGTACGCGTCACAAGGGGGACCCTGAGTCCTAACCGGGGGTTCCAACGGGCCCAGATAGCTCGTAGGCGCCTCATCCCAAGAACCCCTACCAAGGGCTGCGCACCCATTCTGCAGCACCCGCGTAGGGGGGGTCATGCAGCCAAAGCGGCCAACACACCAGGTTACCAGCGCGCCAGGATTGCCTTTCCTGGAAACCGCGCCAGACCCGCCGAATCACGTGATGGGGAGGCAGCCGGGATGCGAACCTCGGATCTCTGGACAGAATGCCAGTGTCTTGCCCATTAGACGACCCCCCATTGGTGTGCTCGTACACGCGCACCCTTGTGTCGGTAATATTACAGCGCCCCAAGAAGGAGCGGTACAAGGGCACGATGGGGAAGTTCGGGAAGGCGCAAGTTCAGGACGTGCTGAGTGCGGTGTTTGTATCCGCCAAGACGCTGGTGACGGGCGCGCAGTCGGGCGAGCTCCTGATGTGGGACGTCAGCGGCTCCCGTTCCGCCACGGGACAGTTCGGCTGCTGCATCAAGGTGCGGTGTCACAGTAAATCACTTGTTTCGCGTTTTGCAAGGGCACTCGATGCGTTAGGATCTCCGCTATCTTGCTTGCGTGACGTATCGCTGTCGCCGAGCTCCACTTCTCTGTTGCCCTGGCGCGCTCATGTCTTGCTGCAGGTGATACAGGCGCACGGTCCAGGCGTGCCAGCGCCGAGCATTCACGACGGCAAGCCGTCGCTACAGGGTGTCCGTGCCATGGCGCTCCGCGCGAACCGCACGGAGCTAGTTACGGGCGGTTCGGACGGGCAGATTATCTGCTGGGACATCACCAGCGGAGACGTGGGGCGAGTGATAAAGACCATTCAGGTGCGTGTCAGAAACGTACTTCATGGACTTTGGCTGCACACGCCAAGTGGACGCGTGTACTATCACGGCCTGCCATCAACAACGGCGCCCATCTTGCCTTGAGCAGCTTCAAGAGCCGGGTGAAAAGGATCCCGCCGTGTTCCGGTCGCTGGATGCTCTGGAGAACGGCTATGACATGGTCGCGGGCACGCATCGGTAAGCTAGTCGTCTTGTTGGGTGCCAAGTCCGGATTTACGGTTGAGTTTGGGATGAACTAACTTATGGGTCGTCTGACTGCCTTCTGCAATGCCCGAGACTGATACATGCGGAATGTCGCTGCGCGAACCCAGGTGCGAGATCTGGGAGCTTAGCCGGGACGTTCCCGAGCCGCTCACGCAAGGCCACTCTGCCGACGTCTACGGCTTGGCGTTCCACCCCAAAAAGCCACACAAGTTCGCCACGGCGTGCGACAGCATGAACGTCTTCCTTTGGAACGCAAAGCGACGCCAGCTACTGGTGCGTGCGCGCGGACTTTTATTGGCTTTCATGGCAGATGAGCATACCTACACCTTTGGCAGCGCAACAGGAACCTATTGCTGCCCATTCTCTTCTTCTTACCATTGACTTGGTACGCAGGCTAAGGTCAACATTGGCGTTCAAGCGCGCTCCGTGGCGTTCAGCCCGAACGGCGCTCACTTGGCTGTAGGAACAATTACCGGAATGGTCAAGGTACGCGAACCTCGAGCCATCAGGTTAAGCGAGAACAACATGTTTCTGCGGTATTTCTGAAAACCACTGCTGATCCGTGGCGAGATATTCGGTGTTCTGTCTGGCGAGAGGAGCGGCCAATTAGCGGCGGGGACCTGGTGCGGCCTACAGTCTGCTCGTGGCTGCCGAGGCGTCGGCCACCTGGCAGGGCATAGGCTTATGCTAGGTTGCTTTCCTGTGCGGCTGCGGGATTACCAAAAATAAGACTTCGCGCTGTGCATTGCAGGTGCTCCTGGTCGAGAACCTCACCCAGAAGGTGGCGGAGGTGCACACCCTCAAGGAGATGGTTCACGAACTCAAATATTCTCCGGATGGCACCAAGCTCGCTGCCGGCAGCCACGATAACTTCATTGATATCTACGACGTCACCAGACAGTAAGCGTTCCAGGCATGTGCGATCTGCATATAGCTCCACGGTGCGCGCCACGCAGCCAGGCCATTGTTCACATGCGGGTTCTGCATTCAGGGGCGGCATTATTTGTGCTTGTGCTTGACAGCCCTGTCCTCCTGGCTGACTGGTCAAACCTGTTTCTCCCAATGTGCAGTTATGGGCGGCTCGCACGCTGCTCCGGGCACAGCTCGTACATAACGCACCTCGACTGGTCGGTTGATGGCCGCATCATACAGTCGAACTGCGGTGCGTACGAGCTGCTGTACTTCGAGGCGGCGACTGGCAAACAGATCCGGCAGAATCAACGTGACGCACAGTGGGACACGTGGACGTGCACTCTCGGCTTCCCCGTCATGGGAATCTGGCGGGACGACACCGATGGCACCGACATCAACGCCGTGTGCAGGTAGGCCAAGTGTCGGCACGTGCTCATGGAAGGAACGGTCGCAAAGGCACGCTGTACCTGAGGGTGGCTGTAGGCAAATGCAGATGCGTGTATCAAGGAAGGATTTGTAGTTACATTAACTTATTAATTGATGTGCAGTCCGGGCGATGTCTCATACCGCATTGTAAGGCGCACTTTGACGCGCTCCGCGGTGTTTCGTTGCTCCGCGTTCTTCAGGTCGTACCATGCCCTATTTCCAGACACGGACCCGCTGGTTGGTGAGGGCGACATCGTCGCAACTGCTGGCGACGACGGCCGTGTCCGACTCTTCAACTTCCCGTGCGTCATCGAGGATGCACCTTGCCGGTCAGTCGGAGGCGCTGCTGCACCGCAAAGCCGTGGACGTGCCTTCATTCCGTATGGGCATGATTCGGTACTCTTACGCACCATTCGGATTCTTACGCACCATATGCAACCGCCAATCACCGTTAGCATCGTCGTGGATAGGGGAGCAGATGCGCACTGGAAGGCAGTGCGCATTAATCTGGTGTTTGCCCCATTCGGCCCTCTGCAGGACTTACTTGGGGCACTGCTCCCACGTCATGAATGTGCGCTTCAGCCCGGACAACCGCTGGGTGGTGTCGGTTGGCGGCAAGGATCGCGCAGGGATGCAGTGGCGTGTACTACGCGAGGCTCAGGACGAGGTGGGTGTAGTTACATTGGAGCAATGCCAGAGGACCCCGGCAGCGCCAGTCATTTGCCTAACTTTACCGGGCAGCACGATCCTGTACACATGCCATCATGCAAGAGTCGATCTCTGACCTGCAGCTGTAATCTTACCTACCCATGCGAACCGACCCGGGAAAGGTGGTGGTGCTCAAGCCACCCGTCCCCGAGGTCTACGTGTACGAGGCACCTAAGCGCGTTCTGGTGGATGTGGAGCCTCCACCGCCCCCGAAGGATACAAGCGCAGAAGACGAAGCAAAAAAGAAGTCAGAGGAAGAGGAGCGCGAGCGCAAGCGGCGGGAAAGCCTCCACACTTATGAGATCACCACCGTCACGTCCGACATTAAGTGAGAGCGGCCTTGCAAGCGGCCTGTCGAAGGGTATGGTGCGAAGGCAGAGCCATGAAGCACCGCCTTGGTACCGATGATTTTGCCATATTGTCGTTTGGCGGCGATTGACACGTCAACTAGCGGTGCAAAGACAGCGATTGAGGTTCAAGAGGCGGACAGCATTGTTTGCGGATATGCGATTATTGTTGTTGGCACTTGTTTCACATACGACATGCCGGAAGCTTTGATATTGGCCAATATCACACATCTCCCAGCGGCTAGGACACACCTTGTGCTCCACTGGTCTGCCTGAGCTGGGACGTGTACGTGTGTTTGCACCGTGCGTGCAGGGGAGCGGGAACGGACTCAAACGTGTTCATGGTCGTGTACGGCAACAAGAACACCAGTGGGGAGGTCAGACTGGAGAATGGTCCCGAGAACTTCTCCCGCAACCGCACAGACGTGTTCCTAGTGGACCTGTTGCCGCTGGGCGATGTCCACCAGCTGCGCATCGGGCATGACGCCAAGGGAAACAACCCCCGCTGGCACCTGGACCGCGTTATCGTGCGCAATAAGACGCTCAACTCGGCGCCACTGGTCTTTCCATGCGGTGAGGTGCGAGCGCGTTCGACGACGTTTGCGCTCGTGCGTTGTGTAATTTTGTATGTTACAACCCAGCTGTGTTGCGCGGGCCGCGTTGTCTGTGTACCTGAAGTCCCCTGCACTGTCAACTCGACCCGCGCCCGCAGGGCAATGGTTTGCCACCGACATCGGCGACAAGAAGATTGTGCGTCTGCTGAAGCTGCCCGGTGCGGCTCAGGGCGAGCAGCTATCGGAGCCCAAACTGATTCGCTACAAAGTGGTGGTTAAAACCAGCGACATCAAGGGCGCTGGTAGGTGACCCATGTACTCCCCACCTGCGTACACAAGGGGCCATCCTTACGTGCACTTCATTGTATCTTGAAGTGCCATTGCATGTGCTCGTCTGCGTGCACCTCCTTGCAAAATACCGTAGCTGGCATCCACCTGATATCGGATAGATGTGTATGTTTGTGATCTGCTGCGGTTCGACAGGCAGTGTTAACCCCGAACCCCAATTACACCACCCCGATCACACGTACACTCATTCGTGTATCGTCTGTACGGGACCCTAAGCCTCAACCGCATCCAACCGCCCAGCCTCGCCCTAGCTTAGGAGGTGAACAAGAAAAGGGGGTAAAGGAACACGCCGCCGAGACCGCACGCCAGCTGAGCGCTCTATTTCAGCGCTACTAACCTTTCTCTCTCTGCTGGCACGTGCGCGGCAATCTACGCTCTGCCGCCTAAGGCTCTCAACTACTGCCTAGCCTGAGGCACAGCACACCCCCCAAGCGAGGCAAGAACAACGCTCCTCCGAAGGTGCGCAGGAGAAGCCACGGAAGGCCAAAACCCACCCACAGACAACGCACCGACAAACCCACCGGCCGGCCAACAGACACGTGCGCCACCTCTGATTCCCTCGAGGGAGATCGGACCCGGGCTGGTGTAGGGGGAGGCAAAAGGGAACCAGAGTCAAGGCAAAACCTCCCCCGCACCGGGACCGGCCTAACCTAAGGCGCACAAACCTCAAGGACAGACACCTATCGCACGGTCCAAAACCGCACACGCGACGCGAAGAACGAGGGGGGGCGGGCGGGAAACAAACAACTCGCGGGTCTGCAGGCCGCTGTCTCTGTTGCTAGGCGGCGCCCGATCAACGGCCCGTTACTGTACCAGAAGTAATACCACTACTATTTTATAAGTCTGCGAAGGCGGAAAGCAATGTCTAACAAGAGGCAACGGTCCAACACCCGCGCGGCCGAGTGCCGTACATAACTAGCGACCCGACAGGAGAACCAGCCAACCGAAATCACCGCCTTTCCCAAGCATGTCTGTCTCACCTTGCGCCACAAACCGCATTTTGGGCAAGGCCTAAAATAACAAATTGCTGGCCATGGCCTCCGGTAAGCCATGTTTACCGTTGCTGATTACTGCTCGCGAAGCCCTCATGAATGCGACACGCCCGTGCCGCTGCCTGCAACGATTCAAAGATGTGACGGTAAACGGTGACCCTCAGGTACGGACGCCAACGTGACGCTGCAGCTCTTCGGGGAGCACAACGGGAAAAAGTACCAGAGCGCGCCCTTCAAGCTGGAGAACAGCGCCAACAACTTTGAGCGCGGCGCTGTGGACACCTTCGAGGTGGAAGCGGCTGTGGGCGAGATCAAGTACATCCGCATCGGCCACGACAACGGCGGCTTTGGGCCCAGCTGGCACCTGCAAGAGGTGGTGCTGTCCGCACCCAGCGTGCCTGACATCCAGTTCGTGGCTAACAGGTATGAGCGGCGAAGGGGTCATCGTCCTTCGTGCAGTGTGCGTCTTGGAAGCTGAATTGAAGTCCTTGCGCGGGGCTTTTGACGTAGGTGGCTTGCTGAGGACGAGGGCGACCGCCAGACATACGTGGTCCTGTACCCTGTGGGTGCCAAGGACATCCCCCTGCCACGCAAGTATCAGATCACGGTGGGTGGCAGTTCCTTCCGCCGCCGTGTTGTACATCAGGCTCGTGTATTGCGATGCGATGGAGAGGTCAGGCAGCGGGTGGTGTTCTTGTCGTTACTATGGCGACCTTGTGGCAGTGTCAAGGCGGGTTCAAAGGGTATGCTAGCGTTGGCGCCAAACCTTGTGCGCACCGTTGTTCAAACGCAGGTGTTCACATCTGATCTTCGCGGCGCGGGCACCGATGCAAACGTCGACATTTCGCTGTTCGGGACCAATGCGACTGTCAGCAATGTAAGACCCGAACCGTTGGGGAATAGGCAGGGTGCCGCGCCTGCGGGCTCTTGGCCGGGAACGCATCCTATGCCTGTGCGCGATCCAATGTTTAACATAAGCAAGTTTGGCCCAGTCGCCATGTCTCGCGCAGCTGAAGCTGAGGGCAGTCATCCTGCAACGGGCAGTAATGCATCTGGCAGCCTGCCTTGTCTGCCTGCCTGCGTCATTCGGGTGGCGATAATTTATTCTGTTGGCCTTGGCCCCTTCCACGGTAACAGATCAAGCTGGAGAACTCTAAGAACAACTTCGAGCGCAACGCGGAGGACGTGTTCTTCTTTGAGTTCCCTGACCTGGGCTCCATCCCGGAGATTGAAATTGGCCACGACAACTCGGGCCTCATGGCCGGCTGGCATTGCGCCAAGGTCGTCGTGGAGGACCAGACTGCCAAAACGCGCTTCGTGTACCCCTGCGACCGGTGCGCACGCCGTCCGTCTCTCCCTGTTTGCCTGTGACGCATCTACCCATATTGCTTTTCGTTTTGAGGCTCAAAGTGATCTGTGATCAGCCGCGCCGTGTTGGGGGAAGTTTGGTCTTTTGTGTCGCGCATCGACGCGTGTACTGTGCGACCGCTGCGTGTAGGTGGTTCGACAAGGGCGAGGAGGACGGCCTGATCAGGCGGCGCCTAAAGATGGCAGAGATTGGCGGAGAAAACACCGACTACACGGTCACTGTGGTCACATCCGATTTGCGCGGCGCGGGCACCGACGCCATGGTGTATCTAGAGATCACCGGCGAGAACGCCGGCAAGGAGGTATGCGCCTGATGCTCATGGTCAGCTCGGTGCCACTTTCAAAACCCCGTTCTACCCATGGCAGGCTCCCAGAAATTGGCGAACACTTCCCCGAATGCAGGGAGCGTTGCCATGTCCTTGAAAGTAGAATCCCTGGCCCCATTGGGTGTTGCTGTTGTTACTGCATCCAGTCAACCCTGATCCAGTCAGGTGGTGCAACACAAGCGGCCGCCTCCGCAGGGAAGTCCTCCGCGTAAGTGCGTCTTCGGCCCCCGCCTTGTTGGCAGGTTACGGGCAAACGGGTGACGCTGGACAACAGCGCCAACAACTTCGAGCGGGCTGCCGCGGATAAGTTCATGTTGAAGCGGTACCGCAACTGCGGCAACCTGACAAAAATCCGGATTGGCCACGACAACTCAGGCATGGCGCCAGGTATGGCGTTGGCGTGGACCGCACGGTGACACCCCCATTTCTATTGCTTCGTTGCTCCTCATTGTCAGGGCGCCCTGAGCGTGTGTCGCTCCTGCCTGGACATGTACTCCTGCCTGGACATGTACTCTCATGCGTTGCTGCGTCGCCCTTGGATGTCCGTCGTCCCGCGCAGGCTGGCACCTGGACTACGTGGAGGTGATGGATGACGCCACCGGGGTGAGCTATTTCTTTCCGTGCGGCAAATGGTTCGACAAGAAGGAGGGCGATCAGGCCATTGAACGAGTGCTGCCGGTGGCGCCCAAAGATGCCCTGGCCGCCAAGGCGCAGTACAAAATCTCCGTGTACACGTCCGACATCAAGTTTGGTGGCACCGACGCCAACGTGTTCATCGAGGTCCACGGAGAGATGTAAGCTAGGTGGACTGGGTGCGTTGATGGCCGAGTGCCAGATAGGCTTGGAGATCGGTGTGTTCAGTGAGCAATGCGTTTTATTTCAAGTCCTGGATGGTAATGTGTGCCGTGGTTCTTGGCGTGCTCTAGGACCTCGGAAGCTGTGCTTTTCGTACGCTTACGCGCAAGTGGTCGGCCTCACAATGTTTGCATCGGCGATGTCCCCAGGGAGGGCAAGCCAACCACGACCGGGCGTGTGTCGCTCAACAACTCGAAGAACAACTTCGAGCGCGCGGCCGTCGACGTGTTCAGTTTCCCTAGCCTGCCCAATGTGGGAATCATCAAGCGTATTCTGATCGGGCACGACAACTCGGGCGCTGGTGCCGCGTGGCACCTTAACAAGGTGGGCGTTTTTCGCGTACTGTCTGGGCTACATTGGGATGCTAGGAGGGCCTCACTTGTACTTCATTGCATGTGCCTAGTGCGTCCTGCCGGGTGCATCCTACTCCTCGCTGCTGCTTTCCTGACGCACCATTTCGCCGGACGGTCGTAGGTCGACGTCTTGTTGGTAAACACAGGCCAGCAGTGTTCCTTTTACTACAACGACTGGTTGTCGCGTGACGACCCGCCGTACAAGACGGAGGTCGAGCTCTTCCCCTCGGATGGCGATCCCCAGAAGCTGTGCAGGTAACCTAATGTGGCGAGGCGTGTTGACGCATACCTTCCCGTCCCTGGGAAAGCGCGGCGCCTACTTGCTTTTGAGCGCCCTTTTGAAACGGGCGCAGTACCCCCCCATATCTTTACGGCGACTGAGTTGCCGTTCTCTGTCGTACCATGGTCGCCATCACCCATCCCACATGGGACAGGTACACTATCGTTACTTACACGTCGGATATCCGCGGGGCCGGCACAGATGCCAATGTGAGCTGCATGATCATGGGCGATCTGGCCAACACGCCCACATTCGTGCTGGATAACTCCCGCAACAACTTCGAGAAGGGCGCACGAGACGAATTTATAATGGAGAGCGTGGATGTGGGCGCCATTAAGAAGCTGCAGATCGGCCACGACAACAAGGGCTTAGCGGCTGCTTGGCATCTGGACCACGTGGAGATTATACATCAGGTGCGTGCTGCCGCTTCTGCAGGAGACGCTGTTTGCCTTGGGTGTTAGACTGTTAGTCGGTTGAATGTGCAAATCCTGTTTGTGCTCCTGGACGGGTCTTGTTCGTCGGTCCTGGCGGCTACTTCATGTCCTCGCACGTATGCGAGCCTAAGGTGTAAGCGAGTCGCGGCGCCATTTCACCTGTAGCGGATGTTACAGTAACCTGGCTGCCGCTCCTATTGCTGCTGCAGGCGCGTCAAGAGACGTACTACTTCTTGGCCGACCAGTGGCTGGATGCGAAGCTCAATACCCTGACCATCACCCTAGAGCCCACGGATGGTAGGAGCCGACATTGGTCCCTTGAACTCAGCTCTTGACTGATCTGGGTTTTTCGTTTGAATTCCTGGCCTAGTGATGAGAACGCTGTACACTTGCGTGTCGTGTGCACGCCTGCCGCCACAATCACTTCCCGTGTGCTTCGCCGTGCAGCCACTGGCGGAAAGCAGGTCTACAAGGTGTCGGTGCGCACCAGTGACAAGCGGGGGGCGGGCACGGATAAGGACATCTCCATCATCCTCATGGGCGCAACCAAGAACAGCGCCGAGCTTAAGCTTGAGTCCGGGGCCAACAACTTCGAGCGCAACCAGGTACGGCCTTGCCACGCGTGACCCGGAAGTCTGGCTGCTGCAGGCCGCAAAAATTTCGGAGCCCCCGACGAGCTGCTGTCCATTGACACTACTGTTGGGTGTACCCTCGCCGTTGGGCATGCACCGCAGACAGATGACTTCACGCTTAACCTGGGGCACCTGGAGGTCGGGGAGCTGCAGAAGATCGACATTGGGTACGCGACGCAGCAGAGCGCTGGCGGCAAGCTGGGGGGCCTGTTCGGCCAGCAGTGGGGCCTGGAGAGCGTCGAGGTGACTCACCTCAACACCAGGGTCCGCACCTTCTTCTATTACGACGACTGGATTACCGCCGACAAGCGGCGGGTGCAGCTGGTGCCCGGCAGGGCCGGCGGCAACAACACGTACAAGGTGCGTCACGGCCTGCCATGTGAAGTGCATGCTTGCTCCTTGGACTCCCTAGCTGCTCCGGATGCATGCCAACGGGTATATGGGCGCGAGCATCCGTCCTCGTCCAACTGGTGCAGCGCTGGTAAAGAGACCTTTAGATCGGCGTGTCCTCATCGGAGAATTATGTTAACATGGGCGCAGGTCGTTGTCAAGACGTCAGACATCCGCGGCGCGGGTACGGACGCGAATGTGACATTGGCCATGTTTGGCAAGCTGGAGGTGCAGCCTACCAGCAGCGGCACACACAAGCTCGACAATAGCGGTGAGACGAAGCCATGAGTGACGGTCAGAGCAAAGCCATGCGCATTCCTAAGCGCATGGCGTGCCTGCGGTGTCGCCTGGTGTAATCGGCCAACCCGGTGTAATCCGTGTGGATTCAGTCCAGTTTCCTTCCCGGCACGATATCCTCACGACCGCATGCCGCATAGTCGCGCTTGTGTCTCAGTCGGCGTGCTGGCTACGGGTCATGAATCGTTACCAGAGGTCTGCCATCACACAACAAATGATCGCTCTGTGCGCCTGTGGATATGCGACCAATGGCCTTCCTCCCAACCTCGCAGCGAATAACTTCGAGCGCGGGGCGCAGGACACGTTCATCATTAAGGAAAAGGACTTGGGCGACCTCACCCACGTCGTGGTGAGTCCTCGTGCCTTGATTGACCGCGCGCTTGACGTGGCGGGGACCATGCAAGATGGCCATCAGTGCGGAGCCTGTTGCTGTCCAGGACCTGGACTCCAGGTCCTAAACTGCCAACCCTTTTCTGGATGCGCCTGGTACTGCCGCAACGCGCAGGTCACAAGCGACGGCAGCGGGTTCGGCTCTGCCTGGCACCTGGCGGAGGTTGAAGTGCTGGACACGGTGCGCAACCGCATTACCGTGTTCCCCTGCGGCAAGTGGCTGGACCCCAAAGATATGTCATCACTGCAGCAGACGCTGCTGCCCCGGGGTGTGGACGGGGCGCTGGGCGAGCTGCTGCAGTATGAGGTGAGTCGCGGGGTTAGGCAAGGGGATGGGGGCGGGCACGTAGTTTGACGTAACCAAGGCCGCACTCGGGGCAACTGCCTGATGACATGATTGATGGCAGTATCAAGTTCTGCTCGGGAAGAATGACACGGACGGACCCTCGCCCGCTCACCCCGCATCGCCCGCTCACCCCGCATCGCCTTTCCCGTCGTCACAGGTGACTATCTACACGTCCGACATCCGCGGCGCCGGCACGGACGACAACATCGCTATTGAGCTGCACGGCGACAAGGTGAGGCCCGCAGCCGCCCAATACCATTACCCTCCTCGCACCATATCGTATCAGCAGTCTGCACGTCGCACGCATCACAGCGGGTGTGCCGATGAATTGGAATTCTGAACGGCGCAACATTCGCCACGAGTTGCTAAAAAAGGTAACACCATGTCACCCGCTGGTAGGCCTCCACAAGCGCCATGACCCTGGACACCACTGCCAACAACTTCGAGCGCGGCAGCAAGGACATCTTCAAGCTGTCCTTTGTGGACATTGGCGAGCTGCAGCATGTTATTATCCAAAAAGACAATCGCACCAAGGGCATCGGGGGCGACTGGCACCTGCAGTCCGTGGAGGTCTTCCATCCGGGTAGGCTGAGCGGAATCGGTGAACAGGCTGTTGGCGCGTACGGTCGGACGCACAGCTGCGGGCACCCGCTGAGGGCACCCACAGCCTTCTACAATGCGGGAGTGCAGGCAATCTTGGAATCTTGGAATCGTTAACATAATGTGTGTGCGGTACACTGGCTGTGGATCGTCCCCCATGATAACACATGCGTGGGCGCTCCCGCCTGCGTGCGACGCAACCGCTTGGCTGCGGCCTGACGTGTTAACTCATGCCCACGGACCGCCTGTGGCCGCGTGATACCACGCCAGGCCTCCAGAAGCGGTACTTCATGATGTGCAACGATTGGCTCAAGGGCGCCTGCCAGCGCAAGCTGGAACCGGGCAAGGTGCCCACCAACGGCATCTGCACCTACAGGGTGGTGGTCACCACCTCCGACCTGCGGGGCGCGGGCACGGACGCGGACGTCACGATGCAGCTTTTCGGCGAGAAAGGCGATACGGGCGAGCGTAAGCTGGACAACAGCACCAACAACTTTGAACGAAACCAGGTGCGCAGTGAGTCCATTAGAGGGCTGGGTGGCTTG
This sequence comes from Eudorina sp. 2006-703-Eu-15, assembly GCA_003117195.1. Taxonomy (NCBI): domain Eukaryota; kingdom Viridiplantae; phylum Chlorophyta; class Chlorophyceae; order Chlamydomonadales; family Volvocaceae; genus Eudorina; species Eudorina sp. 2006-703-Eu-15. The sequence goes on along the minus strand of BDSI01000027.1, from coordinate 1,008,236 downwards.
CGTGCCACTAGCTTGTACGGTAAACTGCCATAGCGTGCTTGTTTGGCGCATGTCTTGGCCGACCTGTCTCGTTGTTCTTGTCCAAAATCAGTACAAGCGGAAGCTCCATGGTTTCGCATAAACGACTACGACTATGATACTGCTTTCGGGTTGGTCAAGGCAGGTTTACCTCGCAAAACACATTTAGGGGTATTTATGCCTGGATTGTTGATTAATGGTCGAGCCCTTGGGTATCCTTTCCAGGTGGACACGTTCTTCATCCAGGCGCCCGACGTGGGCCGCTTCCAGTCGCTGCGCATCGGCCATAACAACTCGGGCTTCGGCGCGGCCTGGCACCTGGCCAAGGTGGAGATCGTGAACACTAACACGGGCGAGCAGGCCGTGTTCCCCTATCACAACTGGATTGACAAGGAGCACGGCCTCTCACAGCTGCTTACACCGGACCGCGATGGCGACGGCAAGGGCGACGCGCTGGTGGGCGGACCCATCGTGGAGTACACCATCACGACACACACATCGGACATCAGGTGGGGCGGGGCAGGAGCGCTGGCGCTCTTCGGACCGGGGCGAGGTCCCTTGTACGCGGCAACCCATCTGATCCTTGCGTGGACCGCGTGACGGTACTCCGTACTTACCGGAGCAGGGGGAAAGCCAACTAATGCCTCGTCGCCTGAGGACCGTGAATGGTGTTCCTTCCTTGGGCTCCGTTTGACATTTGCCAGGGGCGCCGGAACGGATGCCAACGTCTTCATCGAAATGCACGGCGACAAAGGGTCCATGGGTGAAACGCGCCTTGACAATAACGGTAAGTCAGCGCATGCTTGGCCGCACCGTATATGTGACGGGCAGCAACGCGACCACAGTGTATCAGAGTGGCCTGTATTAAGTTTGAGTGCAACTTGGCAGTGCATTAGGTTTTCCCCACTGTGCGCCTCTTTTGGTTGGGGTAATAGGTTTGGCTCCTATATCAGCAGCTTAGGGTGGGAGGTCTCGCTCGTGCGTCCATCATCTAGCTTACCGGCGGGTCAAAACATGTGCCACCCACCTGCAGCTAATAACTTTGAGCGCGGTCGCTCTGACACATTCAAGATCCGGGGCTCCGATGTGGGCAACCTGCAGCGGATTGTGATCCGTCACGACAACTCCGGCATCGGCTCTGACTGGCACCTGGAGCAGGTGGAGGTGACCAACCCTGCCACCAACAAGACCTACTTCTTCCCCTGCAACGACTGGCTACGCAAGGTTGGCGATGACGAGAGCGGCCTGCGCAAAGAACTGCTGGCGGGTCACCCCGATCAAAAGGGCCCCACAAACTACAAGGTACGTGGCCACCCGCTCATTGCCTGGTGGCCTGGCTTGTCATAGGGTGAAACATAGGAAAGGGACGCAGAAAGGTGCCGTAATTGCCAAGCGTCATGGTATGAATTCTTGACTGAGAGCGACCGGAGCAAGCCGTCATTTGTTTGGGATAAGCACAGGGCATGCTGTATTCCGGTTTGTGTCCCCGTTGCTGTCGATTGCGCTTGGTTCGCGCCATGCCCTGTCGCACTCTGACCCCCCGCATCTGCTGGGCTGTAATATTGCGCGTGCACCAGGTGACGGTGTACACCTCGGACATACGCGGGGCGGGAACGGACTCGGACGTCTTCATCACCGTCTACGGCGAGAAAGGCGACACCGGAGAGCGGCTGCTGGACAACAGCCAAAACAATTTCGAGCGAAACCAGGTGAGCCGCGGGGAGCACATATGATACATGGATGAATGAACGTTACAGCGGACCCCAACGGGATCAACGATGTATACCAGGGCAAGCCCCAGCAGGCCCCACCGCCAAGGCGGCAAGCGCCTTCACACCTCAACGCCGCAAACAAAAAACACACCGGGCAATGACCCCACCCAGACAGACAGACCCCACCCAGACAGACACCCAGACAGACACTGATATATGTAGCTTCATGTTTTGTGCAGCCAAATCTTGGGTCTTGAGCGACGGCTGGGGCCTCTTATCGTATGTGCCAGCGCATGATGTGATCCGCGCGGCAAGCCACCCTGCTGCACCACGGCACGGTTCGCGCACGTGCTATGGTTGGAGCCCTTGCCTTGAGCGCATGCAGCCCAGGACTTCGGCGTGGACTGCTTAACGCGTGAGTGCCTAACAACGCGCTGTACCGTGCTCGCGGATGCTTGCACATGTGTAGGGCACGTGTACAGCGGAAACGCATTGGGCACATTGCCAAGCCCTAGAAATCTCCACCGGCGCCCACTGCTGCCACCGCCTGCCGTAGCGCCGCCATCTCTGGGCGGCCTCGTGTGACACATGGTTGGCTTCAAGAACACGCGCCGCTCTGCCCTTAAGACATTCCTTGCCACCCGCACCAGGTCGATAACTTCATCCTTGCCAGCGACAACATCGGTGCAATGCAAAAGATCAAGATTCGCAGCAGCGGCAAGGGGCTGGGGGCCGCCTGGCACCTGAACAAAGTGGAGGTGCAGTCCACCGCCACGGGCGAGAAGCTGGTGTTCCCCTTCGCCAAGTGGATTGATGAGAAGAACGGGCTGGAGCACGTGCTGTATCCGGACCGTGATGGCGATGGTATTCCGGACCCCACCGCCGACGCTGACCTGATCAAGTACCAGATCAGTGTGTACACGTCTGATATCCGGTGAGTGCCTCATGGATGTGGGGTATGGCAACAGCTCGAACACCGGGGTGGGTTCTGGATTAAAGTTCGGGGTGTTCAAGTGCCGCAAAGATGTCCATATGTATGTTGCGAAGATGCGCCGCGAGCTTCTTTGCTATAGCGGTTGCACGCGGCTTTATCGACCCTGTGGCGCCATCCCTCCCTCTCCATGCATACGTTCCAAGCATCCGCGGTTGCGTGCTCTGAAACGCTCCCTCCGGTTGTTCCCCTGCATGTTCTTGTAGGGGAGCGGGCACGGACGCCAACGTGTTTATCGAGCTGCACGGCGACAAAGCCTTTGTGGGGAAAACCACGCTGGACAACAATACCAACAGTAAGTCCCTCACGTGCTAAGCCGCAATGAGGCCAAGTGGTCCAGCCGCGGATGTTTTCAGTGCGCCGAGTAGGCCTTGCCGTGCTCATACGGCGCAGGACTTTGGTCTGTGGGATACTGGGATTGGTGATTGCCTATGCCGTTGCTGTTCCACACCGCCCTCAGATTTCGAACGCGGCCGCAAGGACGAGTTTGTGGTGGCGGGTACTGACGTCGGGGAGTTGAAGCAGATCGTCATCGGCCACGACAATACAGGTCAGTGTTGTGCCTTTTTGAGGGGTGCCCCAGGTTTGACGTCGAAGGCCCATCCTCCGAACCGTTCATAGCGATAATAGCAGAAGTCCTACCACCTTTGCCTCCAGCGGACGTGCTCGGGCCAGTCCTGGTGTGGAAGAGCTAGCCAGCTTTGTTGGTTTGCAGCGCGCCTCCGCACTGTCTAGCCACCATGATCCACCAAATTGTTTGTACAGCGGATTTCACAGAGGGCGTATCGGCGCCCACCAGGCGGCGGCGGTCCGCCGGCAGAGCGCCAAAGCAACCCCTCGCACAAAGCGGAGAGGGATCGTCACCGAAATCGTCCGCTTAGACCCGTCAGTGTATCCACCCCAACAAGCAGAGACAACCCGCGGGGCAACATTGGCAAAGGGGAAAAAGCGGCAAATTTGCTGTTGGCCGTTTCTGGCCTAGTCAAGCATCCGCACGTCCGTTTCCGCTCACACACGACGCACTGCCTTGCTTAAGATGGCAGATTGTGAATTGGTCGGAGCAATTTCAGTCGGTAATCCACTGCCATGTGCGTAGGTTACCCAGCACTGCTTCTGTAACATGCAGATGCCAGATAGACTCCCCGTACTGCGTGACCCTGGCACCCATCAGCCTTTGGCGGGGTGGTACGGCAAGTCCTCCTTGTCTGTCCCTTCCATTCCGTCACCGCGTCGCGACCCCAGGTGTCGGCTCGGCCTGGCACCTTCAGCAGGTGGAGGTGTTTCACCCTATCTTGCAGCGGCGGTTTGTGTTCCCCTGCAATGACTGGCTCGAGGTCAGCAAGGAAAAGGGCGTGGACGGCTGTAAGCGCACGCTCCTGATCGGAGCGGGAGGTGCCAGCCTTGTGAGCTACCGGGTGCTGGTGAAGACGTCCAATATCCGCGGCGCGGGCACCGACTCAGACGTCTTCGTCACAATATATGGGCCCAAGGGCGACACTGGCGAGCGCCCTCTGGACAACAGCTCCAACAACTTCGAGCGAAACCAGGTCGGCTGCTCGTTCGTTGCTGACCAGCAATCCGTGTTGACGACAGGTGCCAAGGTCCAACAAGCGGCATCTGGGCGCGGCTCTGATCTGAACATGCCGATCTTCTTTCACACGCGTCCAAGTTGCTTGAGGCCTGCATTATGCAACCGTTGACGTAGGCAGGCTTGGAGAGGCGTTTACCGTACTCAACCCCTGGGCTGGCCCCTGCCGTGCAGACCGACACATTCATTCTGACGGGTCCCGACGTGGGTGAGGTCGAGCGCATCCGCATTCGCAGCAGCGGCACCGGCCTCGGTGCCGCCTGGCATCTGGACTCCGTGGAGGTAATTAGCTCCGCCACCAACGACCAGTACTCGTTTCCTTTCCGTGGCTGGATTGACGAAAAGAATGGCCTGGACCACTACATTAACCGCGACGGCCTGGGCAGTGCTACCACCGACCTGGTGGAATACCGCATCACCACCTACACATCCGACATAAGGTAAACAGTGGTGTGACCAGGTGCAGGGAATCAATTATCCGGTGTTCGTGATTTCGCAGGGGTGTATGAGCGCATCTGATTCTGGGCCTCGCTCCCATGGATGTCATACGGCTGCAAGGGTAGCATGGCGTGTAATCATCCTTCCGGCGTCAACATCGGGCTCGGCCCCTAGTGACCCCACAGTGCATTTACACAGATATCGATGACATAGCCTTCGAGTGTGGGCAGGCCACGGTAGCCGCCGTAACCAAAGGCGGATTGGCGCCGGTGGTACGAGAAGGGGCTGGATGCACCTTATCCCCGCGTATGCTGCATTCACTCGGCATGATGCCGAGCTCCGTTCGTTTGGCCGTGTCAGGGGGGCCGGGACGGACGCCAACGTCTTCATCGAGATGCACGGCGACCAGGGAACCGTGGGGCAGACGCGGCTGGAGACTGCCGCCAATAACTTCGAGCGCGGGCAGGTGGACAACTTCATCATTAAGGCGACCAACGTGGGGGAACTGCAGAAGGTTATCATCTGGCACGATAACAGCGGCCTCGGGGCCGACTGGCACTTGCAGCAGGTGGGTGCCTGGGCGGAGTTGGTCTTGGAGAGGGAAAGAACAAATTGAATCTCCCAAGTTGTCCTGTATAAAGGCAGCAACAAGATCGCAAGCAACAAAGCCGTTGGTGGACAGCGTTGTCAAATCAGAGCTCCCTTTGTCCGGCCATGCTTATGCAACATGCAGGTCGAAGTCTTCAGTGGTGCAACTCAGAAATCGTACTTCTTCCCATGCAACGACTGGCTCCGAAAGACGAAAGAGCAGGGATTGAAAAGCTGCCGCAAGGAGCTGCTGGCAGGTGCGGGGGCCGCTGACAGTAGCCCCTAGCAGATTTCCGGCGTTGCAGTGAATGCGCTGCGCACTTGAGCAACCATAGGGCATACAGTACCGACTTAAGCTCAAGCTGCTAACAGCAAATTAAGATTGTTACGGTTCGTGCCGCTGTATGTGTATTCGCTGTGGGCGCCCCATCTAAGTAACCAAAGGCTGGTAAGGTGCCCCATCTACGTGATCGGCCATCCGAACCATCAGAATGTCTGGCGATTGTCTGCGTGTCCCCCATGGTGCACACCCCTGCAGGCGTGCCGGGCCACACGCTCCACACCTACCGGGTGGAGGTTCAGACCAGCGACGTGCGGGGCGCGGGCACGGATAGTGACGTCACCATCATCGTGTTTGGAAGCAAAGGCGACACGGGTACACGTCCCCTGGAGTCGTCGGCGAATGACTTTGAGCGCGGCCAACTCGACACCTTCTTCTTCACGGTCGGTCGCGCGTCGCGGAAATCTCTGTACCGCAGTTACCGGTACTGTCGTTGCTTGGGAACAGCACTCTTGGTGGTTTCCGACCACCGTTAAAACCTCTGCAATCATTGCATTTTTGTGCCGACAGGCGCCGGACATCGGCAAGATCCAGAGCTGCCAGGTGGTCAGCAGCGGCACAGGCCTGGGCGCTGCATGGCACCTTGCCCACCTCACTGTCACCAACTCAACGACTGGCGAGTCCGTCAAGTTCATGTACGGTGACTGGCTGGATGCAAAGAAGGGATGGGCGCAGACGCTGTACGCCGACGCGCAGGCAAAGGTAAGACGGAGCGCGGGTGCGGTACACCAACTCGTACATCGTAGGGCAAGTTCTTCGATTTTTGGCCGCTTGAGGGTTCGCTTCCGAACGTGGGCTTCCGAACGTGGGCGAGTCCAACTACCGGGTGTTGGCAGGCTTATGGTGTCAGCGGGAGTGCACCCGCCCGCACGATTGCAGCGGCTTCCACACAAACTGTCTAGCGCCATGCCAATGCGATGCTGACCCGCCGCTCCTGACCTGCTTACCCGCGTGGACCCCATTGCACCAGGCTGACAACACGGTCGAGTATGAAGTGCATGTCTTCACATCGAACGTGCGCGGTGCCGGCACAGACGGCGATGTGTACTTGCAGCTCAAGGGCGAAAAGGGCGCCATGGGCGAAACTCGCCTGGAGAACTCGGGTGTGGATGAGGGGCAGACCGTCGCGGGCAAATGCAGCGGGGGAACACACCTTGCAAACATGCATAATGATATACGCCTTGCAAATGGGCCGGCGCGGGATTACACAGGGCCAAATTGTAACCGTCGCAAGGTGGACCCTGAGTCCCGACCGGGCGTTCCAACGGGCCCAGATACGGTAGCTCGTAGGCGCCTCATTTCATCACCACCTACCACGGACTGCGCACTTATCCTCCATCACCCGCAGGGGGTTCGAGCAGCCATACCGGCCAACACACCAGGTTACCAGCGCGCCAGGATTGACTCTCCTGGAAACCGCACCAGAGACCAGACCCGCCGAATCACGTCGCGGGGAGGGAGCCGGGATTCGAGGGCCATATGTGTCGATTCGCTGATGAGTCCGTACGTTGACGTTTCCCTAACGCCCTCTGCCTATCGTAACCTGTAGCCAATAACTTCGAGCGGGACAAGGAGGATGTCTTCAAGATCCTTGGCTCGGACATCGGCCGGCTGACTGAGGTCACCGTACGACTGGTGGGTGAAGGGGACAACAGCCAGCACCAAAACCGCAGGGTTGCGTGCTTGCTGTACGGTGGCGGAATTCGTTCGGCGCGGTCGTTCTTTGGGCAACTTTCGCTGGCGAGTGATCGGTTTTGTTGTTAACCCATGCCCCATGGTGAGGCGCACCGTGTGCAAGGTCGCTTGAGGCCATGGACTCACGAAGGACTCCGGTGCAACCCTGCGCCAATGCTGCCATGTGGGTGGTGGACGCACATACGGCGGGCTTTGCAGGTTGACGTAACATACCTGATGTGCGCTCGCCCGTGCAGGTAGAGCGGGGCATAGGCGCTGCCTGGCATCTGCAGCAAATAGAGGTGCTAAACAAGAAGACGGGCCAGCTGGCGCTCTTCCGCTACAATGACTGGCTCCAGAAAGACAAAACCACCGTTACAATACCCGAGTCCAGCTCCGATGCCGCCAAGCAGGCCGCTCCCGGCAAGGTATTTCATGGGGCTCAGTACTGAGTGGCTTGTCGGGCGCTGCCAGCCGCTTGCCTGCCCGCCAATCTCTCGTAATCAAGCCAGAGAAGCCCGCCTACGCCGCGCCGCCTATGCTTTGCGATACCATGGTACTGCCCACGTCCATGGCTCACTGCGGATGCTCCCAACGATGGGCGCAGGTCCGCTGGAAGATCTGCACACAGACCAGCGACATCATGTACGCTGGCACGGACGCCAAGGTGTTCGTGCAAGTGCACGGCCCTAACGGTATGCTCAACGGCGCGGAGATTTCGTTGGACAACAGCCACAACAACTTTGAACGCAACATGTTGGACCAGTTCTTCTTCGAGTTCCCAGAGGACAAGGACTGCGGTACTCCCATCACTAAGGTGAGAGTATACTGCAGTTACCTGGAAGGGGCAAGGGAGGTCGCTGGACTGGCAGCCGAAGTATGTGCGCTGCCGCCTACCATCCTTTCGCCTAACGCCTGCCTGCCGCTTGCCTACACAGTTGGTGGTGGAGCGGGGCGGGAGCGCGCTTCCGGGCGCAGACTGGCACTTGGACTGGCTGGAGGTGGTGGACATGACCCGCGGGCACAGGTACCGCTGGAAGTGCGGAGCATGGTTCAGCAGCAAGGACGGGCTGAAGAAGGAATGGACACTGGAGAGGGCGGTCGCAGGGGTGGCGCAGCCGCTGGAGCTCATTGAGTCGCCCGGCGGTGCGTGTGTGGGGATGCGTGCGCAATTTAAGAGGGCTTTCAGTTGGTGCAAGAGTTTGGAGGCAGCGTGATTCATTAACCCGGTCCGTAGCGAAGGGTGCGGCAGGAAACCCTATGCAGCATCATAACGGCTAAGGAAGAACTCGTCATGCCACGCCGCGCTGCCACTCTTGCGCAAGACGTGTAAGTAGTCGTTTAAGGATGTTACATTACTCTTAAAACGCGCATGACGAGTGTCGGATGACTTGTGCAGATCCAGTGGTAGACAACGTTACGTGCCCGTTCCCATGGCTGCCCTGCAGGCGTGGCTGGTGCGCCACCAGACGGAGGTGAACGTTATCACATCACTGTGGTGACGGGCAGCGTAATCGGCGCGGGCACGGACGCGCGGGTGGGACTGCAGTTCATTGATGCCGCCGGCACCGTCTGGGCGCCTGTGTTCACCCAGACCAAGGCCATGTTTGAGCGCAACTCTCGCGACGAGTTCTTCGTGACGTCCACCGTGAAACTGGGCGAAATCTCGGGCTGCCGAGTGTGGATCGAGAACCCGGGGCTGGGCGACAACTGGCACCTAGACCACGTGCTGCTGACGCACCTCCCATCGCAGCGGGCATGGCGATTCGACTGCCGTGACTGGGTGCCCAAAGGTTTGGGGCCCGCGCAGGGCAAGCAGCTGCCCGCCGTGGTGATCCGCGACGTACCAGTGGTGGGACCGGCGCCCGGTGTGCTGGGAGAGGAGCCTGGATTGCAGGCCCAAGCTACACCAGATCCGCCACCGCCCCGGCCGTTGACGCGCTACGACTGCACGGTTGTGACGGGTAACAAGTATGGTGCTGGTACTGACGCGCTTGTCAGCATGGAGCTGTTGGGCAGCAGGGGCACCGCGCGGCACGCCTTTGAGCAGAGCAAGAAGCTCTTCGAAAATGGCAGTCGCGATCGGTTCGCCCTGACGTTGCCAGATGTCGGGAACATTGAGCAGGTGCGGCTGTGGCACGATGGGTCCGGTTTCGGCGCCGACTGGTTCCCAGACGGCGTCATCGTGGAGAGCACCTCGTCGGGGTGTAAATGGGAGGCGCAATTTATGGAGTGGATTAAGGGTGGTGAGGGCAACGCCAGGTCCAAGCCCGCCCGTCTTGTGGCGGGCAATGCCAAGGACGCGGAGGCGGTATACGACAATGCAGCCGCGGTAGCCGCGGCAAGGGCAGCAGAGCGGCGCAAGGCGGCTGATGCGCAGCGCGCGGCCACCCAACCACCTGGGCCGACGGCAACGGCCGGTGAAGGGGCGGGCCCAGGCGCATCGGCAGCACCTGTTGCTCAGGCAGCAAAGCGCCCCGGCGACGATGGCATTGCCAAGCAGGTGCGTCCATTTCCTTGCCTGGGTTACGTGACTGGGGGTTTTATGAGCTCGGCTCAATAACGGGTTGGTGACGGCGAGGTGTGATGGACGGGAAGGCATCAACTACAGCATCCACAGCGTCAGCCTGCCTGGCTGCACAGGCCCAACATGAACCCCCGTACTTTCAGCCTGAACTGTGTTCTGCCCATGCCCTATGCAGGTGTTAAAACCGGATGAGTTTACCCGGCTGCCGCAGATGCAGCCTGGAGACGCCAAGTACCGCTTCAGTAACGAAGTACGGGGGAATCCGGAACCAACGCCGCCGGTATGGCAGAAACATGTTGCGCCCTACCCGAATGATCCATCGTACGTTGTCACTTACTACTACAACCCAGTTACAAAGCAGAGCACGTACGACAAACCACCTGAGTATTCAGAATGGGAGCAAAAGTACGATGCCTGGTTGGCAACTGTTCTTAAGTGAGGTGACTGCAATGACCTGTGGCTTATCGGGACATGTCAGCAACAGCGTTGCAGTCGACTTAGCTGAATGCACGGTGAGGTTTACACAAGGTGCACGCGGATGGTTGTTGTACTCGCGCGTGCGGATCAGCAGTGCGGAAGCAGAGCGCGGACTACACGTCTGGTAGTCATTGTTCAGGTACATGAAGGTCACAGCGCACGGCATCGTGACTGGAGGGTTCAGCGGGGTTGCGGAATCCAGTTCTGTTGGTTTGCCGCCCGGCTGTCTTGTGATCGTGTAGTCAGCAATGGGAGATTACAGTTGGATGCAGGCGGCGCACCGCAGAGGACACACGACTTTTACGAAGATAGTTGCTGTTACATGGCTTTTTATTGATCTTGGATAGCCGCTCCACGGGCCTGGCGGTCCTGGAATCGAGAATCAGGGTCCAGGCATATGCGCGGTGTCGTACAAGACAAGCAGGGGCGTGACTCTGTCCAGGGACCAGGGTGGTGGTTACTAAACTTATTTCATGTATTGCGCTTCCATGTTGTCTTTACGTGTACGTGAGCGTATGTGGGGGAATTCGATCTAACCGCATGGACCTGACCCGAGGACACGTTGCGGTCAGATATGTGCGTTAGGGGTATGACCCGGCTTACCAGGTGTGACAACAATGAAGGAAACTAGCAGCGCCGCAACCGCATGTCAGTCAAAACGCATGCCGCTGTCCTCTGTTTTCCGATAACCAACACGGTATTTGCATGTGAGGGCCAGGAAGAAGGCGTGCGGCTCTGTTGACGATGGTGCGCTGAAACACAGTAACCACGCGGACGGGCTGCGCTGCAGTTCCAAACTGCGTGATCTGAATCCTCCGCCGTTGTGTTCCTGCGGGACAGAAAGTAAAAACTTCTTGGGAGGGATAGGACGCGACACGCATATCATCGATGTCGACCAATGGCGAATCGCTGCGCATGAGAGCAGAACAGCCCTTCCCAGCCGAACAACCGTACGGCCCTTGTACTCGCCGATTCTTGCCCCCGGCTGCAGCTGGGTGCTTGACATGCGGTCCGCTGTAACGTTCATCCATTCATTCATGCGGTGAGGCCCACTCATGACCCTCATGCAGTGCGCGCGTAGCATTGTTGGTTGGAACGTCACGATGCTTGGGCGACAGTCTCACGGGAGGGGGGCCGCTGTGCGATAAGATACCACGCGGGCTGAAGGTATACGCAATTGGGCAGAATTGGGCGGACTCAGATGTGGGCTGACTCATCTAGGGGTCACAATCAGTAATGCAGTTGTACTGCTAGACACAGGAGTGCATTAAATGGCGCAATGAGTGCGCTGTCGACTCGGATACGGTATGACATTTGCAATGCGCGATCTGGTGTGATGAGGGGCAGCCGGGGTGAAAGTAGTCCTGTCCAAGTGCCCAGCAGCCTCCAGTATGGCCGATCAATTGAGCGAGTTTCTCGGAAAGACTTGCTGCTGCATACATGCAAGATCACCAGAGCACCGAACATGAAAACCCACGAAGAGAGTTTCTAGAAGGTTTGCGTGTCAAGATAAGCGTAAAGAGTTTCTTGAAGGCTTGCATGTTGTGTTGACTGGGGGCATCCTACTGTATGGGCAGTAACCAGGCAGTCAGAATATGAGTTGATCGCGGTCGACGCAAGTATCCTTGGATGGTTGCTCGCGTGCTGCGTCAGGCATGGCTTCCCGCGCCCGCATCACTACTTGTCCGTGAAGATATCAATTGCAAACAATTCCTATTCACATTGTGTACCGATTTTCCCTGCAGCCCATGTACGTCTGTTCCGTACAATTGCGGAGAAGACTAAGAAGTTTAAACTCTCTTGCTTCATAATTCTAACTAAATAATCTTCATTCCAGACACCATTGCAACATATTATTTGTATTTGAAATCTGTTTAAGTTAGCCCCTTAAAATGGCATCTCACACGGAGCAGCTTACCGAGGAGCAGATTGCAGAGTTCAAGGAGGCGTTCGCATTGTAGGTATTGCATTCATTCTCCATTGCTGTTCGTTATGTTCGCGACACTGGTCATGACCGGTTCTACCTTTTCACTGCATTGCTTTCGCAACGACATCGTCTAAAATAGGTTCGACAAGGATGGAGATGGTGGGTTGAAGTGTGTGCGAAAGCTTGAACCGGACCGGAAAGGCGGTCTTTCTAGCCTCGAGTCGGAAGCGTACTTGGCATTCCTCTTTACAGCCGACCATATGGCATGCGAATTCGGCTTAGCTGAGTATTCATGATTTCAATGGAAACGCGTTGCTGTGACTGCTCCGCGGCCTTTTGCGATCCTTGTTGTGGCCAAAATTCCAAGTTTGCTGGCGCTGCATTACGGTGCTCCCTCATATTGGCAGGCACGATTACCACGAAGGAGCTGGGCACGGTTATGCGCTCCTTGGGCCAGAACCCGACAGAGGCTGAGCTGCAAGACATGATCAGTGAGGTCGACGCGGATGGGAATGGTACCATTGACTTTCCCGAGTTTCTCATGCTCATGGCCCGGAAGATGAAGGCGAGTGCGGGTATGCACGTTTCGGGCCCGGTCGGAGGCGGTCGTGGCGATTCGGGTTCTCTTTTTAAATGTCGAACAGGAGACCGACCATGAGGACGAACTGCGGGAAGCGTTTAAGGTTTTTGACAAGGACGGCAACGGATTCATCTCAGCGGCTGAGGTGAGGTTGGTACACATGTGTACTCAAATAGGTCTAACCACATGACGGTCGTAAGGCTGATTATGATCTCATTACTTCTTTCAGTTGAGGCACGTTATGACGAACCTGGGCGAGAAGTTGTCCGACGAAGAGGTTGACGAGATGATTCGGGAGGCTGACTGCGACGGCGACGGCCAGGTGAGGTTCTGTCCCTGACATGGAGAGGGCCTTTTATGTGCATGTACACTCGTACGATCTAGTTTGCGCAGCGATGCAACACTCAATATTGCATGCTTGGTGCCCTTGCAGGTCAACTACGAGGTGAGCAGAGGACCCCAGGGCATACCTGGACGGCGTCTGGGTGAAGGGGGGTGGGGTTGTGAAGACATGGCCGTAGCTTTGCTTCCGTGGTGGCAGCTTGTCAATATCAGCGGGTTATACTGCATGTGTCGGATCGGATCTGGTTGACGGGGTGACGGGCTCATTTTGAGAGCTCGTTAAAGGAACAATGGGGGCATGGTCAGTGCGCAGAAATTCACGTGGACGTTGCGGTTGTCACGTGTGCAGGAGTTCGTCAAGATGATGACCTCAAGCGTCGAGAAGCCACAGGAGTACACCAGTGGTTTGGTTGCGGGAGGAGTGGCTGCGAAGGGCAAGTGATGTCGGCGAGCTGTCGTTTGCCTTCACAAAGCACCCTTCATACTTCGTAATCATGGGGAAGCTTGCGTTCGCAAAGCCAAAGCTGTACACAAGACGTTTGGCGGTGGAAGTGGGGAGGTGGGGGGGGGTGTAAAAACGCTGCCATGATTGGCATCGTTGGGTTGGGATTTTGCAGAACGTAATGTTGTGCACTGATAGCAGGGATATTTCCCTCGTCTCAAGCCGCGTAATTACGTTGGCTAGGCGTTTTGGGGGCACAGGGAAATATTATAGGCGGTATGTTTGTAGGCGGGCGTCCGTATGCGGTTGGCTTGTATGTTCTGTTGGGTATGGGTTCAAGGCCGTCTCACTACCGCCACGAATACGACGACCATGCGAATGAGAAAAACGGCATTCGCAAGACCAGTAGTTGCTCCGACTTTCTTACACATGTAAGCGCTTTATCGGGACGCCAACTTGATGAGCTGGGTCGCTGTCGAGAAAGCACGTTGAAGGCATGCTAGTTTGCACGGCAACAACTCCATGACGGATGACTCGGCGTTGTCGTTGTTTACGTTGTGCTCATTCGCTGATGCGTTCATGTCAGACGCACTACGTGTGGGCAGTATGCCATCGATGGATCTGCTCAACCTGCGGTTGGCAGCGTTGCCCAGTTGACGGAGCGCAAGTGCTGCGCTGTGGATAATACATCCCTGCATGGCACATCGGGTTCCGTGAGAAGTCATTTCGATGTTGAATTGCAAATTGCGGATGACGTGCCTGTACGGCCGTATTGTTGGATAGCTCTGCGGACCAAACCTCAATGTCCTGGGCGATGGCCCTCTCGATGACTCCTGCCCCACGTACGGCGACCACCACCTGCAAACACGACAGTCATTGTAGATAGGCCCATGCTTGGTGTGGCACGATGATAAATGCCGCACCTGCCCAACGGTAGCCCGCAAGAGCTTCAACGCCGACTCAGCGGCGGACTGGATGTGCATCGTTGATGAATCCAGGGGACATGTCAGAAAAACGGTGACCGGTTGCGCCCCTACACTGTCAGCAGACGTAAGCATCAACGCTTGGTGGCCATTTTTTACCTGCAAACACGCAGAACACGCAGGACGTCACTTCTGAAGGCTCTGCATTGGGTATCACCGCCTGCTGACGCGTGACTCACCTCGATACGCGCGCAAACTCTTCCAGCAGCGCCTGCGCGTGTGTCGTGTGTATATAGGATGCTGTCGAGAGGTAGGCAGCCTGCGACCTTCGACAGCCCCATTATACGGACCGACCCCAACCGCTGTAACGAGGCAACGCCTCTCCGAATCAGCCAGTCGTGCACGACGGGATGTACACCCTGCGTACGTTCCACTTATAGCCATCATGGGCAAATAATCTCTGGCCGTTCGTGGTGTAAATTGCAGGCAGCCGTGCTACTAACCGATGCTTCGATGCTTACATTCATACGACGAGGCATTCCCCCGAGCATTATTACCTGCTGGCTTGCAACAATTTGAGTGTCGACATGTATAGACAACAACTGGTCTAGCTTTGAAAGGATACCCTCGAGTTCGTGCGCTTCCGCGTCTCCTGCTTACAAGCAATAGCGCGAGTTGGGAAGCGTCCAAGCACGGATACGGGAACCAACAGTTTTGGGGTCGCATGTCACCACACACGCTTGCATTTTTTCGGCTCACCTGGTCGCATGTGAGCTGGCTGCTCAGCTCTTATTATGCCTCTGAACCCGTTTAAACCTTGTCCAAGATTGGTACCGTGCTGCTGCCCCACTAAATCAAGCGCCTCGCGAAGCAGCAGGATCCCCACTTCGGCGCCCTGATTCTTCTTCCCAATACTGTCGTGATGGCGCGACCGAATGGATAATTCGGAAAAAATATCCAGGCAGTCGGCTGATATGTCACCGGCGGGCAGCATCACGCCCTGAAACGCGAAGCTGTCCTGGACCCGTTGTCCACTGACAACCTGAAAGGACACGCCGGGTGCCGCGCTGCTGCTGCTGCCTTCGTCAGGAAGAGTCATGACAAATGCCTCAACCGCCAAAGAAGCAATATGCTGAATGTCCGCAGCATCCAACAGGCAGGCCTGCAAGGAACGTACATCCTTTACCCTGGGGTAACGGGACTGACATACCAGATTTTAGGCAGACCGTTAAGATGTTAGCCAACGCACCAGCTTCGGAGAGAGTACACCATGACAGAGCGCAAGGTAATGCTGAAGCGTCTCGCATGGCATACATGGAAGCGTTTCGTAGATCCCGGAGGACAGGTAGGTAGTTATCCTGTTGATGATGGCACCATGCGCAAGTATCAACAACGTTTGATGCACTTTTGCAAATATCAGCACAGATACTACATGTACGCAAGCGAAGGGAACACTCTCCCGTACCGCTGCTCAAGTGCCTTCAGGGCGCAACATGACTTGTACAAGTCCGACCTGCTGGGCGATCCCTCCAGGACAGCCTGTACAATCCTGCGGGCGGTCCCACTCTGTTTAGCACCCACGCCGAGTCAATGGAAGAACGATGCTAGGTCTGACGTCGCATTGCCTAGCGGACCTGGTGGCAATGTACAAGCTAGCCAGACCCCCGTCACCGAACTGCGCGTGCTGTGACACAGCTGTTCCAGCCACAAGCAACTGAGCAAAAGCGTGCAAGGGACGCACACCTGCATATACGCAGCATTGGAAAGTCGGTCGCGAGGTAGGCCATGCCTACTGGGATTGTTGTACATACCCTGAAACAGGGGACCGCTTATAGAAGTGAAGATGCTGGCAGGCGTGCTGTGCGACGCTTTCACCGCCTTCAATCTGCGTTTGTCAATGCATCGTTTGCCCAAGGTGGACGCGTGCGGGCTTTTGCGTGCTCAAAGAACGGACCTGCCGTATGGCCCGAAGCAAGACAGCGCAAGGTCCTCATAATATCTACAGACTTGCACTAGTTCATCCATTTGTTCGTTAAGAGGAAACGGTAATACTGTGAGCTATTGTCCCTGCGACTTGGTACGACTTTCCCGACTACTCCTAAATACGATTCGCTTTTCCGATGGTTATGGCTGTGTGAAGTGATTCGGCCAGCTGCTTTGCGTAAGCACGCCATGGCCCTCCAAAGCGCTAGCGCGAGTGCTGGTCGCTTACTTGGCAGGACTATTTGCGGTTCGCTTTCCACAAAAGCGCCAGCCGTTACCGGTATTGACTGGAAGGCAGTTGCCATTCCTGCAGCAACGTTGAAAGACATTCCTGAGACGATTGGTGGAATCGTTCCTAAGGGCGATTTGCGCGCGACGAGCGGCTTGGGACTGGGAGATGGAATAAAGAACCACACCGACAAGTGGCTGCAGGTGCGTTGATTAGGGGCACGGCGCGGAATGACGCCAAGTTAGGAATCTTTCGGGAAGTTTGCAGCAAGCCTCGCGTTGAGAGGGTTTTTGCTGAACTGCCATGCCTTCAATGAGGGGTCGATATCTCGTCGGGATGCTTGTTGTGAGTGCTTTCGAGTTCGTGCCGGTTGCCCGTCCTTGGTGTTCCCCTCTGTGTGAAGGGAGGAAAGTCGCCAATGGAGTACATCAACGAGGTGGAGCCCATTAAGGTCAAGGGGCTTGTGGTGGCTTCTTATGGCAGTAAGTAATGTAGTGCGGGAGTGGAGTCGTGTCGCTTGCTGGTTGACAGTCCCGCCGGGGACAACCGCAATTCCCAATATACTGACCAACTCAAAACCTGGTTGAATTTGCGATGGCCACAGGCGATGATCCAGCGCTGGGCTGCCCGGTGAGTGCATCTGCGTTAGAATGTTAATACCGTCGTGATGAAGTCGTTACTGGAGGCCGCAATCGGGAAGGAGTTGTCACGTTGATGCGCTACGCATGAGGCGGCACGGTTGCAGTCCACAGCTGCGAGGGACACCCAACACCTTGAAAGTAGGCGCACAAGTAGGCGCACAAGGACCGACCAGCGCCTTCCAACATGAGGTTCTGGTTGGATTGCGATGTACACATAGCAACCCAGTTCGTCGGCCCTCATCGGCGCAGGTCGAGTACATCACCCTGAAGGGTACCTCTTATGAGAACCCAGCCGTCTGCAAGTACACGGGGAACCGGTACTACAGTGACGACTGGAAGCACGGCGCTCACCACCACTGATCGCCTGCGAAGCTGTGGCTTATGGACAGGGCCGCGATTGCAGCATGGACCCTGGCCAAACACGGCCAAGATGAACTGTGCTAGCGTGCACAAATTTATGGTTCTGGGCATTTGCGTCCGCGCCTGATCCCCCTCCATGCAGCCGTCGATGCACGATGAATTCAGTATAAACGACTTCATCGGCCCAGTGCACGCGTCGCTTCGCCACATTCATTGGAGTCCGCGCCTACAGCCGTGTCAAGGCGCGCACCTAATATCCACACGGCTCCATATCTTACAGTAGTGAATGTAACAGGCACGTTCTACTTGATGGCTGACCCTTCGTTATTTTGCCCGCTTCGACTTGAAGTCTGCGCTGCATCCCCCGTTGCTAAAGCCAGCTCCGCTTGTGCCATCTGCGCCAGCTCGGACGTGCTGCCAGCTGTCATGTTTCCGCGGCAAGCTCGAAGCAATCCGCGAAGAACCAATAGTTTTTGGTGCAACTGGCGGTTCTCCTTCTGCACGACAAAAATAGTTGAAGAAACCTCCCTGTTAGTCTAAACAGGGCAGCGATTGCCTGTTGGTCATGCGCTGCGCCTGTGTTTGGGAAACCGCACCAAATCCAGGGCCATTATGCAAGGAGAGTCGAACGCACAATTACCTCCAGACGCTCATTCGACACCGATAGCTCGTACAATAACTGTCGAGGGGCACACGCACGAGCGGTATGTGAGCCGTAAGCGCGAGTGGTGCGGAGGGTGAGCGGTTAAAAATCTGTTGTGACGTTCACACGCTCTGACGCTGTCGTACCTTGTCCCGAACTTCCTGGGCTCGAGCATGACCATCCGGCTGCCCCAAACGCACTTGCTGTGCTCCTGTGGAGTTGCTTGCCCCCCATGAAGACATGTCAGCACTCATGAAGAAGAGCAGTAGCAGCTGCAGGTACGGAAAACCCCGCTCATTACAAATTCATTGCAGGGATGACTTCAAAGTAGACCAAAGCCCAATGCTGGCAACAGGACGCTTTATACAGTGCTAGACTCCTGTATCACTGAACTTACCAAACCGATAATAAACATTGGGCTGACGCCCCTCTCAGGTGCTGATTGTGCAGCCCACATGGTCGAGCTCCAGCGAAATTTGAGCGATAGCCTCAAGTATTTGGTATGATTTGTGTGCACCGAAACTGTACCCACACAGCGAACCAAACAGGAGAGCAGCTCCAACCACGCAGCAACATGAATTGATTGAGGCGAAGGCGATAGCAAGTTACGAATGTAACAGTTACGGAAGTGTTTCCAAAAAGTTGTTATGCGTGTGTGTACGGCGGACCAGACGAATTTCCATGACAGGTCTGTGCGTCTAGACTTAACGTGTTACAATCTCTTTTATGCTGATATCACATATGCAAATTATTCATGCCAGCATTTTGTACATCAGTTGTCTGATGTGGTGTTAAGAGCTATCGAATCAAATCGTGCATCGCGTGCAACAAAACCTTGGCATTCATATATAACTTCAACCGTAGGTTGCGGATTTGCCTTTGTATTGGTGATGATCTGATTAGCGAGCAGGGCGGCGTTGGGCTAGGTTTCAACCAGCTTTGCCACATCAGTAGGTCATTAATACCTATGGAGATTTACGGTTCAACAACAACATACAATTTGGAAAATGTCCTCCGTCAAAACATTTTGGGATCTGATTACTATCGACAGACTTGCTCAACTTTGAACAACTGGTCGGACATTGTTGACGAGATTTACGAAAACGTTGATCACGTTGAGCCATGGATGAGCGGCAATGCGAGGGGTGCTTCTTCGGCGTTCTGCCTTCTGCACCGGCTCTTCACCCTTAAGCTGAACCCGAAGCAGATTAAGGATATGCTTGACCACCGAGACTCCCCGTACATTCGCGCGGTAAGATGGGAGGCCACAACCTCTGTCCCGTTGTCGGGGATACGCGAATCGTACGTGGACGACCAACGGTTGAACGATGTGGCTGCCATGGGTTCAAAAGGATTCTGGGGATGTGTGTCTGCAGGAGATGCCTTACCAAGCCTTTCGCCTGGTGTCCGAACCCTATGCAGGTCGGCTTCCTGTACCTGCGCTACGTGGCGGACCCCAAGACTCTCTGGAGCTGGTGCGCACCGTACGTCAAGGATCAGGAGGTGAGGTGTGCTGGTCCTGTCGCTTGCTGCCTACTTTTATCGGAAGTCACCAAATGGAGAGTCATAGCAAAGGCTGTGGACGAGGGATATGCCTTCCCGGTGACAACATGACAATCTGTCTTTCGGTGTTCTGCGACTCGCAGATGTTCGCCCCAAGCGGGCCGGAGCAAAAGGAGGTGACGATGGGCGACTACGTCCGGGACCTGCTGCTCTCTCAGGTAGGATCAACTAAACATGGGGAGCGGCTGCTCCCAGACTGAGCTGTTGGTCCTGCGCCCCTAGTGTGGTGCCATGCACAGGGAAGGC
The DNA here is from genome assembly GCA_003117195.1 of Eudorina sp. 2006-703-Eu-15. NCBI lineage: Eukaryota > Viridiplantae > Chlorophyta > Chlorophyceae > Chlamydomonadales > Volvocaceae > Eudorina > Eudorina sp. 2006-703-Eu-15. Next base: position 988,004 of record BDSI01000027.1, on the reverse strand, counting down.
GTCGGGGTCAGCAACGGATAGCTGGCTCAGCTTGATGCACTGGCAGCGACCCAACAACACGACGTCCGGAGGATTCCCACACTACGACGTGTCGAACACCCCTGCCGTCGGTAGGGTGCGGTGTGCGGGTCACTGCGATTTGCAAAGTTGCCACCACTTATAATCGCCCCTTATCCTCATTGTAGATGCCTTCTGTAGTACCTGCTGTGGACCATGTGTGTACAAAGAACATGTTGGGTGCTGCAACTCAAGCCATATGCCACTTTCTTATGGCACCTCCATTTTCGACAGCGTCCTGACACGTTTTCGAATGGTTTGCTTTCTCTTCCTGCAGTATTACTTCGAGACCATTTTCCCGCGGATCCCGAAGCCGGCCCAGGACTCCATTAACGATGAGCTGAAGGCACGCAACCTGCCGACCACCGCAAAGGGCAACGGCGGCGCAGGCGGTGCTGACCGCCGCGGCGTTGACGATGCTGGCAACCGTCGCCCGGCCTCCGTCAAAGCGTCCCTGTCCGTCGCGTTTGGACAACGGGCGCCCAACCGGTCTGGAGCGCGCGAAGAGGGCCGGGGGCGTGATCCGTCGGCTACCATGCGTGAAAATGCCGGCGGAGGATCCGGCGCTGGCGGCAGGGCTCGCGGATCAGCATCTCCGGATCCGCCACGGGACCGGGATCGCCGTGAGGCGCCGCCGGCTCGGCGAGACCCGGATCGTGATCGGGACGGTGATCGGGATCGCCGGGATGGCGGCTCAGATTGGCGGGACAGGAGCTACAACCGGGACAGCAGGAACCAGCGCGACGCACGCGACGTACGCGATCGGGACCGAGGCCGTGACCGCAGTGACCGTGGTCATGACAAGGACTACGACCGGGACAGGGACAAGGGGCGCGGCCGATCCTATGACGACCGGTATGACCGCAAGGACTCCCGGCGCAGCAGCCGCAGCCGAAGCCGGAGCAGGGATCGCCGGGATGGCGGCCGTGATGCTCGCGATGTTTTCCGGGAGTCTGCGGCACGAGATCGCCGTGGGGACGGACGATGACATGGTGGCGTGTGGGTTCAGCGAGGAAAGACGCCATGTGACTGATAGACAGGAGTTACCATGTGCTGACATGCGAGCGTTGAAGGTCTGCCTTGGGATACAGGACATGGCTGTTAGACCTGTTGATGACAGGGGCTGGCTTGGTCCAGGTGCCGCTGCGCCTGGCGACGAATGGACATGGTTATGTGTCGAAGGTTGAGACCTCGAGAGATGGAAGAAAATCAACAGGCGAAATAACAACGCGTTATATTGCTTTTCGTCCACGATGAACGTGACATGTTGAACGTTCGTGACGCGGCATTCTCCCGCGGAATTTTCCATGACCCATCACCCACCGACCCACCCGCGGTATCCCACCCTTCGAACATCACGTCGCCGTTTCGCCTTGGACCTGGAGTCTCAAGCACAATGTGGAAGCACACCGAAACTCAGATGGGCTGTCCTCATATTAACACGTACGTACAATCACATGAGAAGAATAAGGTCAACTATCCCGCCATGTCAGATGCGCACGTGAACTATGAATACACAGAGGACCTTGACGACAACTCTTCAACCTTCAGTCCAAGTCAGCAGCTCAAAAACCAGTTCCATCGTCTGTCAAGGCCCGTTATTTCGTCGCCATGATGCGGATGAATTCCTGCGGAGCGCAGGGCCGTACTTGTGGGTTGCGAGGGACTGTGCGAGGTGCGAGTATGATAGTTCAGGATTGGAGCAATTGACGATGCTGTTCTTCGTAGTGCAAGGAGGTTCATGTAGAGGCTGCGCCAGCCTGCCACCGACAAACCATTAGCTTTACTGCGTCGGCAGTGTCTAGTCACCGGGTCCCCTCGCTGTACACCGTCTGAACGGTTGAACACGGAACCGACATTCGTCCGCACCTCGTAGTTGATCTGCGAGGAGCAAGGTACCGGTCACATTGTGAAAGAATGAACGTTACAGCGGACCCCGAAAAGGGATCAACGGTGTATATCAGGGCAAGCCCCAGCGGGCCGCACCATTGTGTGAGAAGGCCATGAAAGTCCTATCGTAAGGTAACCGTTACAAGTCGGACCCTTAGTCCCGACCGGGCGATCCAACGGGCATAGATAGCTTCGTAGGCGCTCCATACCATCAACCCAACCACCACCACCCGAGGGATATGGTGTCATGCAGCTATACCAGCCAACACATCAGGTTACTGTATCGCCGTACCCAAGCAAGTGAAGCAAACATCCACTCACCATGCCGTCCTGATCGATGTCCGCCTCTTGGATCATGTCGTCGACCTGATGCCACGACAAACCACAACAGCAGGAGCAAGAGCAAGACACTGTTGTAACCACCGTTTTGTTATGTGCGTGCGCCGCAAGTGGCCAAACGAACCGAGAGCAGGCAGAACCAAAGATGAAACGCAACTGCGGTAGATGGCATAGGCTGCGTGTATACACAAACGAGATTATGCGACAGCGAATCCTTTTCTACGTCAGCGATTTACAGCTGGCTTCATTCTATGTTCCCAGGGCATCGTGAACGCACCGCCGGTGCGGACCATCCATTTCACACATGCGGACGTACAGCAGGGCAAACAACCCGTACGGCATACCTGCTCTTCGGTCAGAGTCTCGCCGATGTTGGTCATGATGTGTTTGAGCTGCACATTGAATGTCAGCCCGTTATCGTTTACTCTGCGTCGCATGAACCTAATGGCCCCCACTTAGGGGAGCCATCCCTTACCTCCGCCGCGTTGATCTGGCCATTGCCGTCGCGATCAAACCTGTAATGAGCACAATGATATACGGACAATTGCTCCCCAATGTCGCTAAGCTTTATGCTCAGGAATGACCAGGATTGCAGTGCGGTTGCGAGAATTGCAATGCGGTTGCGAGCAATATTAGATGAAGATTGCGCCCATGAAGTTGTGTCTGAGATGATCGTCTCTCACGCGTGGCAGCGCACAGCCGCGTCATTAGTAAAAGTGGTGTGTTGGCCGGTATTGCTGCATGACCCCCCCCGGGTGGTGGTGGATGGGTGCGCAGTCCTTGGTAGAGGTTGATGTGATTAAGCGCATACGAGCTATCTGGGCCCGTTGGCACGTCCGATCGGGACTAAGGGTCCACCTTGTAACGGTTGCATTAAAGGTTTGCTTGATGGCATGAACAAGTAAGGCAAGAACCCGAACGCCCATGTGCCATGCCTAGCGGAATATACCTACACCGTTTGGCAGGCCGCTTACATCCGGAAGGCTTTCCGCAGGTCTTCCTCGGGGTCCACAGGCGATGGTTGCTTGGTCATGAGCCCCACAAACTCGCCGAAGTCAACGTACCCGCTTCCTGAACGCAGTAATATTAACGAGACTCAAGGCGCCAAGGCCAGCAACACCCATGCAGAAATTCTCTTGAAACCCACGCTGTCACCCGGCCGGCCTCACCATCTTTGTCCACTTCCGTAATCATTTGGCACAGCTCCTCTTCTGTGGGGGTCTGCCCAAGCCCCCGCATCACTGTGGCAATCTCCTCCTTGATGACCATGTCTGCGCGCACGCCAGCCATTCAGTCAACGAAGAGACCTGCTAGGACCGTCGCATTTGGACATGGATTCAATGTCCTATAGCCTCACTGTTGCCATCTTTGTCGAAGAGCCTACAAAGATGAAAGTACCAACTCATGTCAGGTCTTCGGCATGTAGATGAAGGTGCAGGCTCGAAGCAAACCCTACTTGAACGCCTCCCAGTACTCTCTTAGGATGATCTGGAAAGATAATTGAAAAATAGAGCTGTCATCGTATGCTGGTCGCTCGCTCTACTTGCAGCGTATGGTCAATGAAGGTTCGCACCTCCGGTATCTGCGTGAAATCTTTCTTCCATTTGTCAAACTCCCTCTCATCATCCCTTTCCTTATCTCGTCCCAGCTCCATGTAAATAATCCGGCGCCCTGGAGTTCGCCTGAAAACCTTAGGTGTCTACAACGCCAGATAAATTACGAGTTTTCCAGCAGAGGCATTTGTTAACACCTGGACAGGACGACGAACAAGAAAAGTCTAAGGATGTACGGCAGTGCTACATGCCGAAGTAGTACGACTGAACACTTTGCCGAACCGCCATATCGTCGTCAAATTCACTTTCGTATCGACTCTTGAATTTCGTAAGGGTTGTCGGCGGGACGGCATCTCCATGACATGCGTCGTGGGTTTCTCCTCATGAAGACCCGCAGTTTCTCCCATTACGGCCGTACCACCTCGTGGTTGTCTGCCTTGCCGCAGCGCCTGATGTGCAGGCCTAGCCACGGGGCTCACCGCAATATCCTTGGCCCTCCCGTGCAGTTATCATGCCCGGTGGAGACTGTAGTCTGTTGCCACCTCGTGACGCCCTCACGGAGCCCTCACCTTCCCCGCATTACGGTGCGCACGGATCCCTACCGTCTGCCCATCAACTGTGTCGCCCGCTGCAACCGTATGGCCGTGTCCTATTTCCGGTCGCAGCTGCGGCCGGGCTGAAAAGGAAAGCCGGCGGCGATTGTGAAGTCCAGCCGCTGGACAACTGCGGCAACCACTGGACACCGCACGCAGTGGTACGCTTCGGTAGGTGTCCCGCCGAATCCTCGCCACCCGACTCCTAGGCCCCGACACGAGCACCCGTACATCCGCATACCCATCCAAGGGTACACGATGTGGAACTCCCGTACATCAGCACACCTGAGCGCCATGCAGTTGCCAACTGCCGCCCACACGACAAAAACAAGTCCACATGGCTCGTCGGCATCACAACCGCTCAAAAACAACAATTGCGTATTCTGAACAGTTTAGAGCGCCAATGAGCCGGTGCACATGTCGCTCAACTTTCTGTGTGAACTGCCCATTGTCCCCCGGGGGAGGCATCAGCAACCACACCGGCTGCGGCAAGGGTCTCCCACGTCATACAAACGACATAATGTAACCGTTACAAGGTGGACCCGTATCCCGACCGGGTGTTCCAACGGGCCCAGATAGCTCGTAGGTGTCTCGTCTCATCAACCCCTACCAAGGACTGCCTACCCATCCTCCATCACCCGCGGGGGGGTCACGCAGCCATACCAGCCACTACACCAGGTTACCAGCGCGCCAGGACGACATGCAAACACGTCCATAACAATATGATCCGCGGCGTTGATGTGTGGTGTCTTACCGCCTTGCCGGTGGGGCCTGCTGGGGCTTGCCCTGGTATACACCGTATACACCGTTGATCCCTTGTGGGGGTCCGCTGTAACGTTCATTCATTCAATCTGATTTAAATCCGTCCGCTATGGGGCAATCCGAGCTGTAGCACAAAGTCCTACTTGTGAGCACTCCAGTCTGACCTGTCGGATTTAGAGCAGGGCTCGCTGGGGCAGCTGCCGCTAGCTATGACACAACGCCGTCAACATTCCAGCGCCTTGCATTTGGTTAGCCTATTGCAGCGTACGTGCCTATGATACCGCGGGTGTCACTGCCCTGCGCGGAAGGTCAGTGTTCCCGGTCCGCCCGGGGTCTATGCCAGAGTACGGTTGGACGTCCACTGGCGCTGACACATTGACACAGAACCCGGCATGTAAGCGACCAACGCGTTCAAAATTCGTACTTCAAATTCTTACTGAAGCATTTGCTGATCAGCGGGCTCACCAACATGTACGCAGTGCCGCACGTAGTAACGCGTAAGGCAAGCGGACCGTCTCTCGCTCAGCGCTTACGCAGCAACCGCGCGACAGGGACAAACATGGTGTTGTAGAGCGCCTTCGCTGCCCGCTTTGCAGCTGCTTTGACGCTGCGCCTGCCTCCTCGAGCCCCGCGCGCTGCCCTCGACGGCTCATCGCGCTGCACATAGATTATCAGCCAGGCGTTCTTGCGGTACAGATCATTGGCCAACGTGCCGCTCTGGATCAGCTTGAGCGATGTGTACGGGTTCGAGCCGACCGAAGCCTCCGCGTGCCAGCCGTACTCTGCCAGCCACTCCGCCTCCATTTGCGCCTCCATTTTGGTGTTAGTCGCGGTAACCAGACATGGTTTGGGCGCGGATCCGGAGGCTCGCCCTCCGCCGGAAGCCACGCTTGGTCCGGAGCGCGCCGCCCTGCACCGCGGCACCGACGGTGCCAGTGGGGCCATATCTTTAACCCACCACGGGCCTTGCACACCGGAAGATATTCATAATACACCACTGCAGATCTCATCAACAATGGGCCCCATCAACTTGAAGCGTTAATCCATACAGAGTTGCCAATGAACGGTGGATGTTAAGCTGATTTACCTTAGACTTTTATAACTCTTCGCTAACACATCTCACCCTAGCTCTCTGGGGCCATTTCACGCGCACGCAATCCAAGAGGCCAAGAGTCCAACCAAGGTAACGTAATACGACAGCAGCATGCATCTCCAGACGCTCCTAGTTGGACCAAGCCCGATGTCTTCGACAGCTCACCGCGCCAGGGCCTTGACGGTGTCAGACCACTCGTAATCAGGGCATGTAAAGCCTGGATTGAAAGCGAAAAAAACGTCCGGAGCTCTGCCCCCACCCGCACCCTGCTGGTTGACAGTGTCAGCGTTGTAAATGCCCTGCGGTGTAAAGGGAAGGACGTCTTCATTCGGACCAGATGGTTGCTGTGGCTGTGCTGTTCATACGCCGGATGTAGTGGTTTATTGTGGATTAGATTACGTGCACACCAACCCGCCTGGGATGGAAATTGTCCTCAAGCAAACTTAGTGTGTGGCAGCAACCAATAAACGCGTCGCGGGCGTGATGATACCCGCGCAAACCAGCTACCCTTGCACACGTGCGCCCGCACCGCCGCGCAGTTCGCTGCTCAACAGCCGCGACCAGGTGACAACACAACGACAATCAGGTAGGACACGGGCTGTCTCACACAAGATTGCAAGTCCGCACATGCAACGACGCACCTGAATAAAGTGCATTTCCACGCGGCCCAGATGCTTCACGGTGTCCGCGAGCTCATCCGGAACCTCGGGGCCCACAAACCTAATCCGGACGTCCAGGCCAACAGCGCTGGCGATGACCTGGCGGCAAACGAAAAGCGTGCGCCGACGAATGATGCGTCCGATCCGACAAAGCATGTTGTCCCGCACAAATAAACACGCCCTGCTACTTGTATGCGAATGGTAACGTAGGCTGACCTGTAAGAAAGGGATGCACCAGAGCGACAAGCATAGGCACAAACGCAGTACGGCATGATGCCCACCTGCCAAGACGCTAAATTCGCCAGCTCAGCATCTTCCGCAGCTCCCAGCACCAGCAGCTCGAAAGGCCGCTGCTCCGCCTCAGCCCTCGCTACAGCAGCGCGAGCTGCCGGCGAGCTTTGGAGGGCGTGTGCTGCAGTGTATGCGTACGTGAGGACCGCAGTGTGCTCTGCCAGCTCTGCGGCCAGCTGCAAGTGGGCGTCGTCCTCGGCCTGCTCGGGGCCCGATTCCACCAGCGTGTCCTGACTGGCATCTCGCTGCGAAGCTACGGCGTTGCGCGCCCTGCGATGAACGGCCTTAGGGTTAGGCCAAACCGGTTCCACTGCTCAAGGCTTTGGAGTTAAGCGTTGGTTGGGAAACACGACGATGATTGCGACCTGGGTTCACCTCGTACAATGTTTTCGCCATGCCCTCCAACTTCGCCTCCGCACACGGCAATGGACGACGACGCGGAAAGATGCGCTCATTGGCGCATATCCAAGGTGCCGACCTGACTTTTGTATGTACCCGCAAGAACACCCACCGCTTGCGTGATGGCCCTGCTTCTTCCGAAGCTGACTGCTCTTGTGGGTACACGGACAAGAATTTGGGCGGTGAGACGTACTGCCACCCAACACTATTGCGCGGGGGCATCTGGAACCCGTCCATGTCATCTTTACGCGAGCCTCCTTGCGGCTTGGTGGGACCCGCTGAGGTATCTGCCGCCTCTGTCTCATCGGGGCCAGCCTCCAGTTGTTGGCCCGCCAGCAGGCAGTCGGCACGCTGCATCCACCCCAGGGCGTCGCAGACCGCTGCATGGACCTGGGCATCCTCCATCTGATGATGCTGGCTGCAGTATTGAACTGCACGTACACATCACAACCATCGGGTCCTATTACAGGCGTTACGGCGTCAGGACGCTCGAGACGGCGCTGGACGGATAACCTGAGGTAACCGAATGAAATACGACTGATGCGACTGGTGCGCGAATCAAACAAAAACGAACCCAAGCACACATGCCAACGACGACTAATGGCCCAACTGGAGCGGTGCGGGGCGCAGGCTATGAGGGGAGCAGATGAAAGGGCAAGTGCACGGGGCGCTTTTGAAGTCCAACGGGACCCACAGCGTAGAGACTCACAAGGTACTTAATCAACGTTTGGTGCGCTGCTCAAATGGTGACCCGCACCCGCATGCTATGAGCCACATGCTAGGAGCACAGAAACACTAAAAATACGTCAGAGTGGGTGATTGGGGGTGGTGCGGGTTACGTGAATAATCTTGTTCCAGGACACGGTACCGGAGCTGTGCGACAAACCTCTTAACCGCAATTCCCCTCTGGCCTACTTGTAAACCATCCCTGTGCCCTTTGCAAAAGTTAACCCTATCGTACCACTCTGGCACCTGGGGCACGTTACAGGACGGTCTGCTAGCCCGGCACAGACAGCGCAGCAGTCGTGTCCCGGCGCAAGCTCTGGATCATCCTCTGCGCGTGCAGCGCCTTCATCTGATAGTTGATGCAATGATTCCACAGGCTCTATCAGAAAAGGATGGCGACTTATTATCGCCGCAGCTTCTCGCTTCATTCGTAAGCGCAGGAGGATTTATGAATACGATACGCTGTAACTCAAGACTACTTTTCGAACAGGTCGGCACCTGGCAAAATCAATTTCGGCGACTACTATTATGGCGACCCATTTAGTCAGCACACTTTACAGCAACGAATAAATTTTACAAGTCATGGATGTATACGAGATAACCTCACAACTTCACAATATGACTGCTTGTAAAATGGATATCTGTGCGATGCCGTATGTACGTACGGCGACGTGCCTGTGGCCGACGGGGTGACAAAACACAGGCGTGAGTCAACAAATGCCTTCAGACCACCTGCTACGCCGAACAACGTCTGTCCGAAACCCGACGGAACACTACTCCGCACCCCTGCTGGCATCAGCAACGTGACAAGCATTGCACAACAAGTTGCGCAGGACGCTCGCAGGGCCACGAAATATGCGAGCTCGGCATTAGGTAGACAGGGACCCCGTAACAAACACTGGTACTAGAACCACCTCTCCCGGCGCACAGCCTCCACGACACTGACAGTCCGAAATCCGCCCCTTGAGGTCCAACCAAGACCCATCCCTCAAGTATGAGAGAACTGCAACATTGGTCAGTAGCTTTGCAGCGACGATGCCGCGCCATCAGTCCTTCAGGACACCCAGTAGCTCCTCGTCCCGGTACAGGTACATGCTGCATAAAGGAACAACATTATCTTTCACTCCTGCAGCTGCATTCAGCAATCTTGTAACTGTTAACTTACTCCTTGTCCGAGAGCTTTATCTGACTGCCGCCGTACTCGGGAAGCAGCACCTTGTCGCCCTCTTTGACACTGACAGGGATCAAGTCTCCGTCCTTCGTGCGGCGCCCAGGTCCAACAGCCACAACAACGCCCTCGTTTACCTGGCAGAACGCAAGTCGAGATGTCAAGCTTTGCATGAAATTGGCCGTGGTCCTTTCTCCATGGCCGTCCAGAGATATACCTTTTGCATAGCACTCTCAGGCAAAAGAACACCTCCAGCCGTTCTGGTGGCAGCTTGAATCTTCTCTACCAACACACGATCCAATAGCGGAATGAGACGGCGGGTCGCCATTGTTACAATAGGTATTACCAAGTCAAGCGAACGAAAATAAGAGGACAATCGATACGCAGGAATGCATCATCGCCGTTTTACAACGGCACCTCGACCTTCGCGAAGGTCGACCTTTCCGTACCGAACCGACTTTCGCATACCATCAGTCCTGACTGACAGCCTTAGCCAATGATATTTCTGGCATTTATGTAACTTTCCAGTTAATGTGCCTCAATGCCCTGCGACTGTGACTGCGCCTCGGGCGCACTATCTAGAGCACCACGCAACTGCTTTGCCTGCTCACAAAACTAAATGCCTGCATATGCACGAATCATGTAGGTACACGAGCCAGCAAACCACCCGCCATGCATTCACTAAACAACGAACCGCAGGCCGCTGCACTACCGGTGGGAAGTGCCAAATTGCGTAAAGAACTCCGGCGCGATTGCGTTTCTGTACAACTTGGCCAAATGATCGTCCCGGGCTTTCTTCTCCGCATCTTGCTTCTTGAGGATGTCAGTAGCCCTGGCCAGCTGCGCCTTCTTGAACTCCTCGACACGTTGCGCCTGTGCGGTCACATAATAGTTGATTAGGTTAGATACATATCACAAGGCCGGGGGACGAAAGTTATGACACAGCCCTAGATGTGCCCTGGTCTCACACCTTGAACCGCACCCGCCGTTCTCTACCCCCAACCTTGAGCCTCCTGGTACCTCTTACAACGACACAAAATTTTGAACCTTGCATGCTATTCCATCGATGGACTGAATGATTGGCCGTTACAGTTTCGACATTCGGCACGCCTGTGTTCTCCCTCCCGATTCGGTACCCCTGGATGCCTGCCAACGTACCTGCTCCTGAAGAGCGCGCTGAATGTCCTGCTGCGTCCGTGCATACGTCATGTTCTCCAGCTGCTCCTGAGCACGGCGGGCCTTCTTCTCCTCCATCTGCGCGAGCTGCGCGTCCAGGATTGCTTTCTTCTCCGTCTCGCTCATGCCCTTGTAATGATCCTTGCGGACTCGGAAAGGCGACTGGGCCGAGGCCGCCATGTTGGGGTCCTGCACACAGCCAACCGGTAAACCTCAGCTTGCCAACAAAGTCCTTCAGGCCTAGTCCAATGCACGAGACTCCCAAGAAAGACAAACAGCCGCTTCAGGCGTCATGGCCTGTAGACCCTCATTCTGACCAGCTATGGTCACATCTGCATAGCTGACAGTGCTGCTCCACCCGGTCTCAGTCAACGCACCTCCGTCATGAAGCTCGACGTGATGGTGGCCTCCATTTCGGCCATGTTGGCCGCGAGCTCCGCCTGCTTGGCAGCAATCTCCCGTAGCTTTTTCTCTTCTGCCAACCGCTTGTTGTAGTCGGCTGTTGCGCGCGCGAGGTCGCGTCGGATGGCATCCTCCTCGGCCTTGGCCACCTGCTGCAGCATGTCCTGGTACTTGACCAGCTCGGCATGCGCGGTCTCAGCCTCCGTCTCAGCTGCGCGCAAGGCCTCCTTGATTGCTGTCTGCTCAGCCCACCAATCGACACATTGCTCAATCTGCGCCTTCTTGCGGTCACCAACCTGAGCACAGCGGGAGCCCACCAGGTGGTACATCAATATCCTTGAGTCAGATTGTATGCACGGCACCGTTCACCACACCGTTTACTACAATGAAGTACCAAATGCACAGGATACTCCGGGTTTCGGGACGCAGCGGGCACAGGTTCCTGGCGAGGTACGCCACCCTAACCCAAATGGGACAGCGATGTACGTCACGACGGAATCGATGGCGGCGGTAGTCCCCACGGTAACCTCACCGTGAGGTCCTCCCCGTCAAACTTTTGCATGGACGAGGGGCCCAGCCGCGCATCTCCGTCGCCCACGCGCGCAGGCATGTCCAGCTGCTTCCCATCTGGCCGGTTCAGGTCCCATTCTCTGCGCGTGTGCTGCAGCTGCTGCTGTTGTCGGAACGCCTCCGTCTCCTTGTTGTACGCGTTCCGAATCTGGTCGGCCTCTTGTTGCATCAACGTCAGCTGGTCGTTGAAGTATTGGGTAAGCCGCGCGAACGCCCTGCCGGCGAAAACATAGGCAGAAATGCTTATGCAATGTTTCACAGTAGATACTGGTCGTGTTCAAGAAGGAACAAAGGGCCAAGACATGCACAGGAGCGAAACAACAGGACCCAATACATAGGAAAGATAACTGTGGCAGCAATGCAGCTTGAAGGTGCAGCTTGAAGGAAGGGCTCCTGCTTATTGCACTTGCAAGCCAGGGCAGTTCAATAGTACTCACTCATCGCGTTCTTTTTCCGACTGCTCTCGGTCCCGCTTCTCATGAACCTGTTGTTCTAAAGCCTCCTTATCAACCTGTTGATAAGAATCGTGTTTCAGGCAAATCTAACAATTGCCTTGTTTCGGTACCCGCGTCCCTACCCCAATTGTGCGCCACTTGGCGTCAAGCACACGCTTAAGTCGCTCAGGATCCTCATTTGGTACTTGAGCAACAAGGCGGCCCATCCTGCCGGTGATAAAACTGAGCTCTTGATTTGGAGGACAGCTTCTATGAACGGTCGTAACAAGTGAATGTAAATGCGCAGTATGTAATGGCGTAATCAGAAAACTGGTAACGGACGGCTAGTGTAAGGACTCTCTAAGAAGTACGAGCGTACGGGACGGTTGCAGTGCCGAGATTGTATTCATGCATTCTGATACACTGGCGCTTTGCCATTCTCAGCTGTATAGTGCTTCCACGCGTCGTATTGCTTGGGATAGGATGATCAAACTTGCTGTTGAATATAGAATGTCGTATGAACTTTACGTCACAATACATGTAGCCATCCGACCCAGCTCCATGCTCGGAAAATCATATGACATTGGACTTCATAGGCTGCCACGACGACGGATTTACCAGATTGCGTCGTGTGCGGTTTCGTCGTGGTACGGCCGACCACGGCGTGCGATTCGTGCGTCTGTCAGCTCAGTTTGCTTTGGCCATTCACGTCGTGAGCCTTAGCTTTACCAGCGTTCAATGGTGCATGCATTTACAAATGTATTCACATCCAGTAAGTGACACATTGCCGATAATTGCGCCTGGCGCATACATGGGATACCGGCATGGGTATCGATGCGAAACCAAGCCATTGGTGGGGACAACCTGCAGCGCAGATCACAGGCAGGATCAGCGCAGATCACAGGCAGGATCCCCGTAAATTTACGTGCGCAGGTCAAACGGTACGAAGACACATGAAAAACAAGCAAGCTCCCCAGAAACGCGCCAGCGCACAGAAAGTGCTAGGTCTACAAGGGACCACGTGTCCGCAAAACCAATCAGCAACACCCCCTAACAATGGGTGCAAACTATGCCTTGGCCTGTTTCCTGCGCCTCATTGATGCGCATTTAATTTGTCAGCATGCCTGCCGCGTATGTCATGTAAACGAACCGATATGTTCATAACCATGCTCTGGCTGTCTACGACGGCCTCATGGCGCACGAATGGAATGGCGGCAAACAAACCATCCCAACAACTTTGTCGCGCTGTCAACCCTCCTGCGCGTGACGCGTCACGTCGGTCCCAAGTACAGCAAAAAGTCGCGAACCGAAATGTGTAGTTCTGTCCCGCAAATGCTGCGTACTGCCCTCACAAGCAATCCCAACTTTTTTGTCAGTTCCAGAACTAAAGCCCAGTCCTACCCACTAAAGCCCTGTCTCAGGCATACAAAGCGCAACCAAAGCGCCCAGGCGACCAAAGACTGGTTACCACTGCACAACATCGCTTTTTCGCAACAACCGCGATGGCTGATCTGCTCCCACAAACTGACGCCATCACGTATGAGCGCGAGCGCATAGATGTGCAGGAGGGTTAAGAGCACTACTGTGCAGCCCTGCATACATATCCTGCGTGAAAGGCAACAGCCGTCTCCGATGCCGTGACCACCAGCCACCCAGCTACGCGCACCAACAATTTGCTGCTTGTACATCAGCAGGCAATCCAACTCAGCAGTACTCAAGTTCAAACCTCCATTCACTTCCACAGACCGACTGCGGTTTTGCCAACAGGCAGATCTCGAAGTTCACATCACCAGATACCTATCGTTCCGTCATACGAGCCGGAGAAGACACGGCCATCAGCCGCTGCTAGCACGCGCACTGCATCGTCGTGGCCGTCGCATTTCCGCACACAACGGTAATTGCTGTTCGCGTCCCAGAACCGAATAGTGGTGTCGTAGGAACCTGAGACCAGCATGTTGTTGCCGACCGCCAGCGCCAGCACCGCCTCGGTGTGCCCCTCCAAGACCTTCACGCATTCGAGCGTATTCAGGGACCAGACGCGGATCGTCTTGTCCCACGACCCGCTGTACATGTGCCGGTCACCGACCGCCAGCACGCGCACGTTGTCGTCATGTCCCTCCAGCGTTTTCAAGCACTGGAGCGTCTCCGCGTCCCAGACCTGAACAGTGCGGTATGACAAGCAGAGGTCAGGCGGCGCTAAGACCGGATACAAAGGCTGCGCCCCGACGCCCCAGGCCTAGGCCCAACTCACTTTGATGGTGGTATCGTCCGAACCCGAGAACACTTTGTCTGGCGATGCAACCAAGGCCCTTACGGCCCCCGAGTGACCGGTCAGCGTCGCCTTGCATTGCAAGGTGTTGCAGTCCCACACCTGCCAGGCTCGCGGCGGGGAGGCAAAGAGGGGTAATGCAACGCCTGGGATCGCTGCCGGAGGTTAACGATCGCATTGCGTCATATACAACAGTAATAAGTCCGACAGGTAATGGAAATGCCGTCCTTGCACACACCGTGAACCCGTTCGCCTATTCATGGGCAAAGGCGAAACGCTGCGGCCATCCGCGGCCCCAGACCCGTAAATGGCCACAACAAGACATACAGCAGCGGTCGCCCAGCAAGAACGCTCACATACGTACCTTCACTGTACGGTCGTAGGAACCGGAAAACATGTTGTTGCGACAGTGGACCAGCGTGCGAACAGGCCCTGTGTGACCTTTCAGCACTTCCAAGCACTGAAGTGTGTTCTCATCCCACACGCGGACCGTGCTGTCGTACGACCCCGAGAAAAGGATACCGTCAGCGACTGCCAGCGCCCGCACGGCATCGTTATGTCCGGTCAGCGTTCTAATCTTCTGAAGTGTTTGAAGGTCCCACACCTTCGCGGGGTAAGGCACACGTACAGATAATCAGGACACACTTTGTCCCCAAGCAACGAACGTCTTGGCCGTCGCCGCTGCTGGGACGGCAGAACCCAGGACCCCAAGACGTATTGCACATGAGCCGAGTCCGCAACAAGTCCAAGACAAGCTCTCACACCAATCAGGCCGACAACCCTACAGCGAACATTATCTCCGCAAATGGTAGCTTCCGTCACGGTACCCTCACCTTGATGGTGTAGTCGTAGGACCCTGAAAATAGCTTGCCGTTAGCCACTGACAGCGATAGAACCGGCCGGGTGTGATCCTCCATCACTTGCTCGCATCGCCGCGATTCGATATCCCATACACGGATTGTCTTGTCCGCTGATGCGGAAAACAGGCGCCGGCCACATACCTCCACAGCCCAAACGATCTCCTCATGGCCCTGGCAAGCGGCAAAGGATTATCGAGGTGAACCATCGCTCTATGGTACGCAACGTGAGTCAGCAAATATAATGATACCGTGTGTCCCCAGCGTAATGTCTTCTGCTTTACACAGACCCACGGGCCCCGCACCCGACAGCCACCACCCAGCCTCGCGTGGTAACCATATGCGGACTCTTGCCTGGAGAATGTTCCGTGGCTCGTCCTCGTAGCGATATGGAGCATTAAGCCTGCTTCCACCTGCGTTGACGCTGACGCCATGCACCGAAGCCCATTCCTGCAAGTTTCGCGTGCGTGACATAACGGATACGCAGTTTCATAGCTACCGAACAGCAGGTTACCTGAATAGCTGTCCTTAACGCGTAATTAGGTATAAGTTCCAAATGCCGGAGTCGCATGCCAGTGACTGGGCACGTTCTGTTGCCTTGAGCGAGCCATTTTTCAATGCACTGGCGGTCATACGTGTGACCAGTTGCCACCATTACTGGGTCCGCCATAAGCTCCATAGAGATAGGGCAGTAAAAGCTGGAAGGCGCTTGGGGTTTTTGCTCCGGCTCCTGTTGCCCAGGGCCCGCAGTTGCCGCGGCGCGGCTGGACATCATACAAGCAATGATCAGCCATGTTCTGAAGGCAAGGCGACGCCAAACTGAATCATTCATACCTGGACTCGCCACCAACCACTTCTGCTGAACCAGCATTTTCCACGTTCCCGGTTTCTTGTGACCGTGATTCAGTTCCACCTCGTAGTCCTCTGAGGAACTGCTTCATATCCTGTACGTTGAAGTCCTGCGTAAGGCTTGGCCCTGGGAGGCTCAACGGCCCCTGGTAGCCGGATGCTGCAAAACGAATATGGTTCAAACAGTTGTGGAATAAAAGATCTACAAACACACTCGTTATATTCGACACTGCAGTTCCGCCGCGCTGAGTAACTGCGGCTCAATCCCTTAACAAAGTGTGCAAATTTAACGTTATGAACATGTATGCTTACATAAACTCTACTTTGGACGGTAGCCAAGTTCGAGTGTTTTTCTGCTTGTACGGCGAGTGACTGTGACTCCGCGAAATTCGTAACGTCCCAGAAGGATGACTGAAGCAATCACCTTGAAAGCCAACACTCAAACGTTTCCAACAGATGTTCACAGGCATCTCAGCAACGGCAAAAGACAACCGAAAACACAGACCGAAACTACAATTCCGTACCACCTCTAACCCCAAGCTGTGCCCATAACGACCACAGCTTCCGCCCCTCGCCCCTGCACACACACTCAAAATCGGAAGGAAGGCTCCACGTCCATGGCCCAGTTGAATTTCCCGAGTAAGCTCTTGTTAAAGATTTTCTCGATGGGTACGTCGTTGCGTTTGCACCACGCAACAGTGATGCGAGGGTCCATGTAGTTGATCTTCGACGTGCCAAGCGCCACCGTCTTGAGGTCTTCCTTAGAGCGCGCCTGCAGCTCCACCTTAAAGATCGCCTGCTTCTTCTTCTCGATTTTTGAAAGCAGTCTGCAGTACACAGCATCGGACGTGCAGGTCAAAGCATGGTGCATCGGTGATCGAGCCCCATTAGCGTGGCGAGCCCACCTTGCCCGTCTAGCTTGCAATTTCGCATGAGAACGCACGCTTTCCCGGTTTCAACTCACGCGTCTGCATTCTGCTTCTTGCCGTCGCTCTTGCCCTTCTGGACAGCTGCGAGCTCGTCCTCCAGCTCCTTGAGCTCCGTATTGAGCGTTTGAAGCTTCTCCTGGATTTTTTCCATTTGGTTCGTGTGCGTCTTGGGCACAGAGCGCTGATGATTACACAGAATGGCCACCTGTATGGGGACGTACACATACATTTAAGATATACCTTGAAATATCCCCTTATCACCCCCTGCGCGGCTCTCACCTCCTTGTTGGCCACATCGTAGTCAACCTTCTTCTGGTCAACCGACTGCGCCTCAGCGCCCTTCTTAGAAGCCTCCCACTCCGCGAGGAGCCGGTCCAAAGTGATGGACGCGTTGTAGGTACGGAACACCTTCACCGACAACCCATCCATGATGTTTTTAAGCTCTTTGTTCAAGTCCTGTGCGTCGAAACTCTCGAACAGCTGGTCTCCGGGCTTCTTCTCTGCATGGTCGCAACAACGTGGAAACTATTGTGTGATGCGGATGTGAACGCCAAAGACAACTAGGCGATCGGTGGGGCGTTTTTATTGCAGTTGCAATGAGGAGGCAGTTCGCAATGACCCGGTGACGTCAACTGCTTCCTGATTGATTAGGTCACGGCACATGGCACCTGCTGACTCCCCCTCGTGGTAACTGCCCGCACACACGAACACTCCACTCACTCTTGCCGGTCGAGTCAATTTTCTTGAACTTCTCGAGGTTCTTGTAAACCGTTGGGTGGACTTCCACGACGTTCTCGTAACGAATAGAGTCCTTACCCAGGAAGTCAAATTTGACCTTGTTGCCGGGCTCAAGGTCAACATTCTCGACCTAAGCGACAAGGCGATCGGTGTGCAAACATGACGTGTTATGATGGAATCCTTCATTGCATTCACGCATCACCAAGCTTCCCCACCTTCAGTGTGCAGCAGCCGACCGTGTCCGCCTCGTCATCGTCCTTCTCGTGGCCTGCACGAAGCGCCAGCTTGTCGATGAAGTACATCGCCACAGCCATTTGCCGCTTCTTATTGTCCGAACTCTCCCAGTCACGCTCGTAGTTCTTCCGAACGTCCACAATGAGGTCCTTCAGCTTCCGCGCCTTCTCATACTTGGCGAGGTCGCTGTCGGCCTTGAACGTCGATGTCGCGCCCAGGAACACGTACCTATACACCGGCCGTTCAACTTCAGAAGGTTGCATGTTCTGCAGGTGGCTTCGCGACACATATACCAATGAAGTCCTTCATCTGCCCAGCAGGGGACACCGGCTGCCATCCGACGATATCAAGGGATCAAAGCACCCATGGCGAGGTACCGCAGATCCCACTCACTTGTAGTCCTTTGTGGAAATGGTATCCTTCCAGTACGCCAGCCATGTCACTGTATGATCGTGCTTGACCTCCTTCCACGTTTGTCCGGGGTACGGGTGCTCGGGGATGGGTTCACCCTCGCCTATGTTAATGGTGATGTCCCGCGGGTACACTCGCCGCTTAATCTTGCCCATCTTGGGATGCTCACCACGACCCCGGAACAAACCGGGTGGTTCAACGCGGAAGTTGCCGACCTGAGCGGGTCACGGAGGGGTGCGAGGAAGAAGGAACTATGGACACGGTCCTACCGATGCATGCTGATGTCTCCTCAACTCTGGCCTTGGCTATCGTCGTCCGTGGTCGCGCAAGAAACGTTGCATTTGCCCTTCGCCATCAAAGAAGCAGTCATTACCGGTCGCTCCCCGCGAACTATCTCCCGATCTATGGAAGATCCAGGTCGAGCGGCCAGCCGACCATCTGGTTGACCTGAGCTGGTAATTAGCGTGTTTCAGAAACCCCACATGTCCATAGCTTCGGAGCCCCGTGAAGTGGAAATGCAACGGTTTCCCAATGCAAGAGAATCAATGCCCACCACTGCAGCCGATGAACATATCATGACAGTGAGAATGGCAACCCAAGGGGAGCGTCTGCTACATACCGGTTCGCATCGCCCGTCCACGTACGCCACCTTGTACTTGCCCTCCTTCTCTTCCTTCTCCTTCTTTATCCGGTCTTTCTCCTGTGGCAACGCAAATGCATGGGCCAACACCGTACGGTACAGACTCTGTAGCTGCATCTCCAAGGACCACTTACCAGATCCGCCCCCCCCCCAAGCAGCTCAAACCTCATATTGTCAGCTTTTACACTGTCCCTCGCTGCTTCGCCATTCGTGCGACCCACCTCCTTGGACATGTTCTTTTTCGCCTCCCGCTGCGCCATGTGCCAGTCATAGATGGGCGTGAAGTCACACTTGTCGAGAGACTTGATCACATGGTTCTTGCCCAGCACCTCCTTAAAACCCTCCCAAAAATTCTTAAGGAAGACGGGTTTCTTCATGTAATCCGTGTCCTTCATGACAGCGAACATGGTCGCCACCTCCTCCTGATCAGGGGTTAGGTCCACCGGCTTCCCGTCGTACAGCATCTTCACGCCGTGTGGCTGGATGGCAAGGGGCATAGGAATGCAAGAGCAGACGATAAGCCGACAAACAAAGTTTGGTCCCTTAGCGCAGGCCCTGGCCCCGTTACTCCAAAAGCTTGCGCTAACCGTAACCCTTCGGGCACACGTATCCCTAACCCAGGGCTGATTTTACCTCGTACTCCGGTGGAAAAAGCACCCCGCTGTGCCGCAGCGTTTTCCACATAATCTGTCCCGACTTGCTGCTCCCGGGTTCCCGCTTCGACCGTTTGGCCCCTCCGCTCTCTTTCTGCGGGGCCGGCCGCTTCCGCTTGTCGCCTGCGCTCGCCGCGCCGGGCGATTTACTCTTGCGACGGTTCGATAACGGTACGTCGCTGTCGCTGTCCTCATCTCCACTCTCCGAGCTGCTAGATGACTGCAGAGCCACATTCAGTTGTTCAGCGAAACGCTAACTCCGCTAAGCGTTGACGAGGCATCTACCTCCTCGCTCTCCTCATCGTCCTCGTCCTCCGTCTCCGGCTTCTTTTTGCTAGATCCATTTGCGCGTGCACGGCTCTGTGGCTTCGCTGCTGCAACTGTTGCTGGCTTCGCTGCTGACTTCAAAGCAGGTTTAGGAGCCGGCTTGGCCGACAAGGCCGCCACGCGCTGGCCCAGAGGAAGGTCGTCTTCTGAATCACTCATTCCTTATTATGCTTAGAGTTTCAAAGGAATTCGCCTCGAAAAAGTCTACAAATTGAATCGCACCGTCACTATTTAAAAACAAGAAAAGGTTTCCCGTAATTTGAGCGGAAACCTAAGGCGATAGAATGTTAAAATATGTCGACGGGGCATGTCTGCACACCAAATTCTTTTGTCGTTGTACTGTACTGGTCGTGCAGCGATCAGCAGGCAAACATCTTATCTGAGTTTATAGTGCACATTACCATGTCAGAACAGTGAGCGTTGTAAGGATTTGTGGAATGGTCACGAATTTATATCAGGATTATTACAACGCAGCCGCCGGGACACCAAATGGACCAGGCTTGGCTGTCCCGGATACCAAATCGATCAGCGGATTTCAGCGACTGGCTGGAGAAATTACATATCATAGTTCGTTCGACAACGATTGATGAAAGCTGGGGCGGCAAAGCCGGCGTTCGTCGTAACGTTGCACCCGACACGCGCATCTTTACTGCAGTTATTCGCGCAATAATTAAGAAGCACTGTTTAAACCGAAGTGAGATACAGATACCTCCTGCTACACACCACGACGTCTACGTCAACCACGGCAGACCCACCCTTTCAACCCCTTTCAACCCCACACGAAAAGTGGAGGGAGTGCATCAGATCATTCGTCGTCCGGCGCATAGTTGTCGTGCAACTGCAGGACGCGCTCGGCTTGCATGCGCTGCAGGTACGAGGCGTCGTCCTCGGCCGCCTGCCGCGCTGGGCGGCTGAGGACCGCCAACGTGTCGCCCTTGCGAATCAGGTGGTTGATGATCTTGGACACGATCTCTAGCTCCTGCAGAGCGGCCACCTGGTTCGCCACTTTACCCCTGCGCATGGGTTACAAGGGAAAAATACGTCCAGAAGCTCTGATATCATGCCTCAGGAATATGTGGGTGGCATGCCTCTGGAGTATGGGGGCCTGCAAATATTGGTTACCGCATGTCAGGGCCATCCCATCGCAAGATGTGTGGAACGTTACCCACTTGAGGGCCTCGGTGTCCAAGTACCACTGAAGCAACTCCTCCTGGCGTATGCCACTCTCCGGTAGCGGCGCCGAACCGTCTGACTGCTGCTCGCTGGTATCGCCCGGCTTGTATGAGGGCAACTGCCTCACGTACTGATCCCGAACGTCCACCATCTTCTTTGCAAGCATGCTCTGCATTGGACGATACAGGGGGTTTACAAATTTTGGTCCAGGCAGCGTTGTGGTGCGGGGATGCCACGGTGCTCTGTCTGTGGGCATCATCCTGATGGGCCAGGGACGGGCAACGATGATACCGTTGTGGGGTCTCCGTAACATTTACACAATTAAGGCGTGAGGAAACATCAGTATTTTTTACTAAAAGAGCGCAAAACAACTCAAACACACACGACCAAACTTGGGCACTGCAGGGCTGCTAAAACAGGGCCGCACTTCCCGTATAGCTCTCCTACGCGCACCTTGACGTAGCTGAACTTCTGTGCGGACACACGGACAGGCTCCTTCGCGGGTGGAGCAGCCGCCGCACCATCGGCACCTTTGCCAGCTGACTCCGCGGCGGGGTCCGCGCGCATGCGCTTGGCTTGCCGGTCTTCAGCAGGCGCATCGGCCCTGCGATATATACGCCGGTGACATACCATAAATGTTTCTAGCAAGCGACTCGTGCATAGCTTTGCCGTTTTATTCCCAGTAATGCGATTTACCCGCGCTTTCCGCCGACGCCTGCCCCTGGCGGCAGGTTCTCATCGTTGCTGGTAGTGCCGTCCTGAGCGGGATCCTCGCCGCGCTCAATCTGCGCCTCGGGCGCATCGTCAGGCTGCCGCTGTAACCCCGGGATCGGCAGGTCGTCCTCGAGCAGTGTATCGGACTGCTCAATCTTCAGGATGGATGCGCGCAAAAGCCTCTTTGCCTGGTGGTGGAACAAGCACAACAGAGCACGTAGATAGAAACGTCAGGCGGTGGCAACAATTACGTGCATTAGGGCATGGCACTCTCGTACCTCGCGGACGTACTGCGGCTTGATCTCCTTGTCGCAGTACACGCGGGCCATAGCCTCTGACAGGCGGATAAGCGCCTCCAGCTGGCGCACCGTAATTCGGTACGACGACTGGGTGCCGGGTGCAGCGTCGTCGGCACGCAACTCCTTATAGGAGCGGACCAGCTCCACACGTGCCTGCGAGCATTCAAAGACAACGTCAAATTACGCCCGTGGGATTCGGTACCAGGGTTCCGCAACAGAACTCTTGTCTGAACCAAACCAGGGTTATCAAGTCACAGCACTCATTAAGCTCTGAACAAGTGTGAACAAGTTTTTGACAAACGTACGTCAGGTGTGATCTCCGGCTTGATTGAGCGTGCGTAGCGGATATAGTGTTGCAGGCTCTCCGTGTCGTACGGCACATCGAAGGCGTTCTGCTGGTACCGGTGCACGTTGACGATGTGTGTCGCAATGCGCGCATCCGTAGCCTCTGTTGTGTCGTCAACCATCACATGGAGAAGATCGAACCTGCAGTTGCATCGATACCTCGTTGGGGTGATGATACATCGTCAACTGCATCGTGCGCCGCCGGCAACGCCGTTGGTGCCCCCCTGAAAATCTTCAGGTTGCTACGATCCTGACCTGGATAGGATGGCGGGCGGCAGTGCGACGTTGTACTTGAGAGGCTTAGACTTGTCATAGCGGCCGCCCATGGGGTTCGCGGCCGCCAGGATGGATGCACGGGCATTGAGGGTAGCCTGCGGGACGGGGCATGTCGTGGGAAATGATGAGTTGCCCACGCACAAAACGCCCCCTTACCTTGGTTGATTGCACTTTAAATCCTGCCGCGCACCGGTGCTTTTCAGGTGTGGTTACCCATATGCTCAGGTACACACGGTGCATCACCAACCTGAATGCCAGCCTTGGCGATGGAAATGGTCTGTTGCTCCATGGCTTCGTGGATGGCCACCTGGTCCTTGACGTCCATCTTGTCGAACTCGTCAATGCAGCAGATACCGTTGTCAGCAAGCATGAGTGCGCCCGCCTCAATGGCGAACTCGTTGTTCTCCGGCTCCTGCGGGCGCAAGTGTGCCGTGACCAGGGTAGGATTCGCAATTGACGCTGACATTCCCCGTATGTCAGCGTGGTATGCTCCACGAACCCCGGTATGCACCGTTGATCCCTTTGGGGTCCGCTGTAACGTTCATTCATTCATTCATGCTCCGAAACACAACAGCCGCCACACCAGCCGTCCCCGGGGCGCAGAAGCGCATTTCTTACGCTCATACAAACGTCCACACTCGTACCAATCGGCGCTCACCTTCACCACGGAGGCCGTCAGACCTGCTGCGGAAGACGCCTTGCCGGATGTGTAGACCGCACGGGGCAAAAAGCCAGCCACGTACTTCAGGATTTGCGACTTGGCGCATGATGGGTCCCCAACGATGGCGACGTTGATGTCTCCACGCAAGTTGATGCCCTGAAAAGCGGCGAAGGGCGAGCGCGGGAATTCAAGCCTCAGTCGCGTGAGGCTGCCGCGGAATGCCGACTTATGGCAGCCAGTTTAAATAGGCGCCCACCTCAGAGGTCTTCTTGTGCACACCGCCGAAAAGCATCAGCAACACCGCCTGCTTGATGTTGTCGTGTCCAAACACGGAGGGACAGATGCTCCGTGTGAGCTGCTGGTAGATGTGCGGATCCCGCGCCATTGCAAGGATGGACTCGCCGCCATCGTGGTATTCGGCTATGATGGCCTCGCTGCTCTCCTCGACGTCAGGGCGGATGTTTACCATGCCCTTGGTCATGTCCGCCGGCTGAGGGTTCAGCGGAAATCAAAACCGTTAAGAGTGTCAAGTAATGAGGTGCGACAAGCAGATGCCGCCAACTAAGGACACCAGATGCGCAAACGTGCATCGGCGGCATCATGCAAACTGGCGGGTTTCTTGCTTATCAAAATCCCATTCTGCGCGTTGTCCATGGTATTATGATACTGACATGCGTACCTGCGCCGCACAGGCCAGGAACATGACGCGATATGTGAGCTCGCGGCCGCCAGCGCCCTTGCCTAGGCCCATCACGCCATCACCTCCGTCCCGACGGCCACCGCCTGCGGAGACCGCCAGAGAGATGTGATTGGTAGGCCTGAAACTACCCTGTAAGTGTTTGTTGCTTGCGCTAACGATTATCATTGCTTTGAGCAGGGTCCCTGCCATCATACTTACCCTCTTTCAGCTGCACCTTTTCGCCTGGAGCAGCCAGGGCCGAAACGTCTGGAACGACGACAAGCTGGCCGGTGAACACCATCTTGTCACCAGCCTTGGCCGTCTCAACGGCTTCGTGGCGCATGATAACGTCCAAGGTGCGCGGCAGGCTGCCGGCGGGCACCTGCAAAGAAGCCGGAGGACAAAGTCTGACGAGCAAGGTGTTGAAAACACTTGGCCCGGGTGTGATCCCGGAAGGTTCAGCAGCATAGGTTGCTATGCTTTGCATTTGCCCACGAGGCGTTGCTGCGGCGTGGTGCGTGTTCACTTGGGGGCCGTTGAGACGAATACTGTCAGCCCCAACAACAGCATCGGCACCTCACCTCCTCGACTGCCTCCTGGACTTTCAGGCGCTGCCAGTCGCAGAAGACCGACTGTTCACGGACCAATGACCAGTGGCTCCTGTACCATAAGGAGTAACCAGGTTACTTTTGCATCGCTGGTTTGCGTTGGCAACCTCTCGCATATTTAGTCGAGGGCCTGCTTGTACTGTGGACCCCTGGAGCTACGCCTGGCAGTGAACTCACTTGTTGCCGCAGGAGGGATTGGTGCAGAGCACCGGTGGCGAGTACTTGAACTGCTGCGGGACACCGCGGACCACCGTGTTGCAGTCCAGACACTTGAACGCGCCATAGAGCAGCTCCGGCCGCACTTCACTCGACCGGGTAACGGTGCCCGAAAAGGCGGTCAGCTGTCCTAGCTTGCTCGTGCGCAGGTCACGCATGCGCTGTGGCCATGCGCTAACAAACGCAACGTAGTACTCGCGAGAGTCCGTGCCGTCGACGAGCCCAGGCTCATGGTTGCGGATGAAGGCATGGAGCGCCTTGCGCAGCGTCGGCTCGATCCGATTGTAATGGGCGATGATGTAGGAGCAAAGGCCTTGGTCGTAAGCATTTAAGTGACCGATGTGAACGTATAACGTGCCCTTATCTTGAGCTTTGAGCTCACGGAGTGCGTTCACGTAGTGCGCTTCCAATTCCTCATCCGTCTCCTTGTAGGTTTCAAGAAATCCTAGAAAGTGCGTTTCTACTAGATCAGGATTCCATTCCACTGCGTCGGCGAAGGCAGTATCTTGCCGACTCATGGTTGAAATGGCGGGAACACAAACGTCAAGTATAGATAAACAAGACCGGCAGGTCGTCAAGCTATGTCAACGTATTCGTTAGACAACTGACCGGTGAACGAAGTCGATACAATTCGAGCAACAAGGATTCCTAGGCAAAACTCACAGAATGGCCGTACGCCAGTCCAAACCGACAAACCGCTCGTTCCAAAGCTAAAGGTGCACAGAGGATAGCAGCGGTAGGAAACAGTTTCGACCATCCTTCGACTGATTTTAAAAAAAGGTCCTGAGTTAATACCAAAATGTTGGAGTACCACTTTATCTGAAACCTGGCTCGCCAAAGTTCATGCCACATATTATGATAACCAACAATATCTATCAGCTGTGCGTATAATTTAGTCGTGCAGCTAAACATCTCAACATGGCCCCCCGCCTGGTGTCCGGGCCAACGGCCCCGACAGCGAGTAAAATTTTGAAGAAGGAGCGAATTGTCCAGGTGAGCGCCGCAAAGTCTCCGATCCAAGCTCATATGAAGTACGCAGGTTTGACGGTTGGACTGGGGCACACTTTTGGCCAGGTTCTGTCGCGGATGAACGACAGGGACACCCAGAAGGCTGCAGCCGAGGACCTTCTGTCCCTCGTTCTTGTAAGCACAGGGGTGAAGATGGACTCCCGCGCGGGAGGGGGGAAACTTCCATATAGCTTAACATAGGTAGCTTTACGCGTCACGACACCCGCTGTGCTGTAGAACATCGACCAGGAAGGGCTCCCCATCCTCGTCAGCTGCCTTTGTTCAACAGGATCCGAGCATAAAGTCTACGCACGCAAGGTCAGTATGCCACAGATTACAATGATGTGATCTCTCGGTTGCGCTGGGAGACGTACGGTGTGGCATTTTGGCAGAACAGGCATTGGCTTAGTTACGTTCTCCCAATCCTGTAAAACACCTCACGTATGTGATGGCCAACCCTAAACCCAATGTGCAGGAATGTGCTCGTGCGATCGGCGCACTCGCCAGCGACTCCTGTCCCCTGCATGAGCTTGCGCTTCAACCACCACACGTTGGGAGAATGTTAGCCCAGCTGCGCAAATCTCTTCAGGTATCTGAAAGGCCATTTTGTTACGAGTTCTGGCTGTGCGACGGTGCTATGGCAGACGAGGAAACCGTGTGATGGCATGGGCCCTGGTGTTCCTAAATGTTGCATGGCAGCTGTATCGGCGTAGTTCGTTTTGAGTTGACTCCACCGCCTGATTTGAATCCTGTGCAGCTTCATCCGCGGATGGGCCACGCGTTACCAATTAGGTATTTGCGTAAAGACGACACGGTGTGGCTTCCCTCACCGCACAGGATCCAGACACGGGCGTTCGCGAAGCAAGCGCCGAAGCCCTGTCGGTGGTGGCGCAGGGCCTCGCGCAGGTGGAGATGAACGGTGCGCAGCAGGGCAACCTCGGCAACCCTGTGGTGAAGCTCATATTCGAGTGCCTGGCTGAGCAGAAGAAGGAGCTGAACGCAGCGGCCTGCGCTGCCCTCGGCCAAGTAAACTTGGGCGGTCAGGGAGAGGAGGCGGCACCAGGGAATTTCAGTCACCCTGCACAATGCACCCGCTTTACGCGGATGCGTTCGGTGCTGGAGCAAACGTACCGGGGATTCGGGGTCGATAGTATTCGCCTCTGCCACGCAGCAGCGAAGCTGAAGCCGTGCGCCCAACGCGGGCGAAATGGTAATTTCATTGGTCGTGTGTCCTCTGTGAACGCCACTAGGGCGATACTGTGGGGACCTCGTAACCGAGTCGATCTCCGATGGGTTGCTGGTGTCGTCCAAGCTCTGTGTGCCCTTCAACGCCCCACGCCTCTGTGGTAGGCTGCGCCCTACCTGGGCACCCTGGACGCCTCGCTCGCCCGGGATCTGGTTCGGAAGTTGAACAGTGGGTCCTTCCAGGCGCCGAGTGCACTACTGGCGGCGATAGCGCGGTCGGACCCCGCCAGTGGGGAGCCGGTCGGCCTCATGAAGGCACGTGTAGCCAAGGCTGGAATGGGTATGGATGCCTCATAGTGACACTTTCGGCGTTAAGGCCAGCGTAGGACGGGAGATGGGGTACTGCGCCAGTCGTCCTACCGGTGATGGTCCTGGCACCGGCGCCGTATTGGGGTTGGGCCTGCATGAATGAGCGTAACCTCTGCATCTTGCGCCTGCCATTCCGCGATCAGCATAATAAAGCTGACCTTCGCGGAAAATGTGTTGGGGCAAAAGCCTGCGGCCGCAATAGCCATGATATTGTGCGCCCAGGCGTTGTTTGGCACCATACCGCCATCTGTGGTGGACTTGCCTGGTGGTGCGCCCATGTACGGCTCTGTTTGGAAGGACGCTCCCGTCGGGGCCGGGCGGACGTTCAAATGATAAGCGGCCCGAACGGCGTGCGCCCCGCAGAGTGGACCCGCGGCGTTCTTTCCTGTCTTCTCCGCACTGATCGGTCAGCCTGCGCCGCAGTCCGTGGCCAGCTCATCGGGCACAATCGGCAGCGGTGTGGCGGGAGCCCTCTCGCGACCGGACTGGCCGGTGAGGCTGGCGGCGGCGGACATGCTGCGGTCCACCGCTTTGCTGTTGGGCCCAATCATGGAGCTGGACGGATGCTGGACGCGCAGTGACCCGAAGAGCATAGTGGGGCGGGCTATCCGGGCGCTGGAGTCGTGCAAATTCGATAAGGTGGGCGTGGGTGGAGAGTAAGGCGGGACAGCGCTGCGCGGCGGCGTGGGGCACTCCATGCATGCTGCTGGGGCCCCGTGACATTCAGTGCATGCGTCTGTAGCCAAAGGACTCGTTCGGCCAGCGCGTGCATTATTGTCATTCACCCACCGTTCATGCGCGGAAATAGAAAGTGCGTATTGGAGATTTGCATGCCAGCCGGAACAAATAAGCACCGTATTTTAGGCTCACAGTCGGCTGAGTGACCCGCCACCTGTGGCGTGTGCTGGTGATTAGGATGTCCATTATGTGACTCGTTTTTCATGCGGGCCCGCTGTACCGTATCTCTGCCCAGCTCCGCTGCATTATTGCGCCGATGCATAAGATAATTTGCAACATGTTGTCTTCGGTAATCAACTGTGCCTGTCCATTAAATCCGTGTGAACGCTGCCTGCAAGGTGCGGGAGGTACGGGACGTGGCTCGGAATGCGCTGGCGGTTCTCGAGGCGCTGCACGACTATGGCAGCACGGGCGGAAGCGCTGCGGGTTGGCCGGCGCACATTATGATGAAGAACGGCCAAGGTGCGGTCACAGAAGGCTTTCGGTAAGACGTTGCTACCGTGTCCGATGCTCGCTGCTGACAGCGCAATTATGAATATGTTCGTTGATGTCCATTACGGGTGGGCTATCACTACTAACCGTCGTTGGTAGTGATAGTCGTCACTGCGCGCCGTTGTGATTCGCCCATCCCGTTCGTGTTGACCACACCACCCCGCAGATCTTCATCTCCCCGTGGCAACCAGCACGTTTACTCTTCCCGCCTACGCCGCCGACGCAGCGGGCCCCGGCCCGCTCGTGCCCGGCCGTAAGTCCCCAGTGCGCCGCTCCGCTGTGAGCCCCAGTCGCCGACCCCGCTCCGGCCAGCCGCAGTCGCGCGCTGGTAACTCACCACCGCCAGACCGCGTCGCTACGCCACCAGAGCGCCGCTCCTCCCCCATGCTCGCACGCGGAGGCTCCGTGTCAGAGCGTTTCCGCGCAGCTCACCGGGATGGGGATGTGGTTTCGATACATTACCTAGGAGGCGTGGATTCAGAGCCGCTGCCCGGATCAGCACGCGAGATGCCGGACGCAGGGCTGGCGCAGCCCTCCGAGCCTGAGTTGGCGGAGGCGGTCATGGCTCGGTAAGATCCCCCGTGACGTACAAACAGCTCGCTTGGCTGCAAGTGTGGGGACATGTGACTGGGCGGAGCGCAAAGGGCGTTTGTACTGTTGTTGGCTGCGTGAAGGGCATTGATGTCACAGTGCCTAAGGCGAGACCTGGAACCGAAGGACGCACTTGTAAATGCCCATGCAACAGATGGCCTTGTCGCATTCCTCTTTTGCAACGTTTCGCCGATGCTGTTGTACTTCGCACTGACTTGCAGGGCTGCTGGACACGATTTCGCACCACCGGAGGAGCAGCCGGGTAGTCGCCGGGTGTCACGGCAGCAGTCCAAGTCCTCGGAAACCTCAACCTCCAGGGCAGGAGGGCGGGTGCCTCCTGTGGACCGGCTGGTACGTACATCTGTGCATGGTGTTCAGGGTCAGATCGGCCTTGTATTTGCGCTTCTGGTGCCTGCACGGATAGGTTCCTAGGAGCAGTACGAAGGTCCAAATATGTACACGGGTTTCTGATAGCAGTTATGAACTATGTTCGCGACAAGGTAAGCTGGCGGTAAGCACACAAAAGCTGCGCGAGTATTCAGGTGACTCCCGCAGCTCTCCAGGTCCCCCTTTCTGCACCCCGCCCCCCTACTTCGTCAACGAGTGCTGGGCGTGACCGGGTTTGTTCTGGGCTTGCTTTACGCTTCGACACCCTGCTCGCAGCCGTCGGGGGCGCTGGGTGTCCCCGATGAACTGCTCCGTAATCTCTCTCTGGAGGACGATGCGGTGGCTCTGCTGGGCTACGGCGGTCCGCCCACGTTCTCGGACCATGTACTGGGTGAGGTGCCATCTGGGCAGTTTTACAATAACGGGAATGCCGTTGGCACATGTACCAGGGGGCAGTGTTGACTGGGATATCAGCAACGGCCTCGTCTACGCCTGCATACTTTCCGTACGTACGCTTTCTCTCAACTGCTGCGTTATCTCAGTTGCTTGGCTGAAAGTCCATTGCAGGGTACTGACACGTCGTGCGTTCTCGCATCCTTCATCCCCACGAACATATGCCGTCGTGCAGAACCGCTGTCAGGCGCTGCGCTCGCAGCCCTGGCCGCCCCAGAGTATGCCAGCCAGGCCGCGGTCGTAGCCTCGAACTCAACGTCAGCCCCGCCTCCGGAAGCTGTGGTCTGGCCACCACGGCCGCCGGCTCCTACAACTTCGAACAGCGAAGCATCGATGTCAGTCCCGGTTGAGGAGTGGCTGGCGGCTCAGCAGCGGCTGCGCAGTCTGGAGCAGCAGCAGCGGCAGCTCCTGGAGGCCTTCAACTCCATGGCAGAACAAAATAGGCAGACCGTAGCAGGGCTTCAGGTATGTGGTTCATGTGTGCTGAACGGTCACTGCCCCCCGGAACGCGGGTCTTCGCTGACAAGAGAAGCTGCAAGTCGTTCTGTGCTTTGGGAGTCATAGTCAAAGGGATTAGGGGGTGCAAAGTACCTTGATCGTGGTGCACTCCACACCTGATACATGGCGTGGTTGGCCAAGGTGAAGACGCCTGCAGACTCAGCGGACAGGGCCGACTCAGTAGTCTGCACGCGAGTATTGCGCATGGATCACGCCCTACACTCGAGTCCGGTCTTGTCTCATACGCCCTCCCCCGCGCCCTCTTCACGTCGTCATCAGGCCAAGGTCAGCGGTCTCGAAGCGGCGCTACAAACCGCCCAATCGCTGGTCGCGTCATCGGCGCTGCAAGATGAGCAGCAACGAAAGCAGCAGGAGCAGCGGCAGGAGCAGCTCAGCACGGAAGAAGAGTCTCCAGTCGAGGCGGAGGTGTCCTGGATGTCTCGAACTATTCGTCCGGGCTCGCCATTGATAGCGCCCATCTTCGAGGAGGCTGCGGCCAGCAACACAGCGCTGGAGCTGCCCCCCGGCGGGTCAGGGGCGGGGTCCTCCGACGTGCAGCAGGCATACCGAGAGGTGCTGGCGATTGGGCGCGTCAGCGACATGCACCTGCTGCGCCTGATGCAGCGGACGGGCCCGATTTGGGGCGATCTGGGTCCCGAGCTGTCCGCACAACTGCTTGCGGCGTTTATTGCTAACCTGCAGCAGGCGCGCGCGGTGAGAATGTGACGGCCGCCAACGTTTGACAGAGTAGAAGCCCGCCAGGGGCGAGTACGGTATCTCTTCGGGATTGGTTGGCTGGGGAAGTAGGCAATTACAGCATTATTAACGAGACCATCCGGATGCTTCGTTTTCAACCAAGCCATAGGCATGGTTGTCGGCCGTTCTTTCTTACTCGGGATGGGTGGCGCGTGCTGCTAATGCTTGCCATGTTCGCAGGATGGACCTATGCTGTCGCGCATGATGCCGTGGTTGTGGCGCCTTGCGGATGAGCAAAACACGGCTTTCGAAACGCCGCCGGAAATGCGTGGCACTCTGGTGGCCGCGCTTCGCACCGCGCAAGCCGCCGTCACCGATTCCTCGGTAAGCTCACGGACATTGTACAATGTGAGCCCAGAGACTAGGCAACCGCATGGATTCGCTTTGCCGTGGCCTTGCGTTGGAGCCAACCTGTCACGCACGTCTCCGGATGTGGCATGCCCAGCTGCGCCACACGCCCGAACTCCTAGGCTGCATGGCACACGTTGGGCTCACTGCATGCTGTAAGGGATGATTGTATCGGCAACCTTGGTGTCTGCCCGTCCCTTGCCCTGGCAGCTAAACGACCGGATCTCGCTGCTGGTCAACACACTCAAAACTCACTGGTCGCTTCCGGACGGCTCTCCAGTGGCCGCCGGGCACCGCTTCAGCCAGCCGCAACCAGCGCAGCAGCCCGTCTACCTTGCATCGCCATCACATGCGAGCGCTTACTCCACGAGCACCGCTCCACCTCAGGAGATTTCGTTGGGGGCAGGGGTCGGCCTGCCCAAGCAGTTGGACGGCGAGCGGGCACCAGTTGCGCCGACAGCTTTTTCCAGCATCCACGCGACCACGCCCTTGGTGTCGGCATCTTCCCAGTCGCCCGTGAAGGAGCCGGCCGATATGTCCGAGGTGACTCCACGCGTTGCCGTTGTTCGAGGCTCCCAGGTGGCCAGGTCGGGGAAGTTGGTATCCATGGGCACGCTGATGGGGCAATGGTCGGACCTGCAGCGGGACTTCGCCGCCATGGCGAGCCCATCTAACAGGCCGATGTCCCGCGGCCAGGGCTAGCCAGTTCTTACTTGGATGGCTGGCAGGGCCATAACATGCTTAGGAACGAGGTACTGCGAGTCGTGGGTTCGTCAACGGCGTGACTGCTTCTGTTGCTATCATTTCAGCCCCTCCTCATTTTTGTATATAGCACGGGTCTGTACAGCTTTACTTGTGTGCACTGATACCGTGTGGGAATAGGATGCATTGCACAGACGCGCTGCAATGCAGCCGCAGTAGGACGCGACGATTCCAGAAACCGAACACGGACGGGTATTCTCATAGCGTCTCGTAAAAGCCAGATTGGCACGGTTTCCGAATGTCTCCGAACGCACGTCAAGGGTAGTCGTACTCAAGGTGCAGTATTCAGTGGAATCCACGAACAGTAACGTTGAACAGAGGTACAACACATGAGGTTGTTACTGCTGAGTTTCGAGCCATGGGGCAGGTGGTCGCGTGGTTTAGACATCATGCATGGCCAGTGTATGGTGAGGAAGCCTCGGCTGTCGCCGGGGCTGTCACCGATGACCCGCGGGGTCCGCTGTAACATCCTAATAATAATGCATGGCCACGAACTCTGAAGCATCGGACATTCATGCGTTGCGTCTTCTGACGCACCGCATGCCGCCGTTTTCATTCGACATGTTCCCGACGCATGTGTGGTGCAAATGGTCGACGTGCAGTGGATGTAACGGTTTGTGGCGCAACGGCCGGAAGCAGGAAGCAGAAAGTTTGCTGCTATCCTGGGCTGGGCTGCTGTTCATGCGAAGGGTTTCTCACAGCTCACAGCTGACGGAAGGTTCCGAAAGACCCTCAACGGGCTGGCGCGCCACGGCCTGAACATGGCTTTCATCCCGACTGAACTCATTAACACCACTTACCGTTTCCCTCCATTGCTGCTGGAGCCCTGGCCGTGGGTTACCGGCAGCCACCTGCAACCGTAGCTTAAACGCTTTGCGTAGAGACATACATTCCTGTGAAACAAGGTCAAAGCTGGACCCTGCTCTTGTCATGCCACCTGCAAGCAAAGAAGTAAGCTGAAATAAGATGTGGTAGGATAGGGCGGGTTGTAGGCGCACTACATGAAGTACTTTGAGCATGCCATGCCCCATGCGGTGGTATGGACTACCCTTTTGGAACATGCCATGTACGGTATGTCCCGTATCCCCCTTAAGTGCCGTCTCATCGTATCGGACACAGTAAGGTATCATAAACATCCCCCAACAGAGAAAAAACATTGCTGAAATGCAGTGCTTTCGCCAGGTTGTGGGGCACAATGCGGCTTGCGTTAGGTCTACCACCTTCTACCGCCAGTGGCTGCGTTACAAAATAGCTTCCGCCCATATCACCGTTTGTATGGAACCGTGTCGGCATTGGCTGTGTAGGGGAGCGTGCCAGGACGACGTGGCTTGGTGGCGGGACACACACCTCACATAACCATACCGTGTGCATAAGGCCCTGCAAAAGCCGTTGCACCAAGGGGACCTGTCCCTCGCTGCCTTATGTTCATGCGAGGCTTACATTACAGGACACGGGCGCGTTTGTCCGCTGCGGATAGTAACACCGTGGCGTCACACTGTCGTTCCGCACACTTGCATGGTGAACGCTTTCATCCACACAATTTGATGTAAATGAACTGAAAAGAATTATGTTAGCAGATGCAGACGATGATGACTTAGACGAAGGGCTGCTCCGCGACTTGTTCGCCTACCTGGAGGGGGAAGGCTCTGACCAAAGATATGAACTTCAACGCTTTATTGGTACTGAAGCTGAAGGAGGAATGCGTGTGCAGCAAGATTTTGGGGTTTTGCAGGATGGGCCAGCCTGTCAGTCGACTTGCGTGAAACAGGATCAGAGTCAAACAAATTTAGGATCTGGCAATCGCCAGAAGCGACAGCGCGATGCTGACAAGGTGAGGCGTCCGTGCGTGACCCCTGGGGCGCAGACCCGCGTTACAGGGTCTCGTGCCCTCCTCAGGTTAAGGAGCTTGAAGCCCTCGCCGCCTCGAAGATGGAGCAATTTGCGGCTCTGCTGCAGCGTAACAAGGAGCTCAAGTTTAAAAGCAAGATTCTTGCCGACGCCGTGATGCTGCGGGACTTCCAGCTCCGCATCGTGCGGGAGGGAAAGACAACTAAAACACCATGGCCCATGCCGTCACTGCCTGGCAGCGCGGCGGCTGGAGTCGAATCGGTTGCGCAAGCCGACGCTGTCTGGATGCAGCCGGAGTTCACAGGGACAACAGCCCGGGCTGTCTTCGCGCCGGGCAGCATGCAGATGTTGCTGTCGCCCGAGTGTATGCAAGCAGGCAGAGAAATCAAGTAAGAGCCGCTGAGCCGCTCCGGGGAGGGGCAGAGGGCAAAGAAGGGTGCCACCTGTTCCATTGCACCACGGGCGCGGGCGCCTTGCAGCTCCGCGGCGTCAGCTGATCGCACCAGCACCTGCCTGTATTCCGCAAACCGTTTGGTAGCGTACAGATACAGTTGCGTGTCTTGTGATGCAGAGCGTAGCCAGGTCATTGCCCCACATGGCCACGACGTTCACTGCGGTGACCGTGCATGCCGTCGGTCCGGGGCGGGGGGAAGGGCATAGCATCAAATGCGAGACGCGGCGTCCCAACCATGGCTGCAAAATGTGTGGTCCGCAGCGTGCGCGCAATCGGGCGACTGGAATTGGGCGCCCTATGGAAGGCGTTCGTCTGCGAGGCGTCCTCACTGCTGCTGTCGCTGGAGGCCAACCCGGTCGACGAGACGACAGCTTGCCGGCTGAAGCACATCACAGCGGATATCTCCGGCACATGCCGCCGTGCGTCACTCCTGGCCCCGGACACAATGCTGGTCGTGCTGCAGGTGATGCGTGACATGGGCGGGTGGGCTTGTGGGGTTGTGGCGGCGCCGGCGGTGCTAGAAGTGTGCAGGATGCTGAGTCAGCCTGTCGAGAGAGGGGGGACGTGCGGTCATGGGCAGCTTGCACGATGCAGGTGCCGCGGTGCCGTGTCATGTGCATTAGGGGATCTGGGGGAAAATTCGTTGTATGACGGCTGGCGCTTAAATCAGCCTTCATGCCGAATGGATCCTCAAGAGGGGCCAGTACTGATGCCCTGCGCTGAGATTGAATTTGCGACTGCCAGTTGCCCCATTTAAAATGCCATCCTGAATTCCTGATCTGTGTGCGATTGCCCTCCTCCCCAGACACATCTTGAGACGGATGCGCTGGCGGCACCCGAGCCGGGCTTCTGGTTGCGAGTGCTCCAGGCGCTCAAACTGACGGACGAGCAGGAGCGTGAGATGTGCGCCGTGTATGAGCTGTTCAGCGGCATCATGCGCCGCATTTTCACCGAACGGCGCACCATCCAGGCGCACCTGTCAACGGCCCTGCACACGGACAAGCAGACCGCGGTGGGCCTGGGTGGGCTGCAGGTGCCGCCCGAGGCGGAGGTGCTGCCCGCCCTGGAACGCAACCTGCGGAAGGAGGGCGCCGCGCATCTATTGGTGCGAGCCTTCGTCTTCGGCAAGATCTTTAGTATCGTCCAGATGAGCCGCGCGGCGGTGCACTCGTACCCGTTCTTCCCGAACACGACAATGCTGGCGGCGGCAGCGGCGGGCGTGAGCGTCTGACGGTTTGCTGTTGACTGCGCCAATGGCCAACACTGCTCTGGGGGCACGGCTTCTGTCAGGAAGGCAGGCTTCGAAAGGCGGCATCTGCTAGATGATTGGTGGTCATACTTGTTGCTGCATTGGTTTATGTCGATGCACAGGACCGAATGCGCTTGCTTCTGGCAAGCAGTTACCTGCGTTGTGATTGGTTGGTACAGCAGACCCCATAAAGGGATAATCGCTGCCCTCCAGGGGAACCCATGTCTAGCGGCCCTCATGTTTCCCGGTGCAAGTTGTGCCAAAGCTACCACTATGTGCAGTAAGTTATATTATGCAAGGACACGGCTGAACATGGTATGGCGTGGGTGTCGTATTGTGCGTTTGCGGTTTGGCGCGTTGTGAGCAACAGATGAACAGGCCAAACAGCCCGATGTACTGATTGTACCTGCAGGCGTTAATCATCGATGTGAACTAGTACAACGAGCCTCATTTTTGTCGCCGACGTCCAGTGCACATGTACACATCTCTGTCCGGGTTCAGGACGGGAACGACTTCGCTTGTAACATATGTGGTCATATACGGTACCGTCCGGGTGCAGCCAACAGTGATGCGGTTAAAGTCATGGACAGACCTTCATCCACTTACGCGGCGGAACTGCGGGGCCATACGGCATGCATGCGCTCGGACATAGTAAGGCGTTTGCACAATGGCATGCATATGCACATAAATCCGCCCCGATCTCCAAGAGTCCATCCTGCGGTCAAAGCCTCCTGTACACATCACTTGTACGACACGTGGTTGGTTGGTGTCGTACAATAAACCAGGTAACGACTAATCATCAACTGCCAAAGCCTGAACACCTGCGCTTCGGGCTACATGCACCGCCGCAACCTCCTGCTGCGCTATGACCTGCTGCTGGCGACGCAAGCGCGCGCTGGCCGCCTGCATAGCCTGCGCTCGAGCACTGATCACCGGCTTCCGTGGAGCCCCGGCCACCGCCCCCGCTGCGCCCCCCGGCAACGTGGATGTTGGCCCGCCAGCTTGCACTGCCGCCGCTCGCATGACTGCTGCATTACCAGCGGCGGCGGCGGCACTCCCAAACCGCTGCGTTCCAGCTCCTTCCGGCTCTTCAGTCTGACCCCCACTGGCGTTCAGCCGCAGGAAGGGGTTCACACGACCAGCGGACACCGGTGCACCGCTCTCCGTCGCCCTGTGGGCATGTTCCGCGTGCCCGCCGCCTCCTGTCCGGGCACTGTGCGGCGCGTTCAGCTTGCGCACGATGGGCGCTCTGTTGGTAGCTGCCTGGTTGGCGTTTGCTTCGCCGCCGTGCAGCGAAGCGGCCACCTGGAAGCCCGCGAAACCGGCGGCTTTCCCAGTGGCCTGCCGCTTGCTGGCCCCGCCGCCCACCTGCATTAAGCTGGCAGCTGTCTGGAAGCCGGTGTTCTCCGCCACCCCGCCCGCCGCCGCCCCGCGCTTCTGGCCTGCCCGTCCTCCGGTGGAGCCACGCCCGGCCTTTTTCGTGTCTCCGTTGCCGCCGCGCCGTCGCGCGCCCCCGGCGCTGCCACCATCCGGGTCGTCCTCAGTTGCCATCCAGGGCGGCCGGCGCGGCGGCCCGAGCTCTTGCCCGTTCTCCATGTACGACCACTCGCGGTTTTGGCGGTTCATGCAGTTGTCGCATCGGTTACCGCAGCCGTTATTCAGCGAGTTGTCTGCGAAGTACTGGAGCAGCATCTGGTGGCGACAGCGTCTGCGTAGTACGGGCACCAGTGAGTGCACGTCATTACGCTTGGGGCACGAGTCAGATGCAATAACGGTGGTGTGAAGTACACCAACGCAAGTTAGTAGTTAGGTTTTCGAAGTTCAGAATAAACCGAGCAACGGACGACGTCGGAAAGCCTGGATAGGAGCTTATGTACGAAGTGGCCCATTAAATGGTGGTGCAAAGGGCCCGAAGACACCGTGTGGAAACGCCCTCGGCGGCACAAACCGGTATCACCTTCGCGCGTTGCAGTACTCGACCATTTCCTGCAGGTGCCGCATCGCGGCATCCCGATTGGCCCTGCTTCCTGCCGAACACACACGTGCCTGTTAGGTGTCGACATCGATGAAGGATAAAGAGCCCGAGTGCATACTTTGATTCCAAAACAACGCGAACAAGCCCGAGTTCAATAAAAACGACGCCTCGTGGACCCGCTCAGCCCCGGCACCATTTTGTGACCCCTTACCCTTGTTGATCATGAAGCTCAGTCGGTTGCCATCCTTCTTGGGTGCGCTGTATATGACGCACTCAGAGGGCAGCCCGTCACGCCCAGCGCGGCCGGCCTCCTGGAAGTAGCCCTCCAGGCTCTTGCTGAGGCTGAAGTGGATCACGTACCGCACGTCGGCCTTGTCGATGCCTGCAGGGCCCCAGGGGCAACAAATTCAGCACGAACGTCAGGTGCGCGTACCGGACAGCGCACGTGATGCCCACGTCCCAGGGATGCAAGCACCTTAGCATGTTAGCAACCCACCCATGCCGAACGCGATGGTGGCGACCACGACCGCGATCTCGCCGTCGCGCCACTTGTTCTGAACCTGCGGACGGGCAATCGACCGGGGGCAGAGGTTGGCAGATAGAATGTGTGACATAATGCAAGCGACTAACGTGCGCTGTGCCCTTCCGGCCGACAACTCATCCACGATTAATCCCTACGCAGCTACAAACGCGGGATCCTCACCTGCGTGCGCTGCTTCGGCGTCATGCCAGCATGGTAGTATGCTGCACGAATGTTGCTGGCGTTCAGGTACCTGCACGACCAAGACATGGGTTAAGGCCCTGGATTCGCAGACAATCAAACAAGCCTACGAATCGGTATTGCCGCAGTAGGGTCAGTGGCAGCTGCAGTGCATCCTTTTATGCGGGGTAGGCTAGGGATTCCGCACCCGTCCAAAACTCACCCAGAGACCTCCTCGCAGTCCTCCCGCGACAGGCAGTAGACGATGCCCGACGTGCTAACGCCCTTGTGCATGATTTGCGCCACCAGCATCTCCATGTCGGCGGGCTTCCCCTCCTCCGTAAGGCCGGTGGGCTTGTCGTACACGACGAAGTCGAGGTTGGGCCTGTGGAAGCTTGTCTGCGGGGGACGGACATGATACGGGCTTGAACGATACGCAGCACTGGGAGAGCCTGCAAGGCGATGAGGTTGTAGCAGAGCCTTACCTTGAAGACTGTTGCCGACCGCTCGATGGCCAGCTTCCGCAGTATGTCCAGCTTGACCTCCTCCGTGGCCGTCGCGGTCAGCGCCATGATCGGGACGCGCTGATAGCGTGACTGCAGCGCGGCGCAACAGTGAGCAAAGCGCCGCCACACTAGAACGGGCTGAAGAGGCTATGGCGCGGGATGAAAAGCACACTCCATTAACCTCCTTCGTAATGAAGCCTTTGAACTCGCTCCCTTGCGGATCAGGTGTACAGCCGTAATGTAACCGTTACAAGGTGGACCCGTAGTACCCGACCGGGCGTTCTAACGGGCCAGGACAGCCGTGTCATCCAACACGGCTGTAAACAAGGCCCGAAGGTACCATGACACGCTGCCAGGTACGGACCAATTCCTTCAGCATGTGAGCGTGCACAGCCCTGACAACGGCACCTACCTTCAGCAGCCCCAGCTGCGCGTAGTCGGGGCGGAAATCATGTCCCCATGTGGACACACAGTGCGCCTGGATGTGGAGCGGCAGAGACAGGGATTAGGCCCTTGCTGCACGAGCAATCGATAAGGCTCCTGTAACACCTGACAACCGTGGGAGCAGCAACTGACTTTACCTCGTCAATGACAAAGCGCGCTAGGCGACCACGCTGGTGCAGACGGTCCAGCAGTTCCTTAATGCGGTTGCCCTTGACCAGTGCCTCGGGTGTCAGGTACAGCAGCTTGCAGCTAGGCCGCTCCTTTCGCAGCTCGCGCAGCACCGACACCGCCTCGTCCTGCGTCTGCTGCGAGCTCAGGAAGGTGGCGGGCACGCCGCCGCCCCGAAGCGAGCACAGCGCCCGCACCTGGTCTTGCATCTGTGGGGACGGAGATGAACGCAAACGGCAAATGGGAGGCAGAATTTGTCTGAGCTGTGTGCTCATTGTACATAATCGCCTTGAGACCTCACTAGCACTTAGCGACGCTACCACTTTCGCCGCAGCAGGAATGCAACATGGGTGATCATCCATTAGCCCTGGCAACAAACTAACGGTTCACATTTTGTCTTTCAGGTGCAGGCACCAAGTGTATAGCGCTCGCCTCGCCGAACCCACCGCCCAGTTCAGGACCCACCAGCGACAGAAGCGGACACACGACGACGGTGATGCCCTGGCTGACCACTGCCGGCAACTGGTGCGAGGAAGCCCCAGAGGGATTGCAGAAGAAACAAGTGTCGGAACGTGGTCGCCGTGCGCACCAGTGAACATCCAACACATATGTGGCGCTCCTACACACTGATCACGATTTCCGTCTTATTCACGTCTTGTTTACAGTTGAAGGCAAGGACCAATCAAGTGCAGTTGAAGCTCACGCAATGCGAAACCACAACGAGTGCGAGATCCGGAATGCGAGCTTTGGGCTCCAGCGATATGCTGCTCACCTGGTAGCAAAGACTTTTGCCCCCGCCGGTGGGCATCAGGACAAACACGTCCCGCCCAGAGAGCGTCGCCTTTATCACATCCAGCTGGTTCGACCGAAAGCCGTCGTTGCCAAAAATGCGCCTACACAGCAGAGGCATGGACGACGAGCCCCAATTAAGGCGTAATACGGGACATCACGGAACGTCGAATGGACTCAGAGAAGTCGGCTTTGGTGAAGAGAGTAGGGTGTCACATCGGGCAGTCGCCAACCCAGGCTTACGGACCAGGCCCAACGTACGGACCAACCCCTGCAGAGCCGCACCCAAACGTTGCTACGTAAAAACTTGAATGAAGAAACAATGTCGCTTGCCGCGACTGATAACCTTGCAAGTTCCGTACATCGTACGGACACTCCGAATGCACAGATAGCCTTTATTTTTTACGCTTCACTAGCGCTTTGCTAAGACTATCGTAGCTGCATAGGGTAGATGCACTGAGGCATTGGGCTTATTGCTGGCCTCGCAGTAGGTGGGCCCCACCAGTGCGGTTTCCATAAACGTCGTCTGCCCCGATGTCACATCTTCAGCGCGCCACCGGCAGGCATCCGAACACGACTTGCATATTTGTCCCCCGATTCCGGAGCGGACCGTAAGCATGAAGGTGGGCTCCATAAGTCCATATCCGGCAGCACCCATAGGCTGCAGTTCGTCATCCGTTGTAAGAGCGGTGTTCCCAAACCACTTCGACAAGTTGCGTCTGACTACGACTTACCTGTTCGCGAATTGCAGCAACGCGTCGACATTTCCCGACTTGACGCTGCGAACCTCATCCGCAGTTGGCGGGCCCATCCAGGTCGGCATCGCAGTGCCGGACGTGTGTTGGGTTGTGAACGCCGCGATGCCCATCTGTTGATGCCCTGCCCGTTGCATTTCCGCGGTTCGGTGTCCACCTCGGCCCTGGATCAAATTTGTGGGCATGAACATCTTAAATTGGCAGGTCGGGATGAGCTAGACACAAACGAGCCTCACGAGACACCACGGATCGAGTGCAAGGTTACAGCGGAACCTCACATTGGGATCAGCGGTATACACCAGCAGGAATGACGCCAGCGGGTAACCGCCGACAAATCAATGAGGCACCGTCGCACAGAGCCTGCCCAGACGCAAGATGACTAAGCCCTGCTAAGCACTGACCCGTATATGCATAGGCACAGTGTGCGACAATAAACTAAGCGGTGCGACAGGTCAGCTCGGCGATCGCTTGTCTGTGGTGACCTCTGCAACCTGACCCACCGCTCCGGGGCCGTGCAGCTGCTCCCTAGCAGGAGGACGAGCCATCATGACGAAGTCCTCCTCCTGGAATGGATTATCCAGGAGAAAGGTTAACGGGTTACTTCACCCGCTACCAACACATACCCTGTCCCAATTCCAGCGGCCCAAAAAGTGTACGCAACTCACATCGCTGCTCGCTTGTGCGTGGATTTCCCAATCTGAATCCTCGCCACCAGCGCTGTCTTGCGTGTCTTCTGTTGCGGAAGCGCCATCGCCATCACTGTCGCTGACATCTCCCGAGTCGGCCTCCTCGTTATCATCGCTGCCGTCAGAAGACTGCCCGCGCTGCCCCACATCGCCGCTATCGGCGTCGTTCCCATCTTCGCCTTCTGGAGCGCCGTAAATTATATCTAAAAGCGCGTTTACGCTTTCCTCGTTGTCGCGCACATCAACTGCTTTGCAGCCCCGCAGGCTTACAAGCGCATTAAAAGCTGTGTGCACAGTATCGCTACAATATCCTAAGTTCTCTAGCTTCCTGATAAGCGGGTGCTGTTGCATTGGCGCGGATGGGCACTGCCCGGCCGAATCAACAATGACAAGAGAGTCTCAACATCGACCGAATCAACAATGACAAGACATATTTCGTTTTAACCGACGTAAACAAAGGTAGAAGATAATAAGAAAGGTTTCCTAAATTGCATGCACCATTCACCATGCACACGACATCTGGACATAATTTTGAGTTTGGAACCTGGAACTTGTCACGGCCGTCCCCACCCAATTCCCTGTCACATGCTTCGTGGGCGCTATCTTGCGAA
This sequence comes from Eudorina sp. 2006-703-Eu-15, assembly GCA_003117195.1. Lineage (NCBI taxonomy): Eukaryota > Viridiplantae > Chlorophyta > Chlorophyceae > Chlamydomonadales > Volvocaceae > Eudorina > Eudorina sp. 2006-703-Eu-15. The sequence goes on along the minus strand of BDSI01000027.1, from coordinate 945,242 downwards.
ATTTACTGTACCGTTATTAAGCCACAATGAAACGCAGTTGCTCATCCATGCAACCAAGCAGCGCTTGGTCATCGATGCCCGTGAATATATCCTTCAACATACCGCCTTGCATGGCGTTTCTTCCTCTGAGCCAATCATGGCCCTGGATTTCATCACGTTGCCATGTTCGATTTGCAACGACGAGCTGGATTGCTGTCAGAACCCATGACCGGTACGTGTCGGAGGAGCACAGGGGCACAGACGGGCCGCAAGCCTCCACCGCGCGTTCCATTACCGCTGCCGCAGGCTCCACCTCCGCGCTCAGTCGCAGCACATGCTGCATCGCGACGGTCCCACCGAAAACGCAGCTAGCGGCCGCAACTCCTCCTCCTTCCTGCTGTTGCAGGCGCCAGATCCGGGAGGCCACTGCGCTCCGCGCCCTGCTGAGAGTGGCGGGCTCCAGCAATCCCTGCCGCACCATCCCAGTGAAGACCTCGTTGGCCAACGGCTGCAACGCAGGATGCGGTGGTTGCAGCAGCGCCTGAACAAGTAGGTTGTCGGCTGCGGCAGCCCGCAGCTCGGCCAGGACCCAGCCTAACGGGCTGCTGCTGCCGCCACCGCCAGCCGCACCGGCATGTGATGGTGCACCAGTACTTGACGCCTCTCCCAGATTGGCGTTTTGGAACTCCGTTACCGTTGTCACGGTTGACGACACGGCCAGTAGGGCGCGGAGTAGTGCCAAGTCGGGCAGGAGCTGCAGCGCCGTCAGCGCCTCGCGATGCATCGGCGGACCCACATCGGTGCTGTCGCCCGCGGAGGATCCGCTGAACACGAAGGCGCGCACGCCGCTATTGGCGGCGTGGCAGCCGCAGACTCGGGACACTGCCTGGCGGAGGATCACCCGAGCCCAGGGCAGCATGCGCTCCAAGCGCGCAGCTCCGCCTGGACCGCACTCACCCCGTTGGTCCTCACGCACAACACACGCAGACGACAGGGCAGCCAGTCCTAGCAGAGCTGGAGCCCTGCAGAGAGGAGGCGAAAAGGCGCCGATGCCGGTGAGGTCACCTCGCGAGGGGCCGCTAAAGGAACCTTCGTGACGAGTCAAAGAGATGTACGATGTCCTTTGGATTCACTAGGCCTAGCGGATGTCATTTAGCGCAACAGCGAAGCAGTGTTTTTCAATGCCGGCAGAGTGTCATGGCAAGGCTGAGCTCAGCCCTCTTCCATCGCACCGCCACCTCGCCCTACAGTCCCGATGGCCTTCGCCCTCCCCCCACCCGCACCTGCCGCAGGCCATATCGTCACAGGCGGCATTGCTGAACGTACACGACAGCAGTTCAAGGCGCTGTGACCTTCCAAGTCTGGGGTCGCCGCCAGCCTCCTTGGCCGCCACGCCGTCGGCCGCGTGACAGGCATCGCCCGCCGGGCTAATCAGGCGCTCCACCTCACCCGGAAGCAGAGCCAGCCGCAGCCAAAGGCACTGCAACGCCAGATTGCGGGCGACAGGCGCTGCGGCTGAGGTGGCAACGAGCAATAGGTCCTCCAACAGCCTCGCCGAGTGAGCAGCGTCCGGGCGCTGCACGCCGGCGCTCGCACCCATCGCATCGGCACATAATCCGCTGGGTGCATCGGCGCCACCGCAGTGGGCGCACCCATGGAGCGCGGACATCGCCAGGAGCAGCAGCGCGGGGGGGCACGTCTGCGCGACGGGTTTCGGGTGGGTTGGGAAGGGCTTGGTGATTGATCCGCTAACGCGAGAGCAATGGTCCAAATTGTAAGCGAAAAGTGGCGGTGGCCCCAGCGTGATTGAATTCGTTGTAAGAAGGGTTCAGCGATACTTGGCACTGACACACCCAAGCCGAAATACCAGGACATGTCCCGAGCAAATTCACGTGGGCGGCCGGAATCGCAATGGGCAACAGCGGATTTGTGTTGCGTAGGGTCCGGCCGCGCCGTCGTCATCCATAGCATTCGCCTGGGCCTCTTCGCCTTAGCCAAGTGCCGACGCAGCCTTACCTCCGCAGCCCCAACGGTGCCATCGGCAGCCCTGGCTACAGCCCGACGGGCCGCTCCCTGGACTGCCTCGCTCTGCGCTAGCACCGCTGAAGCCGGCAGGTGACAATTGAATGCCACATCCTGGGCAGTGGGCACGCAATAGGCAGGGGCGGCGGTAGGAGTGGACTAGCAGTCTATTCGTCTTTGCGTCTGAGGCTCTGAGCAAGCGGTCAAGATGCGTCGCTTGCCCTAACAAAACAAGGCATCCGCGTTATGTAACAAGTAGTCGCGCGTTTTCTGCTCCGCGGGGTACGGCTCGGTCAGCACAAAGTGCACCTACCAAGGCCAGGCCCAGAGCCACCGCATCGAAGCACACGGCCTGCAGCTTGGCGAGTAAGGTGCTGCCCGCCGTCATCATGCGGGCGTTGTCGTGTGCAGGATTCCCCACGGCGCCCCTTGCAGCCTCCTGTGAAGCGCCCAATGTCACCAGCAGCTTGGGAGCGGCCCTGCCCAGCTGCTGGCTGACTTCGGACAGGAGATCCACTACCCACGGACTGCTCAGGGCGCCCTGATCCGAGCAGCCGCCCTCCGAGCCGCAGACTGCGGTTGCTGCCAGTAACAGCTGTGTCAGGAGCTGCAGAACCCATATCACGCTGGCGGCGGCCCACGTGTCGCCCTGGCCTGCTGGGGTTGCCAAATCAAGCAACAGCCTTCGTGTGCTGGCCACCAGCGCCGTGTCGAGTGCTTGTGCAACCAGCTGCGGCCTGACGCCCAGGCAGGTCGTAAGCAGCTGCAGTAGTCGCACTCGAAGTAAGGCGGCAGCCTGGGCGCCATTGACGTCGAGGAGGCTATCACCGCTTCCGCCGCCGCGGGACCAGGCAGTGGGGCCAACGCCGCCAGCGCCCGCCTCGGCACATCGTTGTAGCAGCCGTGCCAGGATGGGGATCGACACGGCGCTGGCTGCGACGCCCGCTGCGATGTCGAGCACCTCTTGAGGAGCCCACTCCAGGTCAACCTGCCCCCGGCTCTCGTCCACGACCAGCCAGGCGGGGAGCGCTGCAGCGACGATGCTGCGGTCAGCGATGTCACGACGACAGACGGAGAGTCGATGCTCATGCTTAAGATGACAAGGGAGGGCGGTGTGTGGATCCGTGCTATAGGGATATTACATAACCTGGGCAACACTGCCAAAACAAGTCCGCAGGCAGCCAGGCAACCCGGCTCCCACCTAGGCAGCTGATCCGCATGCTGCATCGCCCAGACAGACAGCGGCAGCTCGACACGGGAAAGGGGCGCTGCCACGCCGGCGCCGACGCCACCAAGTGCGCTCCATGAGGCCGCAAGCGTCACGTTGCCAGGCGCATGCGGCGCTGGGTGGCTGAGTATCATATGCTCCAGGGGCTGAAGCAGCTGCGGCGGCAGCGCCAGGGCGCCCCTCTCCATTGCCACCCGCGCCTCCACCTCGCGGTACAGGTGCAGACACTGCCACCAGGCGTTCGGCCAGCACCTGCAATGATGGGTGTGAAATGGTCGCCGGCTTTAGCCGGCCTTCCTATCTTTAGCGACAAAGAACCGTTCGCGGTGCGCCCACCAGGGTCCAACATATCGGGTCCGCTGTAACGTTCATTCATTCATATGGCCATGCCTCGCGCAGTCCCTGTTCAGTTTGGCATCGCAAAATAATCCCCTCCCATCACCTCTTAAGCTTTAGCCAGACATTTAAGAGTGCTTACTTGGTACTTGCAAAGCCGCGGGCCGCACGCCGTGGGTTGGCCCAACTGTTCTGCAGCCCGTACGGCAACCCACCGCTGTACTGCTGGCTCAGCCAGGACGTGGACCAGTGCCGCCAGCAGCCACTCCAGGTCTCCGCTGCCGCTGCCCACTGCCCAGCCCATGTCACCGGCCGTCAGCGCACACCGCAGCAGGCGCATGAAGCTCTCAAAGGCTACTCCCGCAGCCGGGGCCTGGTCTGACGCCACCGCCTGCGCGGCGACCTGTTCCGCTCCGCCTGCAGACCATCGCAGTGTTCAACCGGGTCAGAACGGCCAGCTCGGCCCCGCCCGGCACTTTTGACCTGCCCTAATCCATGATTATCGATTGGTACTCGCGCCGACCAATGGTGCTCGCAGCTCTACCCCGCAACACATGTGCGGGCTAGATTAGCAGCTCCCAGAATCAACCCCGGGGGTATTGTAGCTCAATAGGGTACGTCAGTCCTTGGCTGCCGTACCTGTCGCCAGGAACTCGAGAACGTGCGCTACGCTCTCGAATCCGCTCATCAGCGCCGCCATAGTTTCGTACAACTCTTGAGACCGGCCCAGGGCCTGCAGCCCACCCACTGCCGCCACCTCTGCATCAGCACCAACTCCGGTATTTGCGCGGCCGTGCGCCTCGTCGGTACAAGCGACAGACACTAGCATCAGCAGCCGCCACACCGTCAGGCCCGCCTCCGCAGACTGCGCCTTTGCTGCCGACAGTTCTCCTTGAGCTGCTGACCCCTCCCCATGTGCCTGATCCGCACCCCGGCCTACAGCTGCGGCTGCGGTCAAGACTTCAAAGCAAAACTGCACCCAGCCACCCGCCAGAAGCCTCTCTGCAAGGGCCATAGCTGCGGCGGCAGCAGGGTCGTCCGACGGCAAGGCGCCTGGGTAGGTACCGTTTGCGGCTGCGGCCTCGGGACCCGGAATGCGGGGGCCCAGCAGGGCCGCGGCCATAGGCACAGCGGCCGCCTGGAGAGCCCGGGTGATGACAGGGAGCAGTTGTACGGGATCCGCCCCCAGCGCCCGCGTTTCATTGTGCCACCTGCAATATGACCAGTGAATGACATTCAACTGTAGGCGCAAGTGTGCCTGCCCGGCTCGGAACTGCCCATGCCCATCCCCCGCGCCACCGCTCCTCGTGTGCAGTCGAGGGCACCAATCCTTTCCGGAAGTATACACGCGCACTGCGCAAAGATAACTCCTGACCGGTTGCCCCATCTTGACATAAAATTGAGGATCCTCATTGACAGCCCCACCCTCCGCGTCCACTCACCTGTCCAGGGAGGGCAGCATCCAGACCTCCCACATGCGCAGCATCTCAGCTGTCAAATGCCTGGACTGCAGCGACTTCGGGTCGCCACTGCCTGCTGGGTGTGCACCAGCACCTCCACAGCCGTCGACCGTCATCCCGGGGTTAGCCTGGTATGCTGCACCCGTGCCATCACCGGCTGACGCCAGCGACGGCAGGACCACCGCAGCGTCTACAGCCAGCTGGCAGGCGGCCATCAGGTAGCCACCTTCGGAAGGCGGAGAAGCAACACCGGGGATCAGCACAGCAACTCACTGGGTGCAACATCACGGCATGCCGCATTGTGCCGGATGTCGTGTCGTGTCGGGCCGGCGGGCATTGTGCCGGATGTCGGTAGGACGACGACCATGTTTGTTTGCATTCGCTTTTCTTGTGTTGTAACACCGTATTTGCGATTGCGTCAAAGCACATTTCTCGGGCCGATTCCTTCATCCACCAGATTCGACACCAGCCACCTACCTGGACCCGGCCCCAGGCTGGCCGACGCCACCACCGACAGGCCCCGCAGCGCGGAAGCCACCGCCCCCATCAGCGGACCCTGCAGCGCAGACGACTGGTGGGCAGGGGCTCGGGCGGTCCAGCCGCACACGCCGCGCAGCACCTCGCAGGCGCCCCGGCAGCTGGCCGCGTGCGCCTCGGACAGCTCTGCCGTGCCCTCCACCCCGGCAGCAACCAAAACCTCCCCGCCGGCAGCTGCACCGGCGCGCGGAAACAGCGGCTCCACCTGCAGGTTGCCGGTGCGAGGAAAACGTAGTTGCGCAAGAGCAGCGAGAGCGGTGAGAAAAAACGTATATAAGGAAGCCGCAACCCAGTCCCACGAAAAGGCAGCATAGCCCTCCTATTCACACCTTCGGAGTCTCGTGGAAAGCCACTCGCCATGCCGGCACGGTACACGCAGGCACAAGATTAAGGTCGTCGCTCACCACCATCAAGGCAGTGGTACGACAGTACTGCGCAGCGCGACCAACAAAGTAATTCCCCTCAACGATGATATGATTTCCTCTCACCGCTGCTATTATTCGCCGCACGTCCGCCAGCGGGAGCCGGCCGGTGTGTCCGCACCCTTCCGGGCCGCCGCCCATGCCCTCCTCCCCGCCATCACCAAACGAAGGCGACGCTTCACGGGGAGCCGGCGGCGCCACCGCCAGCCTCAACAGCTCCGTCAATTCGGCCGCCAGTGCGTGGTCGCAGCTGGTGGCGGCTGCTGAGCACAGCTCCGTGAGCACCTCCACACCGAATGGTAACCGGCTCCGGAACATGGGACCTGGCGGGCAGCAACCGGCCGTACGGCACGACGTGGCAGCCGATGTGCGAGTGTGACTTCGGGAGCGGTCTTCGAGCGCTATCCTATCCCCGGGTCCGATTGTGTTTTTTAATCTCCTGGATACGTGCATGCTATGCCGCTGGGATGTCGAAACTCCCAGTCGCCTAGTCCAACCAGCGCCGTGGACTAACTCCTTACAACGGTACCAAACTACTGGAAACTGGTGGGCAGGGCACACGCGCAAGCCATCATGTCCACCCGCTCTTCACAGCATCAGTGTTCCAGAGCCTTCGCCTCATGTTTCGATGTTTGCACGCGCACCTTCCAAGGCGAGGTAGCTCAGCGCCAGTACCGCCGCGCTCGTCAACTCGCCAGCCGCGGCCGCCAGCGACGCCGCGGCCTGCTCCCGCGACGCCGCCGGCGTCCTGCCCACCAAGACACCCGACGCACTATCCATCGCCGAACCATCACCGCCGCCAACATGCTCCGCTGCAGCAACAGCTGCCGCCGCTGCTGCGGACCTCAGCACCTCAAACAAGTACTCGGCCATGTCCCTGTGAATGAGCTGCTGCACCAGTCGAGGATGCGACCTACCCGCCACAATCCCCAGCAGGCGGCACGCGGTCGCCTGCACCTGTGGACGGGAGGAATCCAGCAGGCAGGGCTTGAGGCCCGCGACCAGCAGCGAAGCGAGGTGGCTGCTGGCGGCCAGGTCCATGCCGCCTGACCCGTTGATCTGCTCCAACAGGCAGCCTGCACCGGGTGCGAGTGGAGCGAACCGTCTTGTAGATATGGTTAGAGCGGAGGGTGGTTACTGCGCCCAAAAGTAGTTCGCATTCGTGTGAAGCTACATAGCACTGGCGGGAGACAGCGACAGAGACGGAGGTGGCAGCAGTACACACATCCCCGGTAAGCAAATAGAAGGTTTTGGTGAGTATCCGGGCCTGCAGGCCCAGCTGGGCGGTTCTGGGTGGGCTTCTCATTAAACACATCCCCGGCAGCAACGCCCGGTATTGTGCGTACTTCGTTCCGCCAGCGCCGTCAACAGGTCCAGGCACAGCGCCCGCTGCGTCACGGATGCCTCGCCGGCGGCGGTGCGGCCCAGGAGCACCGCGCAGCGCTCAAACAGCGGCTGCCCCGCTAAGGCCACCAGGGCCTGGGCTTCTTCGGAAGGGGAAGGGTGGCGGACGGCCGAGAGCAAGAGCCTGGGACAGGACACGGCGAATGCCGCCGCGGCAAGGGGGTCGCGGTGAAGACGCAAACTTGTTGTAGGGCCAAGCAACCGCCTCGCCAAAATTGAGGACATTGCGAGGCTGGTGACTGCGCGTGGCTTGGCATTTTCTTGGCTTCTCCTACCGGTATTCTGCGAACGTCCCGCAAACATCTGAGCTACCGACACAAATGCCCTTGCGGACACAACTGCACCACTGGTATTGCCTCACTGCTGTTCCCGCCCGGCGCCCCCAGTCCCTAACCATCACCCACCTGAGGGCCACCGGCTCCGCCTGAGGGCACCACCAGCGCCCCCCGCCCCCTGGCCCCCCGCCGCCAATGCCGCTGCCCGCGCCACCGCCGCAGCCCCCGATCGCCTCGTCCAGGCCCCGAAGCAGCAAGGGCGACGCTGCCAGTGCTCGCACGAGCGCACCAGTCGCGGTGTCCCGGTCAGTCGACGGCAGCGAATGTGTCAGGTCTGCCAGCAGCCGCAGCAGCGGCGCGGGGCTGGGGCCGGGCGCCTGCGGTGCGTGTGCGCTGCCGCCCAGGTGCGTCCCGCTCCCATGTGAGCTGCCCCATAGGGCCCCCATAGCCTGCGCCGGCAGCTGCGGCGGCTCAGCTGCGAAGATCTCCTCCAGCGCAGCCGCGCACCTGCGGGTCGAGTTGGGGGTCAACCCTGTGAAAAGCGCACCTTTGGTGAAGCGCTCGTGATGACTGGCGGGATCCCCAGAAGGGACCGCCCGTGCCTACCAGGAGGGACCCCAGCGGCGCCCCGCCGGAGTGCTTGTGCGGGAGCCCTCAAATGCGACGTACACGACGCGCACTGTACGGTGCACGAAGATGAGCAGCTACCGATGAGACCTCTACAACACAGCGGTGAGAATGGCCTGCGCGGCACTCGCACGCCTTACCCTACACGGCCGTACCTACCGCGTCACGAGCATCTCCGGCAGGAAGTTGGACCCTCCGCCGCGGCAGCAGCCGGGCCCTGTGGCGGTGCAGAGGGTGATGCACAGGCCGCGGAGGTCCTCCTCCAGGGCCCTGTCGGTGCACCAGGTCAGCAGGTCCACCAGCGCGGACACCAGCAGGGACGCATGCTGCTGCGCGATGTCCCGGACCAGGGCCGTCCGGCCGCGGCCGCAGCCGCTCGGGTCGTCGCCGCCGACAATGCCCAGCGGTGCAGGAGGTACAGCCAAAATGTCGGTGAGCTGCCTGTTGGGAAGGTGGATGTCGCGGACAAGGTCGTATTTGGCAGTGCAGACCCTAGGAAAGCGACGGCCGGATCACCCTGGTAGATTTATGTTCCAACTTTTGGCCAGGGCGGCTTATTAAGAGTTAGCGCTGCAACTTCCGTCTTTCGCGGGCCGAAGGTGCACGTCTTTTTTGACGTAGACAAACGAAAGTAGGATATTCGCTGGAGCCGAATGCTAGATCACCTCAAAACGTAGGCCTTGCGAGTGTTCAGACCGTCGGCGTCCGCGAGGCTGTCCAGGAAACAAGCTAAGCAGAGCACCGCGGTCACCGGCGGGCCGTGCCCGCTGCCATAAAGCAGATTGTACACCAGGTAATCAGAATGGCCATGCGCCTCGTGATGCTTTACATCAAGGAAGCTCATCTGTTTTGATAGCAGGTGCGGTGCCTTCGGTGCTGCGCTCAGTTCCGGAACAAAGCGCTGTGCCCGCAACGACCCGCAAGAGAACGCCTACGTACACAGGCTTTGATCAGTCCGCATGCCCATATTGAATACGGTAAGGCTTATCGTTATGAGATGTCTGGCGATGCCTCCGTACGTTCCTGCGGCAGGGGGCCTCGACACCGCTAATGACTCGTCGGCTGAATTTGCCGTACGTCCAAGGGACGATACATGCGCATGGACTCATGAACAGCGCTTTCCCAAACAAGATTTTCCAGCTGTCACGCACCGCACAGTGTGCCTTCGCAGCAGTCCGCACCTGTCAACAGCTGGTTTCGCCTTTCATTCTCACAGTATAACGGAGGCTCCTAACTAGCCATCCCCGGGTCGCAGACCGTACACCTTAACGACTTGGGGGAGCATCTCTGAGGTACAAGGGGTACTTTTTAGAATCATACTGCTGCGCACATCGCTCAACTAGCGCAACTCGCGGCTCGCGCCGTCGTCCAGTTTCGCGCCCTTTCACTCCTCAGCACCTTTGGCTCGTTATCGAGGCAAGCCTGGATTTCTACCTTCCTCTGCGCCTCAAGTCGTGGAAATAAGCATGACCAACTCACGCAAAACCCAGCAGCAGCAAGCGAACGATGGTCCCGCTTTCGGTCCTGCAAGCAGCCGGGCATCATCAACCGCGGCTGCCTCTCAGGACGTCACCGCCATGCCGTTCACTGGCTTGTCGCAGTCCACCTTCACCGACGGGGACCCCGCGAAATGCTCCGAACGATCCAGGTCCATCTCGCAGCACCAGCTTCAGGCCTTCGCCACACTTGTCGATGAGGTTTACAAGACGTACAGCAACGGCGCCGACGTCCCCGCCGTCGCCAGCAGCCCTCCTCGGCGGGTCGCCTTTCGTCACCAGCAATCGGCACCGGAGCCGTCGAGAGAAGTCCGCGAAACACCTCCGACGCAGCCGCCGTTCTCACCACCCAGCCCGGCCCGCGACGGCGGTCACGTGCCGCTGCCGCCAGACCAGGTCGCTGCCGCACACCGTCGTTGCCGCTGGCCGCCAAAGGAGGTCAAACACGCAAGCGGCGACAGCGGTGAGTGCGGCTCTGCACGGACCCATGGGACGGAGCTGGCTGCCAGCAGGCACAGGTCCAGCGCCGCCGTCGGCTGTCCCACGAAGGTGCCACCAACACCACGCCAGGCCGCGGCGCTCAGCACCCCCCTGCGCCGAAGTTCCGCCTGCGCTCTCTGGTCGCCACATCTGCCGCCGCTGGCGGCGTTGCCGCCGCTGTTGCTGCCCCGGCGCTGGACCGACGGCGCCGCCGCCGCCGCGGCCGCGGCGGCCAGCGTCGCCGCCGCGGTCGTGTCAGGCCCAATTCAGCCGACGCTGTCAAGGCCGCCGGCGCCAGAGCAGCCGACCTGTCGACTATTGGAGCTGCCCAACGAGCTGCTGCTGCTTATCACCCTGGCGTGTGTGAACCCGGGTTCGGCGACGGCGGCGGTCGGCGCTTCGCCCTTCGGCACCAGCCCCGGCCGCAGCCCAGGCTCACCGCCAAGTGCCCCCAACAGCCCGGGCTGGAGCTTCGCGCTCATCGCCAGCCCGCAAGCCAGTCCCACCAGGCGGCAACAGCCCAGGAGCTGGGCGACGCAGTGGGCAGCGAGTGCATCCCGCCGTGGCAGCGGCGGCGGCGGCGGCTTCGGTGGCGGCGAAAGTGGCGACGGCAGCGGCGACGGCGGACTTGCGGGGCTGCGCGCGGTGGCGTGTGCGGCGATGACGTGTCGCCGGTTGCGCGGCGCGTACCGGCTGCTGTTGGCGGCACGTCCCGACTTGGAGTTGCAGGTGGGTGGGCGGCAGGGGTGTGAACCTGGCAGGGTTTCTCCGTCCCTGACGGACTGACGGACTGGACTGGCATCGGCGGTCGGCCGGCCGCCGGCGCGTCAGGGTACGGGCGCGAAGCGCCGCTTACCCTGTGAGCGACAGAGGCGATGTTGCTGTGTGGCCGAGGGTCGAGGATACTTGACCTGCCATGAAGGCCTAGATGCCCGAATGTAGACTGTTGCAGCGCATCCCAGAGGGGGCCAGCTGCGCCTTGTGTGGAACCACAGCCCTGCGCGCCTGGTGTGGTCGTTACGCGCACCGCCGCGGTAGTCAGCAACCACGTCATCACTGCGGCACTCGGGTCACCCAGCCACCGACCGTCCCACCCGCCAGGCTGAGGCCGCCCTCCGGTCCCTCCACGAGAAGCGGCGGCTGGTGCGGCGGCTTACCATCACGCAGCACGACGCGTACGTCGCCCGAGGTGCGCAGCCAGGGCCCATCAGAGACCATGTGGGTCCGGAGCGATCTGGGTCGTTGACCGGGGGAATGTGCTGGCTGCGATTCTGGGGTGCGCACACGGTTGAGGTCAGGGCCAGTTGTACGGCCATCCATCGGTTGTGACCCAGATCGCTTTTGGGGTTTTTGAGCACGGGGACAGCACAGGTCAATTCTTCTGCTCGCTGAGTGGTATTCAGTCATCTTCCCATGTGGGTCACCGGACGCCGATCAAACGGTAGTGGTTAACGATGTAACCGCCGCTTGCCGGGATTGTGCGGTGACCCGTGGGTCCATTCGCAGAGCTGGCGGCGGAGTGCACCGCGGGCGTGGCGGTGGCGGCGGCGGTGGCGCTGCTGTGCGGCGCGTTCGGCGCCTGCAGCATCCATGGCGGCGGGCGGTTGCCGGTGGCGCACCTGACGAACTACGTGGTGTTCACTGCCGTACACATGCTGCTGCACACAGCCATCCTGGCGGCCGCGTACAGGTACGGCGCAGCGGCGGAACGTCCCCTGGACCGAAGCAATGCCCCGGACCGCATGAATGGTGCGACTGGTCAGGCGGCGCGACCTGATTCATTGTACCTAGGCGCCTACAGTGCTGCATCCCAGGCTGTCAGCTTTTGGATTTCGCGACTGGGAGGGAAGGCTGTCCACCACGGCTTTACGCGGTCCGCAAGAGCTGAGTAGGGCGCAGCTGTGCGGGGCGCAGCTGCCCTTCACATCGCGAGGCGCGACGCTGTGCCTGTCCAGCCCCAAACCCTTTCATCACGCCCGTCACGCCCGGTCATCCCGCGGCTGTGCCACCCCCCCACCGCCCACTCTGGCAGCAGCGCAGTATCAATATGTCTACCTATTTCCTATACCCCCACCGCCCACCCCCAGGACGTGCGCCTGGCTGGGCACCCGGCGCTCCATCGCCCTGGGGCTGATCTGTCTGGGGGCGTACTACCTGGTGGTGGTGCCCGGTGTCCAGGTGGGGCCGAGGGCCAGGGCCAGGGTGAGGGTGGGGCGCCACGACCAAAGCGACGTCCGTCGACCCACCGCCGTGTATTCGCCAACACCGCACACAACGGCCGTCCCAACCCAACCGAAGAAATGTCTCTATGCGCTATAATTGCCCCACTGACCGACCCGCTGACCCACCGACCCGCAGGTTCTGCTGTCGCTGCCTCCGGTGCCGCCCCACCTCAACCTAGAGCCCTGGCACCGCCCGGCCGCCAGCCCCTCGCCCCTCTACCTGCCGGCGGCGCTGCTGTGGCCGCTGTACGGCGACGGCCTCCACTGGCGGCTGATCCACCTGCTGTCCAACGGCTTTGCCTGGATGTACGGCACGTACGAGTGGCACCACTCATTCAGCTGTGTCCGACTGCGCAATGGGCTGCGGTACTGACGTGTTGGCAAGGCCTACGCGGGGGACCTTTGGAAACATTCGTGCCGACGGGAGGGGGTAGGTACCCCATGACGCGGATTTGACGACAATGCGCCGAAACCGGGTCGTTTGTCACACCCGGCCGAGATGGAGGTGATGGAGGATGCGTTATTACGAGGAACCGCTGGTCGTGAACGGGGGTGTACTTCGCAATCACTGGCAGAACGCATGTGTCCGGTGATGCACTAAGTGGATGAAGTTATTGTGGGCCTAACCGGGTCATGGATGACAGCCGGGTGCCCCGTCACTGTCATATGAGAGTCCGTGTGGGTTCGTGCAAAAAAGGGGAGGCCGCTTGAAAATAAGTTTTGTCCAGATAAGCCTTATTGCTGGCGACGGCGGCCGTGCCAACAGAATCTGTTATTGGGGTGCGCAGCGGCCAGTGGGAGGCACTGAGTGCCCAAGCTCCGGGGGGCTGGAGTGGCGCGAAAGCTCGGCGCGGGGGCCGGGGTAGGGGCGGTGGGCTGGGGGCACTTGCGCAGGCATGGCGGCTGTGGCTGGGGAGGCGGTGGAAGGTCGGCGATGCGGCGCCATGCGAGGATGTGTTCTGCTTTTGAAAGCAAGCAAGCGCTCGGTGCCTGCCACGTCACCACTGGGAACTGGATTCCGCTGGATTGTATGTGATTGGTAGTCACAGACAGGCGCTGTGGAGTCACGGCGAGCGAGCGGTAGATGATTAAACTGTTATCTGCTGGATGTTATTTTCTTTATTACGCCTAATGCACTTGCATCCTGTTAGCTAACTACCGAATACCCACCACCCAAGTGCTAGCTGCTCAGTTGGCGCCCAGGGGCAGTTGGGGGGGAGTGCACGGCCCTCATCAACCCAGCCACCGGCCCACGACGCCCCGTGCGCTCTCCCCTGCTTTCCGTTTGTGTGACTGTGCATGACGTCACCCGGTCATCCAGTACGGTCCCGAATCAATCAAATGCGTACGGAAGATGTCTTCGGAAAGCCGTATGCGGCTCATGTAAGGAAATACCATGTGTAAGTTCCAGCTGTTGCTTCGACTTCTCTGTGAAGAGATTCAGGGACAGGGCGACGGGCACAGTTGCGGAGGGTACTCATCCCATTGGGCTGCGCCGTACAGGGGACAAGCCCACTCGGATCGCTCGGAGGGGAACCGGGCCACACGCAAACCCTTAAGAGGCATCACGTCAAAAGAGATAAAACGGGCAGTTGCTTTGCAACTGCCGCAACCGCACTGCCACTTGTGTTGGAATCAAGGGACCCGCAGGTGCGCACGACAGCAAGGACGTCACGAGACAAGCCGGACCACCAGAGCCGGGGCCTGCAGCCGTCCCAAGGTCCGACACAACCCAAAGGCCGAGCCGATTGTGCGTGTCCCGCTCAAAGGTCGCCATAATCTGTACGGCATGAGCGCACGGGTGATCACGTGAGTCAGCCCTAATCCTGCTGGCGGGCGTGGCCAGTTAACCCAATGACGGGCGTCAATCGCACTGTGTTGGGGCCAACGTTACCGGGTGTCCCAACCGCATCCGACCAGGCCCCCCACCTGCCGCCGAGCCTCCCCAGGCAGCAACTGCCCGCAGATGTCGGGAGGAAAATGGTCCTAAACGGCCAGTCCACAGTCACCGCTACTTCTCCTCACGGCACCGACCCTGGCGACCCCGCCCGCACGGAGGGACACGCCCGCAATCCGCTCCGCATCTCGATCCACCACCCAGAACCTCCAGTCAGGACACGTGCGGCCTGCTGTGCTGGGCTCGATGCCAGTTTCAAGCGTTTTTCTAAACCCAAATCATGCCCTCCTCTACAAGGCCGATGCAATACTTACGCCCGTTGCGGGCCCCTTTGTGCCGCGAGCCAAGCTGTCAACCCGCAACCTCCGGGAGGGCTCAAGGATGAGCACCCCCTCACGGCAGGAAGGACAGCCCCCGGGGCCTCAACCGGGTGATGGGCGGCGCCCGTGTGGCCCCCTCCAGCTCCTCGTACTGACGGGTGAGGTCCACCACCACCTCCAGCGCCGACTCGAAGCCGCTGCGGTCCATGTACTGCTCGTAGTGGTGCGTGTAGAACCTGAGGGAGAGGGTTCGAGGGTACACCGGAGTCACGATGAAACGTGCTGGGCGGGAGGTGATGACAGCGAGCTTGCCAGAGGGCACTCGCACAACCCAAGTGCCTGGTCATGGCCCCGTGCATGGCGCGCTGCATCAGTGAAACTTGACATCCCTGTAAGGGGTGAGATACCCCGCGAGGAGGTGGAGTGTCAAGTCGCAAGGGCATTGTGACTGATGATGCAATTACCTTTCTCTGCCACCAGTTCCTCCCATCTACCGATTCCCTATATACCACCCGCCCCTCCCCTTTTTCCGCCCGGTACGGCCTCTCCCGGCCCGGATCCTGGCTGGCCCCACCTTCGACGATACAGCTTCTCAAACCGCTCCCTCATGGTGTTGAAGGTGGTGGCGATGGCCGTGTTGTTAGCCAGGCACAGCAGCCCGAAGGGACAGCCCACGGGCGGGGTGCTGCAGATGCCCAGCTTGAAGCCCTGCAGGAATCAGACATGCGGTGGGCGGGCGCAGGGGTGGAGGCGCGGGGCGGGGCGGAGGGCATAGTCACAAACCGGTAACCGGTCCGCGAAGGTTACCGGAGCCAGCAGTGTGCGAGGAGGCCGGAGAGGCCGCTTAGCTAGCCCGAAGCACTGAGCCCCAGAACCAGTGGTAGTGTGCTGGCAGACAGGATTGCCGCTGAAGCGCTGATACTTCGGCATCGTTGACAGCCCCACGCCGACCTGCAGGCTCATGTAGACCCGCGAGCCCCACCCACCCCTCCCTGGGCAATCGGGACAACGGGACTCTCCCTCCTCCGTACCTCCACACCGGGTACTCTTCTCTCCGTTCCGTTTCCCTGACCGTTTAAAAAAACAGGTTGTCTTGGACAGTGAAACCGCATGAGTCAACCCGGCCCCGGTCCCCCCGCCACACGGATGGCCTTGGCGCCTTCCTGGAACCCCCCTAACGCGGCGGCCCCCTACCCACCTCGCTGTTCCAGTGCACCATCCTCAGCTGCGGCCGCAGTCGGGCGATGTTGCGGTTGATGTCGGCGATGGTAGCGGTGGGGCCCCGGGCGATGAGGCCACAGGCCAGGTAGGTGGCGTGGCGGGGGTCCGCCCGAATGAGCTGATGCTCCCGACTGAACACCTCGCCGAACACCTGTCGCGGTGCGGAGTGAGCAGGCGCGGAAGCGTGGCGCGGATTCGACGGCCCAAGGGAGAATGGGAGATGGGGGCGTGCGCACGATCAGGCAAATCGCACGATGCCGGATGCTCGAGGTACCTGGTCGAGCGTCCTGGGCTGCAGCGCCAGCGCCTGGCGGCCCACGTCCTTGTCCTTGGGGGGCGGCAGCAGCGGGGACATGCTGGACAGCAGGAAGTGCATCCGCGGGTAGGGGACCAGGTTCATGGTGATATCGTTCAGGTCCACGTTCAGGGGCCCCTCGAACCGCACGCTGGCGGTCATGTGGAGCAGCAGGCTGGCCGCCACCGAGTTCATGGAGTCGAAGGGCTTGTTGCTGCCGCCAAGGCCCTCGGCCGCCGCGGAGGAGGGGGCGGCACTGCCGCCTGTGATTGGAGCGGCAGCGGCGGCGTCAGCGGTCCATCCTGCGGCTAGTGATGGGACTTCGGACCATCCCCAGAGACATCGAGGGCGGGGAGGCAAAGTGCGCCCAGCCGCATGCGTGGCCCTGCACTGCCCCCTGCTGTCCCTGGCTTGGCTACCACCCTCAGCGCCCTCTCCGTCCCCCGCAAACACGGCCCCCAGGTCCCAGACCTACCCGCCGCCCGCTCCCGCGCCGCATCCGCCCGGTTGACGATGTCGATCAGCGCCTGGTTCTCGATGGGCAGCACGCAGTCCGCATGCTCAACCAGCTGGCCTAGGGCCAAGAGGGCGTTGTACGGCGAGGTGACCACATCGTCCTCCTCGGAGGGGAACACGCTGCCCGTGAACCGGAAGACGCCCGGGAACTCGTCCTGGGACCCGTCGGCCGGGCAGGGCAGGACAAGGGGCCGGGCCAGGGCAGGGCAAGGCGCCAAGGACAGAGCAGGGAACCAGGGGCCGCGCAGGTAACCGCAGAATATGTGTACCGTATATTGAGGTGCTTGGCGGACAAATGGCACCACCGCGTATGTGCGCGGCCGCTCCCCCTTCATCGTCACGCCAACCTTGACCTCAACCTCACGCCCGCCCGCCCGCCCCCCGGGGCCTCCTCACCGCCAGCATCTGCACGATGTACGTGCCCACGCCGCTGCCGGTGCCGCCTCCCAGAGAGTGCAGCAGCATGAAGCTCTGAGGGACGGCCAAGGGGGTTCAGGAAGGGCCGGCTGGGGGAGCTTCATGCCTAAGCTGCCGTATACTTCAGGACGCAGGCAAGCGAGCAGCCGGGAGGCAAATGGTGCAGCTGGAAGTGTCCCGTGCACCAGGACCCTGGACCCTTGCCCGATACGCTGTGTCCCGGCTCACGGAGCAACCAAAGCCCGACTCGCTTCCGCCGCCCGTCCGGTCCGGTCCGACAGCCCCTCGCCTGCCTGCAGCGAGTCGCAGTCCTCGGTGGTGAGGCGGATCTTGTCCAGGATCGCATCGTGGTACTGCGGGCCGTACATGTGGTGGCCGTGCGCCCAGTTGTTGCCCGCGCCGCTGACGTCGGAGACGAGTTGCCGGGTGTCCAGGACCTCCCCTAGGGGCCCCTGCGGAACCCCCGCCGCATGTGAACGCACCGCACAGCGTCAGGAAACAGCTGGGCAGACCTGCGGCGTCGCAAGACCCCCCCCCACACACACACATGCTGCTGGACCTCAACCCTGATCCACGTCGGGGCCCCCCACCACCTTGAGCATCTCGTTGATGACGCCGCATTCCATGTCCACGATGACGGAGCGGGCCTGGGGACATGACCCGCGGGTCATCAACGCCAGGGACTGATTACCCAAGGGATAGACGAGTCCAAAACGGAAAGGCGTTCCCAGTTGGCTGCGGCATTACAGCCTGGCTGCACCCAAGGGGCTCCGCCCCTCACGTCTTTTCGTTTGCTCTGCAGGTACCGCACCCCGTAAGTATGCTGGGTGTGCCCGGGTTCGTTCTGCGGGTTTATTTATTTTTCTCAATTTAGCCCCTCACGTCCCGCGGACTGTGGCATATGCACGAGTAGGTCACAGGCCCCTTGGGACCTGGCGGCAGACGGGCCCCACGAACCACCATTGATATAATTAACATGTACTTACAGACTGACTTGCCCACCTACCTACCAGGATAACTAACTACCTACCTACCTAGCTACCCAACCAGTTACCTACCTTCCTACTTACCCAACTACGTACATTACGATACATCAGCAAGGCCTCGCTTCCTTCCACTCACCTTAAGGGTTCGGATGGGGCCCTTGCCATCTCCCACGGGCAGGTTCCTGAACGTATTGGGGCCGGGGATGCCAGGGGCCACACACCTCGCTCCGCCTTTTGCACACCAGCCGCCTGAACAGATCCGCTCTCAAGCTGCCAACCACCCTATGCCCCCTCCCCTTTCCCCCGTTCCTCCCCAGCTCACCTGGGTGGTTCCACCCGGGTATCCACATTGCGGAAGAAGCTGTAGTCCGGACACAGCACATAATCGGGAGGGTGGGCCAGGATGGGCGTCAGGGTCAGGTGCGAGGGACACTGAGAGGGCTCGACTCAGCAAACGCCATAGGCGAGAGACACCGTGGTCTTTAGCATGCGGTGGTTAGCGTGAAATCAGGGACACAGGGCATTGCTGCAACCGAGTCGTGTTGCCCATTCGGTACGCTCCCCGGTGCCCGGCACCAACAAGGGTGCCCACGCCCTTAAGCCGGCCCGTGTGTATGACAAATGAAGCATGCCACTCACCTGCTAAGGGCTTCGTCGTAAACGCCTTTCGTGTTGTATGCTGCATGTTCCCGGAGGGCCAGCTCCCAGAAACGGCATCCAACTTGGTTGCCACACTGGCCTACTTGTATAGTCACGAGCTCCCGAGGCATTCAGAGGATACTATATCTTTGGTTGAGACTTGTTAGCTAGGGTGTAATCACAAGGACTTCCCTACATTTCCGCGCCTTCTTCACCCCGTGGACCGCGCCTTAAATGCGACGAAGCCGTAATACACAAGAAGGTATATGTTTTTTGAAACGTGGTTATCCTAAGTATGTTCGTGGAGTTGCTGTGTTGTCAAGGAAATCCGGCTGTAGAGGCGTCACGGGAGCCACCACGGCGGAAAGTCAGAACTGAGCAAACATATTCAATCCTTTATTCGCTGCGATTAAAATGGAGTTAATCTTGCAACCTTGTCCTGCGAGTATCTGAGCGACTTCGACTTGTTCTGAATGACCCTCGACATTGCGGATGCACATACAAGGAACTGCTCGTGCACGAACGCGCTGTAATCTTCATAGACATCGAGCCTTCCTGATGGGCAGGTAACGAAATTGTGCCGTTGTGGCAAGCAAGGACTGAAGTACACGTCGGACGAGAGGTTTTGAGGGAGAGAGTTGCCCCTACACGGCTGCGAACATGCTGTTCCAGTTCCAACCGCGTCCCCACATTGCATCGGTCAAATCTAGGCGATGTAATCATCATGCAAGGATTCCGCAATCCGCGTTGCAGCCACCGTTCTTGTTAGTAGCAGGCAAATTCAACCATATTTACCTGTGAATCCTTCAACTGGCATCTTGCTGGTGTAATTTAAAGGAACGAGCATTGATAGAGGAAGTGCTTGGGGCACGCCTGTCATGCTTCAGTCCAGGAATGCGCCTGCTGGCCTTGGGCAGCAAGCCCATTTGCAGAATGTGTTCTGTAATCGAAACTATGCCGTTGTGCGGAAGTGCGATCACCGCCAACGCTGTGTGACTCCGGCAGTGGATAACCGTCTAGAATCGCTGATTGCTGCGACTGCTGTAGCCTTGCTGGTGCGTGGCCCGACATTACCGCCAAGGCATTCTGTATGCCATAATCCAGTTGCAATTGCTCGTTCGCTGTGTCCGTCTGCCACCGTTCGGTCCAGCGCGTCGTGGCTGCTTTTGTTATAGCATCGACCTTCCTTCAATTCAGGTCGAATCATCCGCGCCATATGAGCTATCTAGTGTGGGATTCGCACCACTGTCTGCACGAGGTGCTGAAGGTGCGCACCTGGGGTTCTGTATTCCACGGCTTCGAAACGCACTCTCCGGCTGATTTCTGGGCTCCAACTTAGTTTGCAGCGCATGCCCCCATGCACGCTTATCTGAGCGCCCACCATCTCCCGTTCCCTCATTTTGTTGATGGACTTGCTGATGTACGGCATCATGATAGCTTGCGGGTTCGTCCTGTTTCGCCTGGGCCAGGGACAGCACCTTTCCTGGCAGTCCCTAAACTTCCGTACTGATACTCAAACCTACCTCGCCTCTCGGATCCCTTGCAGAGGCTGCTGCAGGTGCAGCGACGCTCACGTTGGAGCCCGCGGCAACAGCCGCAGCGAAGGGTGCAGTGCCGGCATCTGCCGAACCTGCGCCAGCCTTGGCTGCGACTGCTGTCGAGGCTTCTGGGGCGAACGGGGAGACAGGTCCAGTCGCCGAGAAAGCCCCAGGAGGGTTTTGGGGAATCTTTTCCAAGAAGAAAGCAGTTACACCGGACTTGGAAGTCGCTGAGCTACCGCAGCAGCCACCAGCGGCCACCGCTGTCGCAGAGGCCCCGGAGCGCCAACGTGATGAAAAGGCCGTCGCTGCATCCCGGGCTGGGCGTCGAGGAGTGACTAGCAGCGTTGCAGCCGATTTGAAGGCGGAAGTGGGTTCCAGCAGTGTGCCTGAGGTCGGCGGCGACAACGCCGGCGGGCCAGAGGCAGCGAAGGCGACGGCATCCACTGACGCGCCGACGAGGACGGAAGGTGGGCTGAAGAGCAGAACGCGGAGCTGAGCTGTGATGTCGTGGGTCATGGTCATGCCTCCTTTGTCTGACTGGCGACCGCGCTGGCTGGCAAGCTGGCTGGATCGCTGAGTGGCCAGTAGCCAGGCTTGCCTGACCATTATCGACCATCGGACCTATTATCCTATATGGTGTTTGGGCAAAGTGAATTGATTGTCCGCAGCTGTGTGACTCCCTTTCCTTTTGGCCGATGCGCACGCAGGTGAGACCCCTCAAATGTTGAGGTGGGCTCTTGAGAGGGCAGCGCTCGTCGTGGTGGGTGGGGTAGTGGGCATCGGCGTTGTCCGCGCGATGGCTTCGCCAGCCAACAGGGCCGTGGATGCGGACGTGGCGGCTGCCGCCCTGCGCGCCGCCAAGTCGGGACCGCCGCCGCCGGCGCCGCGGGGCGGAGCCTCTTCTGCGTCCTCATCCGGCTCCCCTCCCCAGGGCGCTATTGCCGAAATCCCGCACAATGAGAAATGGGACGGGATGTCTCAGGGCACAGGCAGAAAGGCACCATCGCAACGTCCGCCTCCAGACACGGTTGCGGGTCGATGGGCAGGTCGGGGCCCGCCAGGGCAGGGGCCTGGCCGCGGGCCTTGGCCGCCCGCCAGCCCAGGGCCCTCCCCGCCAACTGACGGTGCAGCAGACGCCGCTGCCTCGGACTACGCGGCCGCATACCCGCACGGCGGACCTTACTACGGACCGCCGCCACCGCCTTGGTGGCGGGATCCGTACGCTGAGTACGGCATGCCATACGGGCCGCCACCACCGCCGTGGTACGCTTGGGAGGAATCGGCTGTTGCGGACGACGCAGGTCCTGGACCCGTACCACCTGCCCAGGACCCCTATCAGTATTACTACGGGGCACCGGGGGGGTACTGGGGCTGGGACGCGGCCTGGCGCTGGGGTCCGCGCCCTCCCAGCGATGGGCCCTACTCGGGCTACGGCGCCGGGTCGGCGCCCCCCTTGCCCAAGCCGCGCGGCTTTGCGGGGATGCGTGCAAGTCCTGCGACCCGTCTGGGTCGCAATCCTTGGGCGGCGGTGGAGCAGGAAGGATGGGATGGGGCGGCGGCGCCGGGTCCTGAGGTACGCGCACCCCCAGCGGGACCCCGGGGCCGCGTTCCGGGGCGGCCGATGCCGCCTCTTGCTGCAGTGGCAGCGGCTGAGGCGGCGGCACCACCGACGCTGGATCCGCCGACTCAGGAGGACGGTCGTGGGGCCAATGCGGCGGGCCCACGCTTACAGGTCGGCGAGGTAGGTGGCGAAGCCTCGGCGGTAGCTGGGGCAGGTGCCCAGCAGGCCCCGCCGCGGCCGGGTAGTCGGCGTTTGACAGTAGCGGGTGATTGGCGGCGGCAGCTGCAGGAGGAGGAGACAGCGCAGGCGGGTCGGCGGCCCGACGGCACAGAGCAGCGAGCTGAGGAGGTGGTGCCTGCGGTGGACGCGGCGCAAGAGCAGCAGCAAGCTGGGTTGAAGCCGAAACAGCAGCAGCGGCAGCAGGGCAGGCAGCGGCAGCCGCATTCGGCGGCGACGACCGTATCGCCGTCGGCGGATCAGGAGTATGAGCGGCTGCTACAGCTCTGGCGGGAGGTGAATCCAGAAGAGGAGGAGCTGGAGGAGCTAACAGAGGGGCCGGAGACCGTGAAGGGCAACGACCGTGTAACTACCTCGGGCAGTGACGGGAATGGTGACAGCGGAGTACGTGGGCGCACGCGTGGAGAGGTTGAGGGGGCTGGAACTGTAGAAGCGTCAGTCGCTGAGGGACAGCAGCAGCAGCAGCCACGTCCCAAGTCTTCGACGGATGCCACGCCCCAGCCACCTGCCGTGATGAACGCTCATGTGAAGTCGGTCGCGGTACGCACAGAGGCGAAGTCAGACTCCTTGTCGCCGCCGTTGCAGCAGCAGCAACAGCAGCCAAGCAGCAGCAAGGGCGGCGGCGGGCCCATCGGATGGTTCGCACGCCTGTTCCAGGGTCTGACCGGCGGGGGCACGAGCGCCGACAAGAGTGAGCAAGAATCAACCGCCGCACAGGAGCCGAGGGAGGATGCGCCGGCGGCCCCACTGCAAGAGCCGGGGCCCAATGCGCCCGCCAGCGAAATGGTTTCTCACCTTGAGGAGCAGTGGGGCTCACAGCCGGCCGAAGCTGCAGGGCAGCGCGAAGAGCAGGAGCAGAAGCAGATGCACGCCAACGCACAGCAGCAGACGCGGCAGGAGGCCAAGCAGGAGGTAGCGCAGGAGGAAACGCAGAGTGCGCGGCAGCGGCAGATTGAGACTGCGAAGGCGGACGTCGCCGAGCAAGAGCAGGCGGGCGCCGCTTTGGCCGCGGCGGTGGAGGCCGCGCTGCAGGGTCAGCTTGCGGAGCAGCAGCAAGCAAAGCAACAGGCTGGGCGAGCCTCCACTGGAGGGGCGGCAGTGTCCGCAGCTCCCCCTAGCTCCCCCGTCTCACAACCTCGCGTGACTGTCCGCAGCACCGGCGCCGGGGCCGCACCGCGGCCACCGTCTCTGACGCAAAGCAAGGAGAGCATCCAGCAGCTCAGGGCCACTTCAGCGGCGGCGGCGGATCGCGCGGCGGAGACCCTGGCCCGCATCCGCGCCATGCGGGCCGCGGCGCAGGCTGCCGGAAGCAGCCCCAGGGGCAGCCCCAGAAGCAGCCCCAGCACCAGCCCAAGCAGGAACAGCAGCAGTGACAGCAACGGAAACGGGACTAGCCTTCTCAGTGGCAACGGGAAGAGTAACGCAACTGCGGACGGTAATGGCCACGCGCAGGCGAAGCTGGGTGGTAGCGGCGGGGCGGTTGGGAACGGCAAACGCAACGGCAAAGGCAGCGGCCGGCGTGGTCCTGGCTCCGGTGCGAGCGGCGGGGGTGCGGAAGGGGATGGGGCACCCGGAGTGGAGAGTGCGGCTGCAACAGAAGGGCAGAGCGGTGAGGGACAACAGCCGGTAGGGCCGGTGCGCCAGGCGGCCGAGGTTCATTGAGTGACGCGTGAGTGTCGGCTTACCATGGCCGCCGGATCTATCCCTGAAGCCTATCGACTTTGATCGGCAACCTTAGGAGCACCTACGACCGGATCAAACGGCGGTCTCAGTCAAGTGGCTGAGGTGCCGGGGTCCGAGCAGGGGCTCTGTGGTCACAAAGGGCATCATCGCAAGAGTGGGCCCTGCTGATGTCGATCAGGCGCTGAGGGCGCTACGTTTCGCCGCAAATATGTGCTTGTGTGAGCTTGAAATGGGTTGTTGCGGCCCGGAAGGATTAGCCTGATGACGGGCAAATGCAGGAAGAAGAAAGAGGAGGGGCAGCGATTTGGCTAGTCACATTCTTTGAGAGGATTCTTCTTAGTGCTCGTCGCGCTAGGCGAAAGAGAAATGCTACAAAGAAGCGAAGGACTGTTGTCATCAGTGGTGCGGCTGGCTTTGGCTCTGACATGTATGTACGATGCGATTGGTGTACATCGCTACGGACCTGCGGCTATCCTCGCGTAGCCCCGAGCCGCTGAAGAATGCGGGCGCGGGGCCGAAACCCGCTGCGGTCAGTGTCCTTCATTCGCACCTTGTCGCAGGTTGGGGTGGCATGTCAGGGGTCTGGCACTGGAAACGTCGGCATCGGCAACGGAATTTTCGTGGGACGACGACAGAGACGTTGAAATGGATGCATTGAGGGAGGCGAGGGTGAAATGAGTCCGTCCGCGTGTCCGTCGGTGCGACCGTATGTGCCAGCCTCTCGAGGTCGTGACCGTGACGGACGACGTTCTCGAAATGTCATCATGGCACGGCAGGAAGAAAAAAGATTGAGTTGCTCTGGCTCTTCGCGCGCGATTGCATGTACGGCGATGTGCTTCAGTTTCCCCTCGACGACGATGTCGACCATGGGCGAGCTATGGCATACCGCGGACATATGCATGCGCGGCAGCGTCGCTGGAGGCCCCCAGGCCTGGGTCCTCACTGGTCCATCGCCACAGGTCCTGGTGGGGCAGGCACCTATGTTTCTTTGTATGTATCGGACGCCGATTAAGGTCCGCAAGAGGTCATTGGATGCGAGCAGTTGAGCGGCTAAGTGACAGTGTGGCTTATCTGTGTTGGCACAGCGCGGGCAGCACTGAGGGTGTCCTCCACTAAGCTGTTGAGTGCGTTGTCACCGTGAGTGGGCGCTGTGGGAAGCAGGTGGTGTTGCAGTCGAAACCGAGATGGAAAGGCTGGTTGCAGATGAACACTGCACTGCAGGTCACTTCTGCAACGCCAATGCTGTAGTTCAAGTGCTTCCCGTCCGGCCCGGGGCTGCATGCTCTGGTCTCGACGACTCACACCTCCCTCTGGTGCTGTGCGTGTCGTCCGTGCCGGCTGGGGCTGCGAGGTTTCCGCCCGAACCCGATCCCTAAGCGCCATGTGGGTCGGTCGGTCTGTAGTCGAGTGTCGGCTTTGCGTTATGGGGGGGGCCTTACCGCGCCCGAGAGGGCGTGTGCGTCGCTGCGTCCGTTCAGCAAAGTAAACGCTGTGTATGTGTGTTGTGTGCGTGCGTGCGTGTATCTTACACTTGACACCAATAGAACACATTGGCATACGAATGTAAACAGTGCCGACACGGCACGTGCGGATTTGCGCTCGTCCATGTATGGGCTCGACGGCTCATACGTTCCAGAGTAGCTAGGCCTTGATGTGCATCCAGCAGCGACCCACATAAGGTTGTCACATTACAAGGCTGTCACCGAGTTTGACCGCATACGTAACAACATGATTGGTTCTCAGATGATGAACACCAAGCTCATTCGTTCGCTCTCAGCGGGTATCGGTCTGACCGGATTCCGAACCGTTCCAATTCCCAGCGGTCTTGGTGAGAGCGGGCGCCAACTTACGCCTTGCGAGATATCACAGAGCTCAGGACAAGTGCTCCGCCCAGCCACGTACACAGCCTCCAAGATGTAAATGGGTTACAAACTGTCCCATCGAGACTCCTACACAGCTTGCTGTCTCAGCGCCAGTGCTCCACTGCTCCTCCCCGGCCACCCTGCCCCTACCGAGAGTCCTTGCGCTTACGGCTACGGCGGGGCGCCGGCTCGGGCACCAACGGCGCTGAGGGTTTCCTGGAGAAGAGCATCTTCGTCATCGCGGCACGAGTGTGGGCACTCCCGCCGAACCCAGCTCCGTCGCCCGCCCCTTGTCTGACAGCGCTTTTTCCCCTAGCCGCACCGCCGCCCGTGGAAGCCCCATCGGAACCCAGCTCCAGGTCCCGCAACCTGGCTCGAGCGTGACTCCGGGCAGCCGCCACAGCAGCCGCCGCGGCTGTCGCAGCCGCTGCCGGCAGCTCCCCATCCCATGGCCGCGCGGGCACCCGTTGGGCAACTTGACTCTGCTCCGGCACCTCATCTTCGTCAGTGCCGCCTCGTGTGGTCTGGCGCCGGCTGAACGACGCACGCGCTTGGGCCTGGGCCTGAGTATGACCTTGTCCGGTGCCACGACCCTGCGCAGCCGAAGGCGCGTCGTCCCAGCGCCAGCGGCCCGACATGTTCCCCTCCGCCTCATCGTCATCGTCGTCGTCATCGTCCAGGTGCTGCAGGCGTGCGCTGCGTCCGGCCGCGGTCGAGCGCAGCGAGTCCGCGGGCAGAGACGCAGAGCGATCCGCCGATGGGCCCTTGCGCTCCTGCACCTCCATCGGCAGTGTCTGGAGCACTCCTGCCTGCCGCGGCAGCTCGCCCTCCCGAATATCAGCCGCTTCCGACTCTGCCGGCGTCATCCTCGGTGCCTTTGCGCCGCCACGAACTGCAGCCGCGGCAGCCAGGCGCCTCTGCAGCTGCGGCGACATGTAGCGCTTCGCTCCCCTCTCCGCCGGGGACGGGCTGATGGGGGTATCATGCATCCCCATCAACCCGTCTTCCTCCGACTCTCGGCGACGGGACCCAATTCCGTCGCGAGCTGCATCCGACTCGCCGAAGGCCATGTGTTGCCGCCGCTCCGCCACGTCACCCGCCAGGCGTTCGGCTTCCCGGACGTGCTTATATGCTGCGCCCACCGAGCTGCTGTGCTCACCCGCATCCTCATCCACATCGCGCCGCAGCTCTTCGGCGAGCCGCAGCGCATCCGCCATGATGCTGCCGGGTGCCGCACCTCCGCCAGCGGGGCCCCAGTCCTCCTCCGGGTCGCCAGCCAGGTCGCGGCCAGGGCGGACGCCGATGCCCTGGCCGCGGCGGCTGCGGATGGAGACCAGTCGGCGCTTGCGCTCCGCAACGCGGTCACGATACCTGTCCACCCGACCACATGGGGTTCGCTGTAGCTTATAATCATGTAAATATAGGAGTCAGAGATGTGTGGCAAGGATGAGCAAGACTTGGGTGCGTGTGAGGGAGCGTTGGAGCGTTGGAGGTCCAACCGGCGGCGGCGCCTGCGGACCCCAACCAACGGCTGCAGCACCCGATCCGGGGTCCGCAAGCGCCGCGAACGCCGCCGAAAGGGGCACCTTGCTCAGAAGTCGGAATTCTATTCAGGCATTCGAAACACTTCACCAAGCACACATACAAACACACCTGAACCAGATGCGCAGCGGCACTCCAGGGAAGCCCAGCACGTCACGGATCTGGTGCGCCAGGAAGGCCGCGAACGCGCTGCTGACGGGGCGGGAGCGGGTGCCCTTGAGGAACGCGACGAAGGTGGGCGGCCGGGCCTTGATCTGGGTCACGTAGCGGATGCGGGCTAGGCTGGCCTCCGTTGCGCCGCCGCCGGCCATGCGGGCTGACAGCTTGGCGATGAACTTGTTGAGCCGGGCGGTGCCCACCCTGCAGGGGGGGACCCGATTGCCCGCAACCTTACCGAAGACGTCCCACCCCCCTGTGACTCTGGCAGTTGCGGCATGCGATGACTCGGACCGCAGCCAGAGACGGATCCCCGTCCATTGTCCCCTCAGTCCCTCCCCGCAGCATGCTGCAAACGTGCAAAACGGTCTCTCCGCCAGTGGCCGCTTGAAGATCCCACCTCTTGTTCCACGCCGCGTATGCCCCCACAACCAGCGGCATGATGCCCTCCACGCCCTTGCCGTCCCGGGCCGACACCTCCACCAACGGCAGCTGACCCGCCTCCAAGAACCGCTCCGACAGGTGCTTGCGCAGGCTCTGCGGATGTCAGGGTGGACAAATACCTGCTGGTTGAATGCGCGCAGAGTTGTGGAGATGGATGGCCGTGATAACGGATGGGGGTGCCAGCAGCTCGTGGACCGGGGGGCCCCCGTGCGGCGGGCTGCGATGGGCCATCCAGTATCACGCCATGCTCGGCCATGGGCGCTCCAGATGGGCGCAGCATGAGGGTCTTTCTGTACCTCCTCCTCCTCCCCCTCCGTGTTGAGTGAGATGCGTGGGTAACAAGATCTAAAGAGAAGAGTAGGAAGAGGTCCAAAGCAGCTCGGCAGCCCCGCCTGCGCGAACACGCCGCCAAGGCGCCGGTGACCCACCCTGCCGTACAGCGTGCGCTGGTGGGGCGTCAGCACGTCCGCCTTGTTGGCCACCAGAACCAGCGCCTTGCCCTCCCGGATCACGTGACTGGCCAGGGAGAGCTCACGCTTGGCGAGGACCTGCGGCCGGTCGTCGCCGCGAGAGTGACGCGGGTCAGCAAAGATGGAACAAGACAGCGGGGCGGGCAGAACCCCTCTGCATGACTGCAATCACCGCTACCGCCATCGCCGACTCAGGACGCCAGAAGCGAAGGGATCCAAGCCCCAAGCCCGGAAAGGCAGGCAGTGGTAGGCGGGGGGATCTTGAAGGGTGTCACATCCAGCCAACGGCGCTGCCAGGCATGTCCCCGAAACCAGATTGAGCGCTGCAGACCCAGGTCCCACCCGGTTGCTCCGCAGGGCCCTCTCTGCATCCACCACCAGCAGTGCCACATGCACTTGCGCCAGGGACCGCAGGGTGGCCTCCCGGGACAGGGCCGCCACGTCGCCGCCAACGTCGTCATAGCTGGGGTAAGAGCCCGGGTGGGGTGCGGAAAGGGGCAGACGGAGGGGCCGAGGCGAAGAGCGGCCACGATCGTCAATGCACTGATTTGCGCAGGTGATGGGACGCCACAGTCTTCAAGGATGCGTTCCCATCCGGCTGCGTTCCGGCATGCTCGGTCGACTATGCAACCCGGGGGTGTCTCTTCTTTTTCCCCCAACCCGGGCGCCGGTGCACCCCACGCGGCATACCTGGCTGTGCGGCCCACACCGATCCAGCCGGCCGTGTCGACCAGTTCCACGGGCTGGTTGCCGTACATCCACGATGCACGTACGGCATCGCGTGTGAGCCCCGGCTCCGGGCCCGTCAGCGCGCGTTCCTCTCCGAGCAATCGGTTCAGCAGCGTGGACTTGCCCTGCATAACGACGATGGGTGTGAAGGAGAGGGATCGGCCCCCGAGGGGCTCTTACCAGCAACACCAGGTCTCAACACTGACACAGGGGCTCGTTCCCGGCTGTGTATGGAAGGCCAATTCTTTGCCCTGGCAGAGGTGCCGAGGCGCAGCTCCCCGCGACTCATCGGCCTCTACCCGTCTCCGCCGCAGTGAACCGCGTGGGGACGTGTGACCAGTCCCCGCTCTGGCATCGACGCAATAAAAAGCCTTCACCCGCTTGCCCGCACAAACAACATTCACAGCGCCGTTCTTCTCTTTCCTTTCCTCACCGCGTTCGGAAGCCCCATGATGGCGAGTTTCAGCACGCCACCGCCACCGCCGGCGCCCGTGGGCTCCCCGCCGACCTCCGCGTCTGCTTCCGCCGCCGCGTTCTGGGCCTCTCTCGTTGAATGGCCAAACAACATCCGCCGCCGAGGCCGCCGCAGCGACAGCCGCACCCGCGGGCTCGAGTCGTCTGCCGCTTGCCCCTCAGCATCCGTCGCATGATGCCCCGGGTCCGCGGCTTCCTGCTGCGACCCGAGGTCTGCAGCACTAGCCGCCTGGATGGCCGCCTCCGCTAGCCCCTCCGACAGCGAGTCGATATGCGGTTGCAGGGCAGTGTACAGGTCCGCCAGACCGTCGCCCGTGGTGGCTGATACGGCCACCGGCTCTCCGAAACCCAACCGGTAGCAATCGTACACTGTTTGGGGCATCTCTGCGGGTGAGCCGGGGTTGGAGTGCGAAGGCAAAACACATGTGAGCAACCCAGCGTGCGTGCCAGGGATGTCGACTGTGAACTCGTGCATGCGGAACAGCGTCGTGAGGATCATTACGCGAATACGCTGAGACCGCGAGTCTCGCCCGTTTCTCCTGTGCGTTTGGCTTTGATGCCATTCCCTGGCTCAACGGCCCAACCTTCTTGGGCATATCTCCGGAAGGACAACGCTCTCTTCCCGCCATACGCACATGGCGCAACGTGGCAGACCTGCCGCTTTCGGCGTTGCCATTCCACGCGATTTCCGTCGTTCCACACCCCTGTGGCCTCAGCCCCTTCCCAATGCAGCGGCAACATTGCCGCTGCGTCGCGAGCCGAGCCTACAAGTACCCTCCGAAACAGCAGAGAGTCACTTGCCTTCTCTGGCTTTGGCGCCCTCCGCCTTGTTGGCCACCAGCAGAACCTGGTCTCGCGGCACGTGGCGCAGCAGCCATTCCGCCACCTCCTCGTCCGCGGGAAGGACACCGTCCCTGAGATGAGAGCATTCCGAAGAGGTTAAGGAAGGCTGTAATGCGCGGAAGAGCACGTAGCGCGGGGCATGAAAGCTTTGTACGCTCGCTTGGGCCGAGCTCCCTGTAGCAGCTGCAGGCTACAAGGCCAAGACCAGGCATGCACCTTAGGGAGCGCCCAAGGCAGAGGGTGAGAGACGGTTTCAGGGTGCCTGTGGCTAGAAAGGTGGGACGATCGACATCACCCGCGGCACGTGCATCGCCTCCCGCTGCCGAGCGCGGGTACCTCAGCATGGCACGGACACTATCAGTGCTTCGCTTGGCGGGAAGAAAGAGAGGGGTTTTCGCGCAACTCGGCACCCACTTGGCGTCCAGGACCAGCAGGGTCAGGTGGCACTGCCGCAGCATCGCGGCGGTGATGGCGGTGGCGCGAGCCTACGGGGCAAGTCCAGGGCCGCCCGGGCCGACCGCGGGGAGGAGACGGCAACAACGAATCAGCTAGGGAACGAAACCAGCGGCCGCAATTCCTGGTGCTCTGCCTAATGCTTATGATCCTGGACCGTGATTGTTTCCTCGGGAGATGCTCAGCACTCGGAGTCTCGGACCATATGCGGCTGATGATCTTGCCGCCCAGGGCTGCAGTGCCTCACGAGAGGTGCGGTACGCAGTGACCCGAACCCACATCGCGTCCCGCCTCACATTGATGGTGCCCCTGTGGGCGCCCCCTCGCGGTTCCAGGCCCGACGTGTCCGCGACACGAAACACCAGGTCACCCAGCTGCGCCCGGCCCTCCTGGTAGTCGCGGGTCACGTGACTGGCTGGAGTGTCGTACACCTGCCGTGACCGGCAACAAGCGGACGGGCCCACGCAGCAGAAGTCAGATGAGCTGCCGCTGGTTCCAGCATCGATACACGAAGGCGTGGCGCCGGGGCACAGTACATAATGCCTTGGACCCATCGGTTGCAATTGCGCCCCGGTTAAACGAGTCCCGTGCAATTCAGGAATTCCGCTGCGTGTGAAACTTGACGCGCAGCAGCAGAGGCTACAGGTGATTGTGCTGTGGAGGATCGATCAAGTCCAGGACTCACGCGGCCTCTCAGAACGCAACCGTTCCAGTCAAGCGCTTCCTTAAATATATGCATGTGTAGTTGTACAGGTATGGTGTTATGCATCCCCAACCGTGTAACACACACATGCATGGGTGAGCTTCTTGTTACACACACATATGCATGGAAAAGGGTTGCCCAACGGCCTATCGCCCTGGGACCCCGGCCACCCACCAGCGCCGCGCGGCGCCTGACCAAGCGGTTGAACAGCGCCGACTTGCCCACATTGGGTCGGCCAACCAATGCGACCTGCGATGAGGTTGGGTGACATGAAAGGCGACGACCGTCCCGTGGGTCATAACGCAATCCGAAGGTTGCAGACGACGGCAGGTGGCCAGAAGGCCCGCAGTAAACCCTCTGAATTGCACCTGAACATAGCACAGCGCTGAATTACACTTCAGGACGCCCGCCACATCTCACTTACACATCCGTGCAGGTCGTGCCTTTGCCGCTCTACCGACACAGCTGACAGTTTGCGTGTCTAAATGGCCCACTATTTGAGTTTGCATGTACAACGTTTGGGATGGACCGGCTGTCCAAATATCCCCCGGGAACCTCTCGTCATAGCTCCCTGATTTGGGTTATCATCGACCGCCACAGACAGCAATTCCCCTCGCCTTGGGCAGGCATTCATCGTCTACAAGCTCCTGCAGAGCACGTGCTTGCGCCGCCGCAGCACGCCGAAGGCCCCGTGTCGCCTGGTACGAGGCCGCGTTCCGCGCCAATCCTCCCAGCAACGATGACGCGAATAGGCATAGGCATTGTGGCACGAGTTGCATGCCAAATTTATCGACGGCTTGGATAAATGGACTTTGCAGCTGCAGACCTGCTGTGGATCCCCATTGTCTTTGCGTCGGGAGCGGGAAATTATTGAGCCTTAACAGTGCATTGAGGTTTATGTCAACGTTCATACGGGCTAGGCAGAGACGAATTCGCATGGAAGATTTGCGCGGGATCGGGCCCTCTACGGCAATGTTGTTCAGTTGTGGAATGGGACAACAGAAATTACTCTCGACATCCTATTGATATTTTATTTAAGCCTTGCACGTGTGACCTGACACAGGCCGCGTTGACCTTGATAACGTGCCGTTGCAATCAATCTCATCACAATGGCCCCGCAACCGAGCCTTAACAGTGTTTCGGCGGCGCTTGCTACCATGCAGCCCAAGCAAGAGAAGCCGGCGATGCCCACGCCGTCTGCCCTAAGCACAGCGCTGAACACGGGCGTGTTGAGCAAGGTGGTTGCAGCCAGTGCTGCCGAGCCAGCCAGGAAGATCGAGCTCTACAGCAGGTTTGTCTTCTTTAAGTTTTCAGTTTCAACGAATAGCGGTATTGCAACGCGTTCGTTGTTGCCCATCAGTCGGCAATCTTCGCGACGCGCAGTGAATACTACTGGACCTGTGCTCTGGGTGGTGTTGCGAGCTGCGGTCTTACCCATATGGGCGTGACCCCGCTGGACGTCGTAAAGTGCAACATCCAGACGAACCCGGCAAAGTACAAGGGCATTTCGAATGGCTTCAAGGTCGTCGTGTCGGAGTCGGGTGTGGCTGGCCTCTTCAAAGGCTGGGTGCCTACCTTGTTGGGCTACTCCGCTCAAGGTGCTTGCAAGTTCGGCCTTTATGAGTACTTCAAGAAGTGAGTTTCGCGGGTGGCGGCCTCCATGTCGGTTCAATCACGTCTTGAGCGCGGTATCAGGACATCACCACGTGACCCGACACAGGACTTACTCTGATATGGCTGGCGAGGAGCTGGCAAAGAAGTACCAGAGCGCTATCTACCTGGCGGGCTCAGCGAGTGCAGAGTTCTTTGCCGACATCGCACTGTGCCCCTTCGAGGCCGTCAAGGTAAATCCTAGGGTAGGGCCATGTGGTTATCTAAGGAACGATGCTTATTTTGGCTTTTGTATCTGGCCCCACAGGTCAAGGTCCAGACCGTGCCAGGGTTCGCGCGCGGCTTGACCGACGGTTTCCCGAAGTTCGTTGCACTGGAGGGCACCGCCGGGTGAGCTATTCTTCGTTGTTCTGCATTGCTGTTCTGCATTGTTGTTACAAAATATCACGGGGGCTCACCAAACATTACCTTCTATGGAGTGCTCAGTCCCTTGCTCGGCGCGTGGTCTGGTCTGCTTGTCCATGGGTCTGTGTGCGCTGTATATACCTGCAGGTTGTTCAAGGGCCTCAAGCCTCTGTGGGGGCGCCAGATTCCATACACGATGATGAAGTTCGGCGCCTTCGAGAACACTGTGCAGGCACTGTACAAGTACGTGGTGCCCAAGCCGAAGTCGGAGTGCTCGAAGGCGGAGCAGCTGGGCGTCTCGTTTGTTGCGGGATACATTGCGGGTGTCTTCTGCGCAGTCGTGTCGCACCCGGCCGACAACCTTGTGTCCAAGCTTAACGCCCAAAAGGGCGCCACGGCGGGCGACATCATTAAGGAGATGGGCTGGTACGCCCTGTTCACGCGCGGCCTCGGCCTGCGTATCATTATGATCGGCACGCTCACCGGGCTGCAGTGGGGCATCTACGATGCCTTCAAGGTACAGTTTGGGGTTAGGTGGGCGTTACGTTGTTATAGGCAATATGGGCGATGTATCGATCACAACACGGATGGGCGTTGTCGAGGGAATGGAGGGTATAAAGGCGCCGCGGGGTATCGCGCTGGGCGGCTGAAATGGGTACCGGGTGCCTGGGATGACACGGCGATGTCGTGGCGACGCGCCAGCGCAGACCCGCCAGCGCATTGTTCCAAAGATTGCGACGTATCTCACCAAGTCGTGAAAACCAAACGGCGATTAAACGTCTGCGCCTTGCCTGGTTGTACGTACCTGCTGCAGGTGTCGTTCGGTCTGCCGACCACCGGCTCTGTCGAGGAGAAGAAGAAGTAAACAGGACAAACTGGGAGTCAGCTGGGCGGGCACGGCGTCTAGATGATCTGTTATCTAATCCCGGACCCTTTTCCAGTGGAGAGCGAAGAGTTGGAAATAGTGGCGCAGTTGGTTTCGGTGACTTGACCGACTGTCTTGTTACCTGCGAGTTCCGGGCATACTGCCATCCTATTCTTTTTGCAGTGAGTGTGACATTGTGTGTTCCGGTTCGTAGGTGTATTTCCTACGCAGGTTTCGTGCCGCATGTATTTGCTTAACAATCTGAAACATAAGCGTGGTTATGCAAGGACTCGTGGGTAATAGATGAAGCTCGGGCTCTGATTGAAATCTATGTTTGCATATGGCTCACCTCGTGTTTTTGCGAGTGTTTTCTGGTGAGATTTCAAGAGCCGAGACGCGCGCGTACTACCTTGTATGCAGAGCTGGAGGCTGTGTGCGCAAGCGTGACTATGTGTGCAAGCGTGATATACGGGACCAACCTCGTTAAAGCACCCGAGTTTGATACACGTCAATACACACCTGCCTGCACGCAACCTGTGTGCACTCCAGCGTAACAACACCTGCCAAGGCACGCCGACAGCAAATCCGGAAGGAGTCGCGGCAAAAGAGAGGGAATTATTTGTTGATCATTCCCTCCCATGAGGGCGTCTGGCACGGTAAGCGTGTATCTTCCACAAGCCAAATGGTTCCAAATCACCACCGTTCACTAAGCTTGCCGGTTTAGGTGAAGTGTCAAACCTCGATCCTTAAATAGGTATCTACTTCATGCACGTTTTTCTATTTGCGTCGCATCGAGAGACCCATGCGTGCCGCCCTCTTGTTAGGTAAATCATTCCCGCGGGCCCTGCCGGACTTGGAGCAATGGTGCAGCAAAAATGAATCAAGCAAAAAATGATACAATAGCAAGTCGACACTATTTGCCCAAGATTACACGTCCTCAGACGACTGAAAAGGTTGCCACCCGCGCGACGCGTCCCCTGCGCCCCTGCGAACTTGCCCGTTGGGTGACAGCATGCCTTCCCACTCGAACCACGCATCGGGCACCACGGTTGCCTCCGCCGCTGCCAGTCTAAATATGTAATCGTATGCGTCCTTGACATCCTTGACGAAGTTGGGAGGCTCGTAATCTGGACTTGTGCTGTGCCGCCTCAGGAAAACTGCGTCCGGCAAGTGCAGTTCGGATGCGTAGTATTGCACGTAAATTGGTGATACCCGCCTGCACCGTAGCCCTGGGATCTTGAGCCGGGAAGTGTCCGTGTCCACGATGTGACGCAGGCAATGGCTACCGTCAGAGTCGGCAGCGGCGAGGTGGTCATGCGCAAAGCGCCGCGGCAGCTCAGGACCCCGGTCAATGAAGCCGGTCGGGCTAGCGTCCACATCCCTGCCATCCCCGGACGGCAGGCAAGCTACCGTCAGGCTCAGGGCACAGGGGCCACCTCCGGCGCGCGTGTTTGCCATGTCCACGCAGGCGAGCCGTACTTGGAAGGGCAAGCTGCACCCCTGCAGCTGTTCCAGGACGTGATGCAAGGTGGCAGCACTCTCGCCCGACTCCTCAGAGAACGAACCGACGAGCCAGAGGTCCGGCTGCCGCATGTGTTGCGGTAGGAGGTCCACGATGCTTCTGTCGTGCCTTGCAATCGTGCTGTTGTAGTGGGCCGCCCTGCAAACAAAGGTAATATGGTTTGGTAGATGCACATTCGCGGCACGTATGATGTTCCAAACAGGACATGGCTTAGTTGGCAAACCTCGACGCTGTACATGGCTTCCAAGTGATCTTAACACGCGTTGTCGCGCGGAATGAATCTATCGGGCCATATCTCCCTCGCAACACGTGATGGGCACGCCCGATTCCCACAGCAACCAAAACCACATCCACATGGGTGTTCACATACCATGCCTTCCGTGCGGAGAAATCCACAGCTACAACGATGAGGCAAGTTGTAGCATCACTGCTCCCAATGTGCCATGGATTGACGCTGAAATCTACAAGAGCCTGCTCCCCCATCAGTGCACACGCAGAGCGGCAGGACGCGGCCAGAGGCTGCTCGCTGTGGCGCGAGAGGAATACTGCGGTCGCAGCCTTTAATTTCGGATCTTGCATAAGGGCCTCCAGCAGCCCTGTGTCCTCCAGGCGGCCTGAAGTGGGCAGAACCAACACCATTCCAAACTCCTCTTCAACTGCTGTCCTGCAATAACACGTACCAGAGCAATCAAAGCGAGTATCGTGAATGCATTGATCGTATGCATCGGAGGCACCAGTAGCTTCATGGTCGTCTGCACGGGAGCAACTGCGGTTGCAAGTAACGGTAGCGTCTTCTCTCTGCTTCAGATATTCTGGGCACAATGGATAGTCTGCCCATAATCTTTCCTTATTAGTGAAAACTATTCTGTAATTCGTTTCGTTGCGCGTACATGCCTCCGGTTGCCGCAAGCGGGCTAGCAAGCAGCGACTGCTTGCCTAATCCAGCAGCACCGAGAGTGACGCAGTCGTCGTTTTGTATGAGCTTGGATGTCGGTGGTGGAGGACCAAGTTCCTGGGCAAGCCTTAATCAGGACATTTTGGAGGTAAGGGGACTCCAACGAATGACCTTGCTACATTATTCATGAATTTGGTGTATCTTCCAGCTACCGTATCCCAATTGGGCGTCAACAACTACTTCTCGGCCTTTCGGACATACATTCGACCTGTTTTTGTTTGGCGTTTTTTACCTGAATCTTGACCAGAAATCTATATTCAACTGTTTTGTATATCCCGCAAGATGCTGTCTGTGCGAACCCCTCGTTCGTGCATTCAGCGTGTCGGTTGCGAGCTGTCCTTGCGGGACCTGCTCCGTGCTCGACTGGTGTGCCGCCAATGGCACCAGCATGTGGCGGCTGCTGTGAAGCACCTACCACATGGCCACCAGGATCACCAGCGGCACCTGGTGGAGCTGGATGCACAACCCGCATGTCGGGATGCAGTGTGGCAGCAATCCGTAGCCGCTCTGGCCACCTGCTTACCTAACCTTAGCGAAGTCATGGGTAGGTCTTTGATCCAATATGCAGTGCACGTGAAGGGGTACGCGGTTCGCCCAACTGAAAAACTGTGAACCGTGGTCGTACCGTATGGTTCCGAATCGCTTTGACACTGACCAGTTGCATGTAGCATCTTCAGTAACACTGACGGATTCGCCGCCCTTTTAACTCTCGGCAAACATCCCTCCCTACATCTGACCACAGTGTACGTGAGCAGTCGCGTTTCGGCGCAGCAGCTGGGAGCTCAGCTGCGCAGTCTGCCGAACGCCCTCACCAGCCTCACCAAACTCGAGCTGCGATACATAGTACCTTCGTCAGCACCGTGCATTGGAACCAGTCTACAGCAGCTGCAACCCGCACTGACCGCACTCAATGGGCTGGATACGCTGTACCTCATCATGGTAGGGGCTGGGGAAGATCACTGCTTGACGGATTGTTTGACGGATTATTTTACGGACTGCTTGACGGATATAGGCTGTGCGCGCTCTGTCCGAGTACTGACGGAACACGCGTGGATGCGAGGTCTTCCCATGAATCGTTATATTATTAATAATTTCACCCATTGAATTTCATAGCTGTCGCCCGCAGGGTGCCGTGGCCCCTGACTTGGCCCCTGACTTGGCCCCCTGCACTCTTAACGTGCCCTCTGTCGACCCCTCCTTCGTCTGCCGATACACTGTCAGGGCGCCTCTCCCGAACCCGTGGACGTTACCGCAGTGCTGCCCGCCCTGTCGCGGCTGCGGGACCTGAAGCTCTTGTCCGGGCTCCCGCAGTTCGGATTTACGAATGCCAAGCTGGAGGCGCTGGGTTGTGCCACGCAGCTGCAATCCCTCCACTTGGAGGTGTCGGGTGTGGGGCAAGTGGATGTGGGTCTGGCGGCGCTGTCCCGCCTGAGCCACCTGCGCCAGCTATGGCTGGACGGCCTTGTCACCTTGGGGCCGGCGGTGGTGTGCGCGCTGCAGCAGCTACCGGAGTTGCAGGTTGGGCCGGGTGATGGAGTGTAAGGAATGTGGCCCTGCTGTCACAGCTTCTGTCTGCATGCGGACCAGTTGGCTTGCCGCACCACGCATGTAATACACCCGATAATTGCAAAGATACGGTAATAGCAGAACAGAGTAGGCCTTCAATGATCTGCAGGATGAACGTATGTCGTTGGGGATCTGTGCTGACTCTGGATCTGTGCTGACGCTCGCTGGCATGTTGCATCGCTCCCCGTGATGACCTCTGCCCAGCAGGCGGTCCTTGACGTCGCCTTACAATGTCCCGCGTCCGCCGCTCTCTTACAGGAGCTGCGGATAGAGCTGGACAGTCCGCAGCACATCCCCGAACTCTTCGCTCTCTCCAGCATCAGACGGCTCAGCCTGACGTACCATGGGGACGAGCTTGAAGATTTGGATGATGAGCCGCCCGACGGCCTTGGTGGCGCGGCAAACAACGTCGCGGGCGGCGGCAGCAGCACCACCGACTGGGACGCGCTCGAGCGCGTGGTGAGGGGCCACTTGGAGCGCCCAGTGCTGTGTGAGCTGGGGCTGTTGTGCTGCTCCTTCCCCGCCGACCCCGTGCCCCGCCTGGCCCTGCTGACCACCCTCACTTCGTTGACCTTCTACGATTGTCGCTGGAGGGCCGCTCCGGCTGCGTGTGCAGCTGCTGCGGCCACCGTGGAGGTGATGCGGGAGCCGCAGAAGGATCGGCTTGCAGCCTCTGCCATGGCAGCAGTAGCAGCAGCAGCGCCCGCCCCCGGGCCGTGGGCAGCGCTTTCCAGCCTTGTTCGGCTGCAGGGATTCGGCATGGCGCAGTGCGTCGTGCCGCCCATCAGCGAGTTTGACCTGGCGTCGCTGGCGTCCGCTTGGCCGGGGGTTACTGCTCTGCAGCTTCAAAGCACCGCACAGGGGCCTTCTTCGCGGCTGCCGCTGTCGGCGCTGCGGCAACAGCAGCCGACAAGCTTTGGCACCTACTTGTCGCGCTGGAGCCGCCTGGAGGCCCTCACGCTGAGTGGCTCCAGCGGCAACGGCCCGCCAGTCGCCCTGGACGTATCCTTGCTGCCGCCCAGCCTCACCAGCCTCATCGTCAGCAGCGCAACCTTGATCAATTCGACCGCCGCCAGGGTCGCCATAATCGAGAAGGTCGGGTGCAGCGGCAGCGCCTTGTCAGACCCGGCTGGTGCTTCCATTCCCACGGCGGACCATGAGTACGACGATGACGGAAGTGGACGTGAAATGGGGAACCCGGCGGTGGACGACGGTCGGTCGTTGCCATGCGGCAAGGGCACGCCGTCCGTGTTGCCGATGTCCGAGCTCGGGAACCACCGCAGCGGCAAGTGTGACTGCAGCTGCTGCTGTGCACGCGCGTCTAGCGACTTCTCGGCGACTGCGACCGTCGACGGGCCCTCGGGGCTGGAGTTTGCCGCCCTGGAGCATATGGTCCTGGGAGAAGTCTGCCTGGGCGCTGGTGTGTCGCTGCCACGGCTGGTGCGATGGGCACCCAACTTGCGCAGCTTGGAGATCAATAATCTTGTCCCCAGCCTCACAGACGACAGCTGCACGGCCCTGGCGGCACTGACGGCGTTGACAGTGCTGCGCGTCTCTCAGGACCAGCAACCAGAGGGCCCGGTCGAGGCGGTAGTCCTGCCAGCGCCAGGCGGGGAGGAGCAGCAAGCCGGCGACAGGGAGCAGGGGACGTTGCAAAAGCTTTCGGGCATGGGGTTGACAGCCCTTACTGGTCTGCGTAATCTGCGTCAGCTCGAATGGTTGCCGTGGGGTTGCGAGCCACTGGATTTGGTGCACGTGGAAGCGCTATCGAACCTGCGTCGGCTGCACCTCATCACCCTCCGGGGGGCACGCGATGGGGCCATCACCGAGCGGGCTCTCGAGGCGCTGCGTGACGGACTGCCTCTGTGTGACATCGATGACATCGAGTGGGCCGGACTTGTGGACGTGTAGGGTGTAGCAGCGGTAGGGTGTAGCAGCGGGGTTTGCTGGCGCGGTTGCAAAAGACCGACCACGATAAGAGACAGCTGCGGCTGCGAACCGTTGGTGTTCGTTCCAATTCGTGACACAGCGGTTGGCAAGTTGGCGCAGGAACAATGCGCTGTGACTTGCATTCGCGGGGCGCGGGGTCGTAGCTTATGCGGCCACCGTGCGGCTGGAGCGCAGGGTATTGCCATCGCCGTCGCTCCGCTGCCCTGCGTTCAGACCTCAGTTCTTCGGGGCTTCTGCTGGCCGTTCTCAACTGCCTGGAGTGCAGGGCTATTTCGAGCCCATGTCGCTTGTACTGCGCGCGGGCGTTGCCAGTTCACATGCTTGTGCCCGCGCCGGCCATGGGGTTTACACGGTGCCATCCGAGCAATTCGCGCCGTCTCATGCACATGATGATACTGTGTTATGATCCGTTGGAAAGTGCCAGGTGCCACCAGGTGTATCCGACAACATGAAAGGTCCGTAACGTTGGCGAGTTACATCGCTGTCGCCACGACTTGTGGAGCGCCAGTTATCATCGGGAAGGCCAACACGTGACCTAGTCAAGCCCCTCACTGCCCGTAACCTGCTATTGGGCATCGAGGGCACCCATACTGTACATGAAAGCTAGTTTGTACAAAGAGATTCATCAACAAAGCCACATCCGGCCTTGCCGGGCATCCTCGTCAAGCTTTACTGAAGAGCATCAGGATACTGAAATACGAAGCTGCTACAGCCCGCAACGTGAACGTGAATAAAAATGACCTAACCTATCAGTAATTAATGCTTTGACAATCTTTCCAATCCGCCCAAACAATGGAGTCACCATCGTCCTCATCAGCCTTCGCCTTTATTTATGTGCCATGCGTGCAATATGCGTCATGTCACCGACGATGTTCTGGGTGTCGTAGCGCATGCTGACATGATTCTCTTCACGTTTCGTTCTCCTCCTGCGTGGTCGCCGGCTGCTGCACCAGGAGCTGCGACATCTTCGCCCGATTGCCAAGGACCTCCAGGTACTGGTTCTCAGCCTGCGGAACCGACGACATATGTGACCTCACCCAGAGCGTCCCTATCTTGGTGCTAAGCTCGACGGTGGGAACCTGAAGTATAAATCAGCAGCTCATACCTACGTGTCCACAGGGTAGGCCCTTCACAAAACAGATATGCATACTCCGTAATGGCTACAAGAGGACGCTCCAACCCCAACTTCACAAGTTGCACGTGGCGAAGACACCATCCACCCACCTCCTCGCTGTGATACACGCACTCCACCTCCGGCTCGCTCTTCAGGTCCCCGACGTATGCGAACGTGTTCATCCGCTGCTTGCAAAGGTCCACGTCGCGCGGGGTTACGAGCTGCAAGGGCGCGGAGGAGAAATCAGATCAGTGTTCCCGTGTGGTTAATTAAGGTTAGAATATCAACCGGCATTAGTTATCAAATGTAGTAGTACCGTTACAGTGTGGATAGGCTTCCGGGCCCTGCCTAAGGGTTTAAGTCGCGGTTTTATATGATGCTATAGGACACCTTCAACCATCATCACACCGAACCTACGCCATACGAACCGAGGGTCCAAGGCGGTTGATCCTGCCAACTAAGGATCCCACCTCATCCATTCACCCGCACATCCGTAGAGACAGAGGGTTCAGCAGTCGCCACCGATCTAGCGTGCGAACCTCAATCCATCAACTGTGATCTCAACTCCACATCTCAGCAGCTAGCCATAATCTCATGCTCCCGAACAATGTCGGGGGTCACCCTGGGACTCGAACCCAGGACCAGTTATCAAATGCAGGGCTCCTCCTTGTCGATTGCTAGACGATGAGACATCGTCCCCATGGATCCAGGCTACGCCCAGCAAGTACTGCTCAAACCGAAAAGGTTCCAGATGAGCTATGCGGTCCCACAAGACCAGGTCTTCGTTCAACGTGAGCACGGGTCAGGTTTTTCTATGGTACCAGGCGACTTGAGGGTAAGACCGGGTACAAGCTGATTGCGCAGGAGCGGCACCACTAACCACGCACCAAGAAAGACATGCGTCACTTGGCGCACACGACATGGTTCCCTCACCTTCTCACGCTCCAGAAGGCCAACATTGGCGCGCCGTAGGACGCATCCGCCTTTGACCTGGGGCTGCGAGATATACACGTTGAACCTGCAGAGGTGCCCACAATAATAGATTGACAACTGGGCATCTGGGGACATGAAGGACACAGCGTGGACCAGGGCATACCGCCGGGCCGGCATCTCGCCTCCCGGGTACGGCACCTCCCAATTACAATCCTTCCCGTCGTATGAGAATTTCCTAAGAAACTCACGGGTTGTACGTCACGAAGACATTCATACTGAGCACGGAGGCTGAATACCCGTTCGCCATGCAGATGTCTGCGTTGGGGACTGCTCGATCGATGATCTCCGTGCTTGAGATGTTCGCAGGCGTCAGCACCACCTGGGCAACGGGGTAAAAAGCAGGCCGGTATGTGACATGTGACAGTCGGAAACTGCTGGTGCAAAGCGGGCTGCGTTGAACTTCGAGCAACGAGGTGAACATGGGTATGGGCCGACAGGTACCTCTGCAGCTGCAACACCCTGGCCCCGAATACCACAATACACATGGACGCCATGACAAAAGCCGCAAATCCCTTGCCACCCTGCACGCCTGCTCTCATCTCTCATTCACGTGTCCCGGTCTTCCAGGCGCAAAGGAAATGAACTGTAACTTCTGTTCTCTTAACATGTCTGTCTGTTCGACTGTTCGGCAAACGCAAAAGGGCTTATCAAGATTCATACTTTGGTTATTGTAATTTAGCTATCATTGCGCAGTGAGGAGTTCGGTGCACAAACATCAAAAAGCTCACCTCGGAGTCAAACCAGGTGCCTATCCCAAGGCCCATAACAAACGCTGCTGCAACAAGAGCCTGCGCATACCCACCCAAGCCCATGCTGGAGCTGCTGCCAATGTTACTGCGTGGGGGAGATGTTGCTGGGGCATGCTCAGGGAACGGCATGGGTCCTGGACTATCCGGCTGCATCCCAGAATCCCCATAGTTGTAGGGGGGGCGTGGGTCGCTCGGAAAGCCAGCTGGAGGGCGCGGCGGTGGCGGAACAGGGCTTCTTGGGATAGATGGAGGTCGCCGTTGTTGTTGCGCCCTTACGACCACCTGACTACGGGATACAGGAGCTATACGTGAAGAGTGGCACGCTCCGCGTGCGTGCAGCATAACGTACTCGCTCACTTCTGCCTAGTGACAAGCCTTTGAGAGTACGCTTTGGCAAGGGACACTAGTAGCGTATGGCAGGAATTCAGAATGTAAGAAATTTGGAAACAATAACATGAAAAACGTCCTGGTGCCGGAACCATTTCTCATTGCCGTAGACCGACACAAATCGTCGTGCAAGGACCACTGGATTTGCCAATTGCCACATAGGTCTTTTCACTGCAACTTCGGTTGCATTGCAATTAGGAATGCAAACCATGTATTGTTCACGCCAGGCCCCGAGGCCTTTCAACCAGGTGGGGAGCAAGCTGCGACAGAAGGGGTTTTTATCTTGTCAAACTAAACTTAGTGTTTGCATAAACGCAGAACTCGTGCCGGGCACATGGGCGACGGTATCTTAGTCTCCGTGCCGCGGCGTCGTCCAGCGTCGCGGAGCCGGCAACGACCACCGCTGCAGCCGAAGCGCCAAGCAAGCCGGAAAAAATCTGCAAGGATGTGACCGAAGTGATCGGCAACACCCCCATGGTGTACCTGAACCGCGTCACGAAGGTGGGCTGCGATAAACAGGGCAAGCCGTCCGAGAAAGGCAATTCGCGGTCAATGTGGCTAGACATACGGTCTGAACCAAGAGGTCGGCTTACCATGCGCTGATCCAGCTTCGGTTTCATGCCCATGTCACGAACGATCTGGCTGGCGACGGTTATCCGTACCGATGAACTCCGTTGCTGAAAAGGCAGCCCAGCCGCGCACAGTGTGCTTGGAGGCATGCAACCCA
The DNA here is from genome assembly GCA_003117195.1 of Eudorina sp. 2006-703-Eu-15. Classification (NCBI taxonomy): domain Eukaryota; kingdom Viridiplantae; phylum Chlorophyta; class Chlorophyceae; order Chlamydomonadales; family Volvocaceae; genus Eudorina; species Eudorina sp. 2006-703-Eu-15. Next base: position 900,921 of record BDSI01000027.1, on the reverse strand, counting down.
CTGTGGCGATGAGCTGAAACACAATCCTTGTCCAGACCCTTGCATAAAACCATGTACCGTGCCCCGGTGTTGCCACTGCTGATCCAGGGTTGTGTTGCCAAGGTTGCGGCGAAGCTGGAAATTATGCAGCCATGCTCTAGCGTGAAGGTAATATGACGTCATGGCCATGAGGACAAGACCGCAATGGCGCAAAAGGCGACGCGCTTCGTACGCTTTATGTGGTGCAGCGTGGGGTTGGGGTTGGGGTTTGCCATCAACACGAACCGCTGGGGTCTCGGGAATCACCCACTGCATTCATAGTAGGATCCCTAGCAAGGTAATCCTCAGTAGTAGTAGTGTCCCTATTTAAACCTGAAGTTTCAGCGGCCTTCGGCTTGGCGCACTCTAATCAGTTCCCCGTGCCACGGCCCCCAAACAACCCCCAGGACCGTATTGGACGAAACATGATTGATGACGCCGAGAAGCGAGGCGTCATCAAGCCCGGGGTGACAACCCTGGTGGAGCCCACCAGCGGCAACACGGGCATCGGCCTGGCCTTCGTTGCCGCGGCGCGGGGCTACAAGCTGATCCTGACCATGCCTGCAAGCATGTCCCTGGAGCGCCGGGTGCTGCTGCGGGCCTTTGGGGCGGAGCTGGTGCTCACGGGTGCGTGGTGCCGTTTGGGAAGGGTGGGCTCGACATCCAATGGATGATGGAAATCAAAGGGCTGCAAGGCAAACCCACATGGAAGTACCGATTGGCTGGGCGAAAAGGTGCGGGAGCTGGGACTAGAATATGGAAGCTAGGAACGCACAGTGGATTGGGCAACGAGCGCGTGGCCTGCGGGCTGAGCGTCTAGCCTGTGGCGCAGTCAGTGCACGTAGCAGGGGAGCCCCTTGAATGATGACACAGGGGGATCTTGGTTGGTTATAGGATTGGGGCTAAATGCAGGAGCACAGTTTAGGGCAGATCCGAGCTGTATGCGAGAAGCGATGCGCGTGCTCGTGGCGACTTGGTTGGCCTTGGCAGCTACAAGAGCCGATCCCCGGCGGAAGCTGGGGAGCGCTCGGACGTGGAGACTACAGCCGCGATTGTGACCCTCACACCTATGGCGTCAGTCTTGGTATCCATGTGGCGGCCAGTGAGGTAGTCCCTCGCCCGACCCGCCCCTTGTACCCCCCTCCCCAGATCCGGCGAAGGGCATGCGAGGCGCTGTGGAGAAGTGTAACGAGATTGCGGCCAAGACGCCGAACTCGTACATTCTCCAGCAGTTTGAAAACCCAGCCAACCCGGAGATCCACCGCCTCACAACGGGTGAGCACATCCTGATATATAGAACGACTCCACAGTCCTTGGCACGTATCCGATGCACATGACTGCTCAGTCCGTTCGCCTTTCGTGCCAAAGGCTTAGGACTGCGCTTGGTAGCTACTTGCAACCGACATGCAGGCCTGCGTATGCCTTGGTCCCATGCCAACATGCGCAACGCAAATCCATGTTTCGCTCCCCAGGCCCCGAGATCTGGCGGGACACTGCAGGCCAGGTGGACATCCTGGTGGCCGGTGTGGGCACGGGCGGCACAGTGACCGGCACGGGCGAGTTCCTCAAGTCGGTGAAGCCCGGCGTGCAGGTGGTGGCAGTGGAGCCTGCCGAGAGTCCCGTGCTCTCTGGTGAGCGCCATCAATGGCAGCATCGTAGGCCGCAAGGGTAACCGACTGTGTCTGAAGGGAGAGGCCGCGATGGCGGTGCAAGACCGCGATGCCGCGGTGTGGCCTCACGTGAGCGTAGCGTGCGGCCGGTCGGTCGGTCGATCGGAGGCTGCACGGAGGCGGCAGCTGGGCGCATGTCCGATGAGCCACGTAGAGCACGTCCTGGACAACACACACACACACACACACACACACACACACACACACACACACACACACACACACACACACACACACACACACACACACGGCAGCGAGGGCCGCTGCTGAGCTGCAGGCGCCATGGGTGCCGGCAGCTGCTTTCCAAGGCTGCAGGTCACTGAACTCCCGATTGTCGATGGGGAGGGTGTTCTGTGCGCGGGAGGCTCTGGCCTGTGTGTGTCCGCCAAGAGCCGCAGTCTGGCGGCAAATCTCAGCCTGTCACGTTTTAACCCTCGCGCGCAGGTGGGAATCCCGGCCCGCACAAGATCCAGGGCATTGGCGCTGGATTCGTGCCCGCTATCCTCAACACGGCCATATACGACGAGGTCATGAAGGTCTGTTTGCCGAGACAGGCGAATGACGAGACGGGCGGGGGCGCGGTTGCGGCACTTGAAGCTTATCCCGCCGCATATTCGGTCGCTGGTATTTCCCGAACTGGGACGGGACCCTTTTTCGCAGGCCTGCTGATCGGATTGAAGGTGATAAGAACCCTACCAAAGAGCCATCTGGTCCTCAATAAGAGCGTGGCACCTGCGTCGGCTTGTACTTCCGGCTCGTTGATGGATGTTCTGCGTTCGGCATGTTGCAGGTGAAAAGCGACGACGCGGTGTCGATGGCTGTCCGCCTGGCCACGGAGGAAGGGCTGCTGTGTGGCATCAGCTCGGGAGCGGCGGTGGAGGCGGCAGTCAAGGTGCGACAGGGGCGGAGCACCATTACTTTGGGCACTTATCATGGCCTGGAGTCGGAGCCGGGCGATGGTTGCTGGGCGGAATGGGGAAAATGGGGTTCGCCGTATGCATATGCACCGCGCGTGATTCGTGATCTCCGTTCTCACACAAATGGGCAGCTAAATGTCATGCATTCCTGGTGTCATTTTTGCACCAGGTTGCGTCGCGGCCCGAGAATGCTGGGAAGTTGGTGGTCGTGGTGCTGCCGTCATTCGGGGAGCGGTAAGTTTCAGATGTCTGGGCGGCTCCGTCGCCTTTCGGGGTGGTGGGCCTTGGTAATGTACTCTCCTAGTGACGCACAGTTCGGTCGCAGGGCAGCGCAAAAGCGATGTGGTAAATGTCCTATGATAATTACTCACGACGCAATGTCATGTTGACGTTGAGTCTGGTCATATCCACTGCCTGCCTGCCCAAACTGCTGACAGCAGCTGATATTTGTCATATTTTACAAACGAACCGATCCACAGGTACCTGTCCTCTGTCCTGTTCAACCAGCTGCGGATGGAATGCGAAGCGCTGAAGCAGGACGAGAGAGCTAAAATTTCCGATATCGCCGGGCGCGAGTTCTTTGTGCCGTAAGGCGCCTGGAGGTTTAGATCATGGAAGGATTGTGCCGGGCCGCGAGCTAGCTAAGGTTTCGCGCTTTAGTGATTTGTGTGCGATTGACTACCAATCTACCATTCATTGACTCCGTGCGTGCGTGTCGGTACCATATCTGAGTTCCCGACTATGCAAGCCTGGTCAGATTTTTTCGGCAGATGACGTAGCACCAAGCCCATTCAGGATTTGCCACCCGGAACGATGTCGTTGTGTTTTCCGTTACCACAGTAAGGTTGAACAGCGACGTCAAGGGCGGACGATTTGGTTTGGCAAAAAGTGGGTAGCGCGCGAATGACGAAGCAGTACGGAAATGCAGGCGGCGGGAAAGTACTTAGCGGCACGGAGCAACGTCCCTGTCTTATCGAACTGGACTTCTCCGACCCAACAGAGACGGGGTGCTTTCTTCTTTGTGACCCGATTTTGTAAACTTGTCATTCCGATTTTCGACGAATCGCGCCAGGCCGAGCCTACTCATCCAACCTCGGAAGGGACCAGATCACTGCTATTGAATACGTTGCCTTCGCGTACAGCGTCCATCTGCAGGATTGCAAGACAAGGCGCCTGCGGAGGGCTGCGTGTCCCTCGGGTCTTTAGGCTCCGGCAGCCACCGCGAGTCGCAGATATCGTTGCAGCAGCTGCGCAACGTTATCCCCGGACTTAAATATAGCGTCTGCCGCGGTAAGCAGCAGTAGCAACTGTTACAGCGGCATCCGCGGAGGATTTCCGATTGGGTGGGTGACTCAAACCGCCTTGAGCTCACCAGGCCTGACAGATTTTCATCACTTTCCATGGCTGCCATGTCGGAGCTGCAGCACCATCTCAGGACTGATACATCTGAGCAACGTCTTTGCAACATGTCAAGCACCGCCGACCCTGCTGGTAGCGACCGCGAGGCTTTCGTCAGCGACGCCATCAACCTCCGGCCGTCCTGGGGACGAGCGGTGACGCGGCCTATGGCTGCCGCGACGTCCAACTCTCTTTCGAACACCAATGGCCACGCTCTCCAGTCGGAGCAGCAGTCGACGGGCAGCGGTGCGCAAATGCGACCCATCAGCGTGATTGCCGAGACCCCCGGGACTTCCGATACCGCCCCAGCGACCCCGCCTCTGCAACGCCTGAGTTCTCTGTCCAGTGGCTTGGCATGGTCGCATCCGTCGTCCTCCCAGCCACTCGCGATGCCGATCGCCAACAAGAAGACGCCCGACTTCGGCGGCTCACCGGCGGCAAGCGACGCGCCGTCAGCCAAGACGCCCGCTCAAGGCGTTGGTGGCCGCGACGGAGGGGCCATCGGCCGACAACTCTTCAACTCACCGGCCGTCGTGCAGCCGATGTCCAACCGCAGCTTCGGCAGCGACGGTGGTGGCAACGGCGGCGGCGGCGCCGCCGCCGTCCCCGCCGCGACGCGCGGTACGGCCAGCAGCCTGCCCCCTGGGTCGCCCCTCGGCAGTGGCCGCGCCAGCCCTGCCGGCCTACATGCCGAACTCCTCCACAGCAGCGGCGGCAGCGGCATCAGCGGCAGCGGCGGCGGAAGCGCCCACTCCCTGATGTCCGCTTCCCCTGACGCGTCTCCCACCGCTAGCGGCCTGCCGCCACGGTCGCCCTTCCGATGTCGTACGTCCGTCGGTAACGGCCTCACGGCTACCCCGCCTGCAGCCGTCGGCAGCGGCGCCGCCGCCGCCGGCCTGGTCTCCAACCCGTCGCTCTCCAAGACTGAGCCGCTGCCATCCCGCGACTCGAACCCATCTGGGTCGCCCGCGGGTGGGCCGTCGGCACCCGGCCTAGGGCCTGGCCAAGTCTACCTGGTGGTAGATCCCGCCACGGGCTTGGTCGTGGGGACAGCGCAGGCAACAGGTAAGCAGGCGCGGAGTATGTGCCATACTGGCAAAGCGTGGCGGCGGATATCGGATTTCGGCAGTGCCGGGCAGTCCCAGAATTGAGGTGGACCTCGCTGATCAAGTGTCTGGCCTTGTTTTCTAAGTTGGGGCTTCGTCCGCGTTCGGATTTTAAAGGGCGCGCCATGCACGCACGCTCGGACATCACGCCGTGTTGCTTGGCAACGGTATCGACACAACCGTGGTGGTTCATCCCTTGACAACAGATCCCCTCTCTGTCTGCCGTCACCACCGCCTTCACCGCCGCTCCGCAGGCGCCAGTACCCCCGGCTCGCTGGCCCCTAGCACCCCCGGCGGCGGCATGTCTTTTCACGGCCCCGTCGGCGGCGGGCACACCCCCGTAGGTACCGGGAGCGCAAGGAGCTCGCTGGACCTCCCCACCGCCCAGCGTGCGAGCGGCGGCGCCGCCGGCTCCGGACCACAGTTCCCGGGCAGCGCCGGCCATCAAGCTCGACTGAACGGCACCCACGAGCCGGACGGCAGTACGGCATCGTCCGATGTGGCCCGCGCGGCCATATCGCTGCTGGGAGGCTGCGGGAGCTCCGGTGCGGTGCAGCAGTCGCCGTCCGGCTCTGTCTCCGCATCAGCGGCGGCGGCAGCGGCCGCCGCCGCCGCCAGCGCCGCCGCCGTCAGCCAGCACAACGCCTTGGCACTGGCAAGCTTGGCGGCGGCGGCGGACGCGGCGGGCCGGGCCGGCGGTGGTCACGCGGCCGCGGGGTCCAGCGGTGCGGCCGCCATGCAGAGCCAGCAGTCGACTGCTGAGCTGCTGATGCTGCTGGCGTCGGCGGGCGCGGGGGCGTCGGCCGCGTCGACATCTGCACCTGGTAGTGTCGGAAGTCTGGCCAGCGGGGGCGTCGTTGGCGGCCTGATGGGGTCGGACACCGCAGCGGCGGCGCTCGCCAGCACTCTGGACGCGGCCACCGCGGCGGCTATCCTTGATGTAAGCTTGGCTCGGTGTGGGTATGTGTGTTTAGAAATGCGTGTGTGTGTGTGTTTCGCCAGTAACCCCGCCCGACCCAATTCAGTTACCAAGATACTTGCCATGATAACCTGCAAGACACGTTGAAGTGAAGGGGATGGGGCGTCGTAATTGAGCCATGGGCAAGTGCAGGTATCGAAGTGGGTAGATTTGGATTTGGGTTTGGGTTTAGGGTTGTGCTCAAGTTGCAATGGTGAGGCGCCTGCGAAGCTGTCTGGGCCCGTTGGATCGCCCGGTCGGGGGTACGGGTCCGCCTTGTAGCGGCTATACATGTATACGTGTTTTCAGTACAGTACAACCTGATGATGATGGTCCTCCTTCGTGCATGATGTCGTACATGGTCACCTCTTCCGTACGACTGTCATGGGGCACAGTGTGGCGTCTCGATACATTGTGCGCATCGCATTGCCGCATCGTCGGTGATGCCATCACTTATCGCTGGCCTAGCCCATGTGCTCCGTTCCCGTTGCGGCTCTTGTGCTATGACGCCCGCAGGAGGGACTGGCGACAGGCAGTCTGACGGACGACGTCGTCCTCGCCCTCGCCCAGGCGGCAGGCGTGCTCGACGCCACCGCACCGAGCGTCGCCGGCACGCAAGCGTCAACCAGCAGCCCAACCGCCCTCCCCACCGGCGGCATCCCCCTGCCCGTACACCTGCAGGGCAACAGCAGCGCTGCAACCATGCTCAGCTCCCCGGCCGGCTTCAACTCGGCGCTTCTGAGTCCCGCCAGCCCAGCCGTCTTCACCCCAGGAGCCGCCCAGCCCGGGGCCGCCAACTTACCCAACTTCGCCGCCGGCGGGCCCATCGGCAGTGCAGCGGGGGGCAATGGCGCCACAGCGGCGGTGATGCGCGCCAGCCCTATGAGCGGCGGTGGACTGGCCAGCCTGGCCGGCCTAGGCAGCCCGGGAGCCTCGTGGCGGTCGCCCAGCTGGAGGACGGGGAGCCCGTTGGGCAGTCTGGGCGGCATGGGCAGTCCTGCAGTGATGGGTGCGCGCACCACACAGGCTGCGGCCGCGCTGGCGCCCCAGGGGTTGCTGGCTGGGCTGGCCAGCCCGCCCGGGCCCCGGGGCACAGGCCCAAAACACAACACGCTGTATAAGGTGAGATTGGATTGCAACTTCAGTCCTTCATGTGGCCTTCGTTCGTCGTTGTTTGGGTCGAAAGGATGTTGTGTTTGCATGGCTGCCTAGGCCAGCACCCAGGTGAAATCTGTGTGTGTGTGTGTGTGTGTGTGTGTGTGTGTGTGTGTGTGTGTTACATGGTTGGGGGTGCGTAACCCCATACCTGCACATACCCATACGAGCCGGAGGCCCAAGGGCAAACAAAGGTGAAATCTGTTCCGTCATGGTGCGGGCGTGCGCGGCCCATGATCATGTGTACGGCCCCATTAGTTGGTCGGATGACATGCTGTGGTGCTAACTCCTCGTGTCGTACAAGTAATGGACTCGTGCACACCCTGGTTGTACGACCTGCCGCTGGCCCCTGCAGACTGAGATGTGCCGCTCCTGGTCCGAGACGGGCAGCTGCCGCTACGGAAGCAAATGCCAGGTGTGTGATTGGCAACGGCAGGTTACGCGTAATGGGTCATGTCTCGTTCTTATCGCATGCTTAGGCTTGTCGTCCTACCTTTGTTTCTTGCCTTGCGTTGGGGTCTCTGTTCGTGGTGATTGATTGGCAACAGTTGGCAACATTCATGAGACATCCTAGGTTCCCAGCATTAATCATCCTGGTGTTATCAGCCTGCCGTTTCAGCCTCTCAGCCGCCCCCTCATCCTGTTGGGTGTTATTCTTGGCCATGTCGCATGCAGTTTGCCCACGGCCCCGAAGAGCTGCGTCCCGTCGTACGCCACCCCAAGTACAAGACGGAGGTACGACATGGGTCCGGGAAACAGGTTTGCCAAGACCAAAAAGGCTCACAATATTGTTTTGTTGCATTTTTATTTTTCAAAACGAGTTAGCCAGGGCGCAGACGCAGCCGAAGGGGGGTCCCTGGCCTTGGTAAGTCGAAGACCCGCGTTTTAAGTCTTAGATTATGGGGCATGCCAGGGTGCGCCGACCCATGGGTCCGCTAGGGATAATATTTCCTGTCTGGCTTGCGACATGATCGCTTAGCACTGGTGGTTTGGCATGTACGGTAGGCAATGTCAGAGCCGAACAGCACATCGTTTACCGCATGCCGTCGGTCTTGCCCTGCCCCGCCCTGCCCTGCACGCTCGTCCACTACCCCTAACCAGCACTGCCGGACCTTCGCCACTACTGGATCATGCCAGTACGGCAGTCGCTGCCGGTTCATCCACGCCGCGGGTCCGGCCATCACCTTCGGCACGCCTCGGCCCGAGGCCACCACTCTGCTGGGTCCGGAGGTGGGGGGCCTGGTGCGCGGCGATGGCGCGGAGGCCGGTGGCGCTGCGCTGCAGAACGCAGCGGATGCCGCCGGCGCCGCTGTGTGGTCCCGAGCCGCGGAACCCGTCAACGGGGTGAGTCGACGGCGTCGAGTGTGAAGATATGCTGCCGTACATCCTTGTTCCCAAACAAGAATGTCCGCTGGATTGGGGCTGTGCTGGTTGTGATGATACGTATATCCATCCAAACTGACGTAGGGTGTGCTGGTCACTCGAAAGTTGCGGTGATGCGTCTGCGCGAACCCCCAAGCGCACCTCGGGGGGTATGGCAAGGGCTGGGATGATAATTGCAGGGGCTGGGTTGAGGACTGGTAGTCGTGCAAAGGTGTTTGGTCAGAAGGCTGGACACTTCGGTGTAAAATTTGCAAGAGGAGGTCTCGTGGGCTGGGAAAACAAAAACATTCTAGGTTCCCCCCGGAGTTTAACTTTCCGTCATCCTTTTACCGTCAACTTTCCGTCATCCTTTCGTGCCTTCACACTGTGGCCCGTGGCTCATCTTGCTCCGCAGGCGCTGCCCGCGGCCGCGGTGTCGCTGCTGTCGCCGTTCAAGCCGCCCCTGTTCTCGCCCACGTCCCGCGGCGCCGCCCGTCACAGCAACCCCCTGTCCTCGCCGCCCTTCAAGATGAGCCGTCTGTCTGAGCAGCTCCCGACGCTGATGTCGCTGCCGGCCATAACCGAAGGCGGTGCAGGTACCGGTGAAGGCAGTGCGGCCGCCAGTCGAGCAGTCCAGGCAAGCCTGGCGCTCCTGGGCGGCGGCAACAGCCCGGCCGGCGGAGGCGGTGGTGGATTGTACGGCGTCAACGGGGGACTGCGGGCGGACAACGGCGCCCCCAGCGGTTCGGCCGATGCCGCCCTGAAACTTTTCAGCGCATTTGGCGGGGGCGGGGTCGGGGATGGGGCAGGGGCAACTGACCCGCAGGGTGCGGCGACGCCGCCGCAGACGCAGCGGCATGGGCAGCCGGTGACGGCGCGGTTGGTTTCGCCTGCGGCCCTCCCTCAGCGCTCCGGCAAGGTAGATACGATTATGGAGGACGCCGAGGGCGAGAAACGGCTGCATGCGGATTGAACGTCCGTTTCCTTGCGGCCTTGCCGCCTGGTGTTCGCTGACCGCGTCGATTGCTGTCCTCTGCCTGCGCTTGAATCTTTGTACCGGTGTCCAGGTCAAGTAAGGAGGGCACCCGAGTATGATTTGGGTCGGCGTTTGAAGATGCTGCTCTTCTGCCGCGCGCTCCGCGGTGCATGTGTCTGTGTTCTTGGACGGAGGAAGGTGTCAAGCGTCTTGCTGTAGGTACACCTGAGAAGCTCTCTCTTGGAAGTCGAGGCGCACGCACGCCAAGGCCGTGTGCCGGTCCATGGAGCCCAGAGAGGCCATCGGCGCATGTTGTGTTCTAGTAGTGGGTTATTTGACGACTGCTCGCCGCTGTCCGATAGATGTCTGGGGAGGGAACGCATGTCGTGGGTTGGGGGGGATCGGGTAAAGCGGGCCGGGGGTGGCGGGAGTTGTACGGCGACACATGCCGCTCATGGCTTGCCGGGAGGACACACAGGGTGGCGATCTTTGCCGTCCCGCGGGATGGCATCGCAGGATGGGGTCCATGCATCCTTCGGTTTAATCTGTGGCGCCCTGCATTATTGTGCGATGCGTGTTGGCGATATGTTGACGCTTTTGAATTCACCACGTTTAATTATATCTTCCAGACACCGGCTGCGGCAACCCTACTAACTTGGGTGTGCGCAGGCCTGTGCGGGGACCTAATATCAGCAGGCGGCTGTACATGCCAAGTTGACGCGATGCATGGGCGGTCGGCTATGTCGTAAATCGCAAGATATGATCGTGCCGTGCTTTTATGCCTTAGTGCTCGTGTCTTTGGCGAAAGCGGCTAAGGGCGGCCACAACGTCTTGGCCGTGGCCGCCAATGCACAGCAGCCTTCTTTATGTCTTTGGGACAAGAAAATTAAGATTATCCGCCGAATATTCAATTGCTTGCTGTCTGACGGCTTTGATTTGCCGTACGTACCCCCGGGCGAGCTGCGGGTTGGCAGGCTGCTGGAGGGGTGCACCTGTGCTTGTAGGGACGCGGCGTCCCCTGTATTGGAATTCATGGAAATGTGATGGCCCCGCCTTTGGCGGGGCTTCATGGAAAGTCGAGGACGCGACGTTTGGTACAGGTGGAAAGCCGTCGCGAACTTGTTGCGGTGGCTCGTCGCGCTGACGAAGAGACGGGCATGCGCCCCAGGGGTGTGCTTGTGACGGACGGGTATCAGAGGTATTCGTTTCGATGCCAGCGCCGACATTTCCATGTCGACCTCACTATTAGGGAAAACGCTAATCTGGATTATGATTATGACTAGAGCGTGTCGCAAGCAGGTGTATACTTTTGCCGCGGTCCGGAATCTGGGCCGACCGGTCATGCCTCGCAGGTCAGGAGTTGGTAACCGGAAAGGAGTTGGTTTTAACGCTGGCTGTGATGTTGTGTTAGGACAGAGTGCAAACTTGTTGATCAGCTCGGGCGCGCTGCAACGCAATTACAAGCAAGAACATGGAGCTTCCCGATATCTTGGCTGTGTTATGATTTGGCAACTAGGGCCAAGTGCACCGGCGGGTCCGTCATTTCATCGTAATGGAAATAAAAGACGGGACCTTACCCGCTTGCCAAATGGTCGCGCGAGAATGGGTCTCGGGAGGGTTGCCCATACCCAAGAGGGCTCCGTCGGGGCTCTCTATTGGGGCGTCATCGCGACGCATATGCGCACACCCGCGCGTATGGGGATGGCCACTGCGACAGCAACCGATCCCCACCGCCACCGCGCGCGAGTCGGGACTGCTTTTGCGATCGTGCCATGACCCATGGGTCGCCACATCTTATTCTATTGCTTTTGCGCATCTTCCGACGCTAACGATCGACCTATTAGAGGATAGAACAGGAGCTGCTGGCGTTGTAGTACAGGGTACATGGAGTAGTAGCCCGGCGCCTTTTTGGGAGGTTGTAACAGTCCGGACCCTTTTAAGGAGGTTGCAGCAGTCCGGAGCCTTTTGAGGAGGTTGTAGCAGTCCGGAGCCTTTTGAGGAGGTTGTAGCAGTAGTCCGGGGCTTTCTTTGGTGAGGTTACGCTGTGGCAAATAATATGGAGCTGTTGCAAATCGATCTAACGTACATATTTTTTGTACCACGCATGGAGACGTCAGTTCGTTGTCCCACCTGACGGTTGGTTGGTTGGTTGCCACCGAACGGAAGCGGCTAAAACTTTCGTGTAATCTGCATGGCTGGTGTGCTTTTCGACGCGACTATGATGTGACGCACCGTAGATCTGTACAGCAGCAATGACCACAATATCACCCATGCAAACTCAGCGCCGAATGTGGCCACGTCATACGGCATCGCGTGTCGGCGCAGCTGTGCATGCACGCTGTCGCCGTTACGGGGGACAAACAAACTTGTCTGCACTCGGAGCTCAATACTTGGAACCTGAGTGAAGCTCATCAATTCGACACGCAATCGTTTACACACGGAAAGAATAACAACAACAGGTGTCTGTTCATGTCAAACGTTCATGGCCATGATGGACGCGCTGATGATGCCACGTGTGCGACCACTACGAGTTCTCCCCCGTCTGTGGTACTCTGCTACAGAGAGTGTTGCAGCCTCAGCACTCGATCGATGACCTGCCTCGATAGCACCGTCGCGGTGAAAGTTGCAGCGGGTGCGCATCGCCCTGGATGGCCCCACCCACCCAACCGCCCACCTGCCCAACTTGGTACGGTAGTACCGCACCCGAATGGGAAAAACGTCCAGAGATAAGTGCACTTCCGCCGTGGCTAAGTTGCATAAGAACAAAAACGGCCTTCCCTCGCTAATTCAATCTTGCAATGCGCTCGTGACTTTTAAACACGTCTGTTGGGAAAACGAGGTTGCCTGACTGCTGCAGACGTGCAGTACAGCAGGAAACATTAGTAGAACAGATAATAAATTCGGTTGCCCTGACAACGTGCTGCGTTATTTGTACGGTATGCCGACGGTATGCCCCCTTGCCAGCACCCAAGTGCGGACCCTTCAGTCTTGAACCAAGGATCCCCGACCGGAAATAAACCCGCAGGCATCCCTAATCCGAACCACCGATCCCTAACTCCCTCATCCTGCAAACCATCTGGTCCAACACACCCCACACTTTGCCGTACCGCGCCACCAACGGCGCGGCAAGCGCCTCGGACCCGGGCGAGCCCCCCTCCGCTCCCTTGGCCCTCGCCCCGGGCCCCCGCCCCGCATCGCTGCTGGTGCCACTCCCCGACCCCGCCGCTCGTAAGGCGGCTGTCTTGGGCCCCGGTGAGCCCCCCGCCCCTCCCTGCGGATGCTCCTGTGGCTTCTGCGCCTGCCCCTCGGCAGGCGTCACTCCTGCTTCGGCCGCTGACGTGATCCCGCATGCACGCGCGTACGGCAGCAGCTCCGGACGGAGCAGCACCCCCCGCGCTTCCGCCAGCAGCGCAGCCAGCTTGGCTACCTCACTCGCTTGACCCGTCTGACTCCCCGGGTCCTGCATGCGCTGTCGCTCCGTCTGCTGCCTCGCGTCCTGGTGCGCCGTAGGCTCAGCTTGCTGGTCCGCAGTAGCAGGCCCCGGCCCCGCTGCTGCCGTGGTCGTGCTTGCTCGCTGCGACTCACCCGCCGCCCGCGTCTGCTGCCCTTCCTCCCAGTGGATAAGACCCAGATCCGCCACCTTGCACAGACTGGTCGTCAAATCAAGCAGGTCCTGAGCCATCTCCTCCACATCAGCCCTGTCTGCCGGTGCCAATGCCGGTGCTGGCGCCGCTGACGTTGAGGGCTCCGCCACAACTGCCCCAGCCGCCTCTGCGCGCTCCGACGCCGCCCTCGGCGCCTCCTCGGCGGCCTCCGCGGCCTTGTGGGCCCGCAGCGCCGCATCTGTCGTCCACACCGCCACCATGTGCCGCCGGATCCGCAGCGCCATCTCGTACTCCTTGCCCGCCTGCGACAGCCTTTCCGACACCATCAGCAGGTCGCCCAGCTTGTTGTGGGTCACGGACCGGGCACGGTCCACCTCGCGGCTGCGGCCCTGCCATGGCTCCAGGCAGGCTAGGCTGAGCTCGTAATGGCGCTGCGCGAGGTCCGGGTCGCCCAGTCGGCGGTAGCAGTCCGCCTTGACGCCCAGGATGGACCCAAGGCGGGAGGCGGTGACGTCGCTGGAGCGCGCCAGCTCAAGGTAACGCCGAAGGAACGGGTCGTTTTCCGCCCCCGCGGCCGCACCTCCTGCGGCGTCGCATTCCCAGCCCAGAGTGTCAGGCTTCACACCCGCGGTACCGCCTGTTGGCGACGCGCCGGGTTCCGCAGGCGGCCCTGCCGCCTCGTCTGGGGATCCGCTTTCCTTGGCAGACGCTTCGGGTGCCGCTCGCGGTGGTTCGGTGGGGCGGGTGAGGGAGTCCGTGCACATATCCAGTCGGGCAAGGGCCGCTTCCGGGTTGCCGCCGGCCAGGGATTGCAGCGCGAGCTGCAGTAGCATGGATGGGAGATCCATGCTCTGATCTTGTAGGACCGAGTCGGAGGATGAGCTGGTGGTCGAGGTGGTGGACGTCACGGGGCATCCGGCTGCGCCCTTCTTATCTGCGTTCGTAGCGGACGCACCAACTGGGCAAACGGCCGGTACAACCGTTGCTGGTTTGGAGGCGAGCCTCGCATGGCCTAACATAAGTTTCTGGATCTTTGCGGCTAGAGACGCGTCAGCGCTGGTGCTGTTGATGTCGGCGCCGCACAGAGGGCAGTCGCGGAAGCGGCGGATGCAGAATGAGCAGAAGACGTGTCGGCAGCCATTTGTCACAACTGGGTCATGTAGCAAACCCCGGCATAAGCGACAATGATAGCTCGATAGCTCGCTAAGTGCAGCTCCAGGGCCGCCGAACCCGAGCGGGCAGGAAGCCATGCCCGAAAGCAACAGCGCGACCGATGCTTTACGGGATAAGAGTGAAACGAGTGATCATGCGGCAAAATTTGCGGTATTCGTCTGCAGCGCTGGGTCCGTTTGACAGATTGCGTTCGGAATGTGTTGTACAACCAATTTGTCAACCCGCGAAAACGCCCCATAGCATTAAAAATTTTATTTGCCCCAAACATTTCAGATTTCACGCTGCAACGCAAGGTACTTTTGTGAACAAAAGATGGCTGAGAAAATGGACACTGGTTCGAACGGAGATGCCCTGAAGCCCCCGGCGCAGGTGCGCCCATTTAATCGCTGCTGTCGCTATCGTGTATCTTTTATCGCGTACATTATGTTGTGTTGTTGTTGTTGGTGCTTGGAACTCCCGTTGCCTTGCGTGTCGAGATATATGACACAGGATCCCGCGGTTCCGCAGGCCGAGCTTACGTCGGCAAACTACTACTTTGATAGTTACGCTCACTTTGGTAAGTGCGTTCCGAAATATGAAACCCCGAAACCGAAAGTCGGGGTGCTTTGAAGTAAGCATGCCGCCGGCAGCCGCCATGACTGGCACCGGCGCTTAATGAGATTCAACACAAGTGCGCTATTTGCGTTCTGACCGGTCTGCAGCTCATGACTTCTTTTCTGGCATCCCATCCGGAAGGGTTCATTGCATCTCCGACGGTTGACGGTCAACGGCCGTCGCATAGCCGGGCCCCCTGCGCGTCCAGCGTGCACAACGCGCTCAAGTTATCCGCACAGCTTCGCTAAATGTGTAGTTTGCCTGGGACACAACGGATGAGGGAATCAAGGAGCAACTCAAATGTTTGTAAGGCCTGTGGCGCCGATACCCGTTCGCCCACACGACAGACTGCGGTCTCAGCGCATATCGGAACACAACTTGTACCTGACGGAAGCACATTTACATGGCCCTCTTCCAGGGAATGCATGGTCATACAACACTGATACGGTCCTGGGCCGCCCGGATCCTGCGTGTGCGTTGTTTACAGGCATCCATGAAGAAATGCTCAAAGACACGGTTCGCACGCGGACCTACATGAACTCCATCATGAATAACGCCTTCCTATTCAAAGACAAGATCGTGCTGGACATTGGATGCGGCACGGGTATCCTATCGCTCTTCAGCGCCAAGGTTAGCGGACCCCAACCAGACCAAGCGAACGACGGTTTCGCTGGCTGGACCTAGGGTGTGGGTTCTAGGTTGCAAGGGTTGGATAACCAGCTGTGCCAAGCGGGAGTTAAACCAAGGAATGTGACCTGAATCCTTGGCCGCCCCACCAGCCTCCATGATCATTTGCGGCTGACGGCCGCCAGCCCTGCCGAAGCGCTGCTCCACGTCTGCGAACGGCCTTCCTACCCATGTTTGACCGACCCAACAGGCCGGCGCCAAGCACGTGTACGGCATTGAGTGCAGCACAATTGCGGAGCAGGCGAAGCAGATCGTCAAGGATAACAACTATGATGACAAGGTGACCATCATCCAGGGCAAGGTGGAGGAGGTGGTGCTGCCGGTGGACAAGGTGGACATCATCGTGTCAGAGTGGATGGGCTACTTCCTCTTCTACGAGTCCATGCTGGACACGGTGCTGTACGCGCGGGACAAGTGGCTCGCCCCTGACGGCATCATCATGCCGGACAGGGCCACGCTCAGCTTGTGCGCCATCGAGGACGGCGATTACAAGGTGCGCCGAGAATGTGATCCTCGCATCGCAGCCGAGCTGTGATTTAGGCCGAGAGGTATTGATGAGGTAACTTGATCAGCTTGGGGATTTCGTGTGAAGGGAAGCAATCGCATGCTGGGTGGTATTAGAATTGCACGGGGAAAGGGAGAGTCACCGCGGGGTAAAGCAGAAGTGGCCCGGGACACTAGGGACTGGCGAGCGTCAAGAAGCCCCAGGCCGGAATGGCCGACCGGCAGTGCCGTCGCTCAGCGTACGTGACGTCGCGGCATGGTGTACAGCGTTTCAAATGCTCGCCACACAGGCGCATGCCCGTCGTCGCTCGCTCATCTAACGAAATGCGTCCGCGGGCTTGAACCGCACCCTTTCTTGTTCTTGGTTTTGCGTCCTCGAATTACAGCACGACAAGATTGAGTTCTGGGACAACGTGTACGGCTTCAACATGAGCTGCATCCGCCAGCTGGCCATTGCGGAGCCGCTGGTGGACATTGTGGAGCCCGACCAGGTGATCGAGGGAGGGAGGGAGGCTGCTGTCTTGATTGGCCAAGGGAGGCTGCTGCCGCGCGCATGCGCCATGCGACTAGTGGTATTTACGGTTTGCATAGACGCCGTCCATGTAGCAACGGACAAGCAACCGATGCCTGGGCCGCACCCGAAGCAGGCATACGCCACCATAGGTTTGAGGTTGCTCATACGCCGCCACCCACACTTGCAGATCGCCACCACAATCCAGACAGTCGTGAACGTTGACATCTCGACCATGAAGAAGGAGGACGCAGCCTTCGCGGCGCCCTTTTCGCTGACCTTGACTCGGAACGACTACGTGCACGCGTTGGTGGCCTTCTTCGACGTCTCATTCACCCGGGGACACAAGCCGCTGAGCTTCTCCACGTCGCCGCGCTCGCGGGCGACGCACTGGAAGCAGACGGTGTTTTACCTGGAGGACACGCTGGTAGGTCTGGATGGGCCATAGGGGTCGCGGGCGGTTGGTGGTGACAGCCTGAGGACGACGGAGAAGATTCATAAACCGGGGTAATGGCGCAACGCGGGTTGGGATGTGTTTCCCATGGGTGCACTCAGTAGCAAGGGAACAAGAGATGTGTTGTTGAAATGTCTACCGCCCTCGGATCGCTTTAGGACCGCTAGGAAGAGGATTGGTGCTTCTATCCACGTGCAAGTGCACACACTTCGTATGCTTCCGCCTCGGCGTTTCGTCAATAATGCCGTAACGCCGTGCGCAATCTCGCCTACGGAGGTAGGCGGTCACATGGCACTCGGGCATGTGCCTGAAACAGACGTGCAAATGCCTTGAGACGATATCTTCATGCGGCAACCACCTGCGGCACGGGCGATCCTCACCCTGCATCCGGACCTGCTCGTTTGCGTAATCTCCTTTCCTCCAGATTGCTTGCAAGGACGAGACTATCACTGGCGTGCTGCACTGCAAGCCAAACAGCAAGAACCCTCGCGACCTGGACATCAAGATCGACTACGAGTTCAAGGGCGAGCGCGGGGAAGCCAAAAACACACAGAGCTACCGTATGCGGTAAAGCGTCATTGCAACAGCAGCAGCTGTTTGCATGGGGGCCGCCTGCGGTTGCTACCGCAGTTGATGGCTGTTTGTTGGCGTTTGGGTCTGGCATGCTGCGGCTTGGGCGGGAGGAAGGAGAGGGACCGGCGTGGGCCAAGCGCGAGGGGGAAGGATGCTATGCGTCGTGGGCATGGCGCCGTGCAGTGGACTCACCAACGTGGAGCACCTTTCACGCTTCATGTTGGTTGGCGAACTCATCCCTGGTTGGGGTTAGGGTTGAGATCCATCACGAAGCTGAATGGGGCCGGCACATGTCACGGGAGGGGATGTGTCAGGCGAACCGGCCGCAAAGGAGAGTGATCCACGGAATGCTGTACATAGAAGCGCAGGACCTCCGACCAGTTGTCGTGTTGCGTTCCACCGAGGCGACCAACGGTCGGGATGTCTGGTGCTGCGTTTGAGCTCGGCGCCAAACCATTGCAATCAAGCCCTCACGGAACAGAGACATCTGCGGCTCAGCGATTGTGTCGTGGGCGCTTTGATTGGTGCAAGCAGTATCGCGTATTGTTGCGCTGACCGCCGACACAGAGGCCTGTTCTGTGCGCCTGGCGCCATGTCCAGGGATGTCCTGCCAGCTCCCAGCTCTCCACCACAGCGCGCCTAAGGCCTCATGGCTTCGCTTCACGAGGCCTGCGCCGTTTGCAGGCGGACTCCGAAACGTCCGTGGTTGACAGGTGCCTTAATGTGAAGGGTCCGGTTGGGGATCGGCTGTGAGGGGTAGTGAGGGCGGGGTCCGTTTGAGCTGACCGTGTCAATGTCGGACGCATATCAATACATTCTTCGATGCTTTCTGTCCATTAAATAAGGATAGAGCGTTGTATGGTTCCGCAATTCCTTCGAGGGATGAGACGCGTGTGTGTCGGGTCTTGACCTGGGTCAGAGATGGACTTGACTACGCGTCACAACGAGGTAGCCCGGAAGGATCTTTTTCCCCGTACCTAGCGGCACCTCCCCATGCTGGCGATGTTCTGTGGCGTGAGGGCGGGGCAGTGCAACGAATGATGAGGCACGGCTATGAATGAGATATGGGTTAATTTTGTTGCGCATGGACATTATTTTGCAGTTAATATCCGGGGCAGGTGAGAGCCACAAGGGTGGTCACTTCGGGCAACGCGGGCTGCGAAAGCGCTGCTGCTGTGACGCTGAACGCCAAATGGTTTACCGTACTACACGTAAAAAGTAACGCTAATCGAAGACCAACACGACGGCCCACTTTCACATACAACACCACTATGTGAATCCTATGCAACTCTGCATGTCATTACTTCCCCATACCGCCCAAGCACACCTTCGGCCACATCCAACCTGAGATCCGGTCTTGACAACCCTCGTTCAACGGAAGAGACTAACGCCGTCATTGGTCATGGTACGGTATTTGATACACGTCCAACAACTGCGAGAGCCCGTTTGGTGTGCCAGCACGCATGAATCCAAATCCGGCAGCCGCAGTGCCTGGGCCGTAGGACAGTCCTGAGCTTCTGGGCGATTGCCTCTGGAGGTTACTCTCAAACACGACACCCAACAACCGTGCCGACGCGCACTCTACCCCCCAGGTTAGAACACCCGGAAAGCTAACCCCATCTACTATCAGCCACAGCACCGGCCTTGCTGCTACGACCGGATGCTCGCACAGCGCGCACAATGCATCGGAAAAAGGACACCGTCACGGTCCGGACATAGACAGGGGCCCAGGGGCCCCCCCTCACACACACACACACACACACACACACACACACACACACACAGACGCTCAGGCGCGACTTGATTCAGCTGATAGTAGGGACATGCTGTAGCCCACGCTAATGCATCTGCAACGACACCCCCTCGCCCTTTGCAAGACCCCTGGGCGCCCTAAGAGGTACAGAGATTCCGTGCAGGATGCTCGCCATCTTCGGCACTTGGCCCCATGGACGACCATTGCAAGATTCAAAAAAATTGGACCATACACAATACGCGCAGTACACTGCCGCCCCAAGCAGCCAATCACGGAAACCTGCAGTACGTAAAACGCAGTAGGTTGTTGTTCCTGGACCCCCTGCCGCAGCGGTTGCTGAAGGCACAGCATGATCGGATCACACCTATCACCGAGGGGGCCACCTCATTGACACATAAGCAATCGTGCTCGAAACGCGCCCAGGCTGGCCTTGCCTTGGCGCCGAACAGTTTCCTTCCCGCGCCCGGGGCCCGAGGCGCGCCACTCACGCCGCTCATCGCGCACCTCCCGCGCTCCCTGGGCGAATCCCCACGAACGGAACAAACAATTCATCCATGTCAGGCTCACCTCGTCGCACAGACGTACGCGAAATTCCTCCCTACCCACTTGCCATCTCGCGTCCATAACGCCATCGCCCCAACCTCCCGCCTCCCTACGGGCGTTGTTCAAACCGCCCCGTGGCTCCTGCGCGTATCTCCGCCACCCCCTCGTTCAATCGCTCCTCTCCATCGCACACACACTCAGCCAGTGCTCCCCCAAGCCCATCGGGCTGCTAATCAGGCACTTCATCTGATAAGCAGGAAGGCAACATGTGTATTCATTATTCCGACGGACACGGCAGGGCAGAGGAGGAGGCTGTGACCAGCCTTTCCTGGTAATCCCATGTCCCCAGCTACGCGTCAGGCCGATAGGCGACTCTCGCTAGGATGTGGCCCCTCCTCGACATCAGCCGCTGCGCGTAAAACCGCCCGTTCTTCACTCAGCGGCCGACTCCGGCGCTTGCGGCGCCAGCATTTGCGCACCGCCAGCTGGTGGCGGCACAGCCGCCGGTGGCGGCACAGCCGGCGTCGCGGGCTGGGTCGCCGAGGCTGCGATGTCCTTAGCTATAGTGGAGTTCTGGCAGGCCACCATCGTCTTGACGTGCTCCAACTCGTCATCCCGTATGTTGACGAACACGTCCAGCAGCGTCTCGCAGCGGGGCCGCCGCGGCGGGGTGTGGCGGGCGGACGTCTGGAACCTGCGGCGGGGGGAGGGGAAACGGTGGTGGTGGGGGGGGGCGATAAAGGAACTTGGTAGGCATACCGTATTCGCTGCCAGCGCAAAGGTCCGGTGACGAATTGACTGTACTTGGGGGAAATGGGGGAAGTGGGGCAAGTGGTGGAGCGTCTGCCCTGCCAGCTGCGGCCCCGGACAGCGGACGGACCGCAGCGAGGCCGCAGTCGCAAAGACTGAAAATGACACACTGACACACGCACAGCTTACGGCTGGGTAGTATATTGGTACACTGGTTTGGGTCGGTCGGGCGTCTTCGCTGAACACACAGATTACGCGGGTTCATCATTAAACACAGCTTTTACCCAGGTCCTGACGGCGGGGGGACCTATGGCAGTCCAGATATCGTTTTTATTGAATTGCGGCTAAACAAGAGCCCCATCAGTCCGCTGGTAACGCGTCAGCAGGATGGCGGTTACAAAGCTGCAGTGTGTGACAGCCTCGTGTTCGCCGCCGATGCCGAGACGCTGAGACGCGGCCCCCGGCCCCCGGCCCCGCACGTTGCCCCAGACCGCCGCTCTAGGCCACGCCCGCGAGCACGACCGCCCGGGCCACACGCTTCATTCGCTCACTCACTCGTCAAAGAGGTACAGGTCGTCCGAGTAGTAGTACTGCAGGGCCACAATGGGCGGCGGGATGGACTCCAGCACCTCTGCGTTGCGCTTCAGGAAGGCGCCTGGGGGCGTGGGGAGGCCACGGGAGAACGCGTTCAGGATCACGTGAGATATGGTACCCCGCCTGAATTCCCTTCCTTGTACCGTGTACCATCATTATCGTATGCGAGGCACACCGCCTCTCCCTTCAAAGCCCAATCCTGGCTTGGGGATATGACAAACAGGTCAGACCCTGCGCACTCGAATAACGAATCCCGTGAGAGACCCCGTCGCCCAGTGCCACCCGGTACCGCCACCCGGCACCGCCCGGTGACCCTCTCCGGGTCATCGCGTGTCATGGTGCAGGCCTACTCACTGTAAGTGTCCGCGGCGTGCAGCTCGACTCGCTGCATAAAGTTGTACGCCATGCGGGGGGATACGAGGTAGAACATGATCAGGACCTGCGCGCAGGGAAGGACGGTGCGTGAGTATGGGGACCATGCAACCGCGACCCCGGGTTGGTTAAGTCGGTTGCAGAGGTTGGGGCACGCTCCGGAGGACACCAGAGAGGCTCCAAGGTCGGGAGTGCTCTACACTACGCGATCCCGGCAGGGGCGTTGGGGGAGAGCACCGCCTCCGCGCGACAAGAGGCACGGCGCTGCCGCCTTGAACCGAGATCATCACGCTCATGGCAGCAGCAGGCGCCCCTCCCGTGACCGCCATCATGGCCGCGAAGATGCGCCTCCGCATATCGTTGCCGGTGGGCACCTCGTTCGGCAGAGGATAACCGGGATGCGCCCATGCATCCGCCCTCAACACCACACCGACACAGTTTGAACAATGACCGATTCATGCCCGGCTCACCCAGTAATAAAAGACTGCTGCGTGCTCCGCCACGAAGCGATCCGACCAGGCCCTATCGCCCCCCAGGCTCTCCATGATCTGCGGTGTCCACATGGGCAGCCCCGGGAGGCACCACACGCACAGCCAAAATCAGGGACGTGGCAATGGTTCGTTCGTTCAACGCAGTGCAAAGCAGCTTGGAACTGCCTGGTAGGACGTGGGGACATGGAATGGGCCGCTCCAGTCAGGGTGCAGCGCCCCCTGCGGGACACCACGGCGTGGACCGCTCTGGGCGCATAATGTCTTACAGTGCCGTTCAGTACCGCACCCCGGAGTCCATCTACTCCCCCCCCCCGCCAAACTCAAGCCAAAAACCCCTCTCACCTGCAGGTGGTGCATCTCTGGTGAGCGTGAAGGCGTGACGGACAAGAAAGCCATCGCACCATGCATCAGGGGCGGGGGGGGAGCAGGCGGGTATCCTTAAGGGATCGGGGACGGCTCATTGACCGGGCAGGAGGCCTGACGCGCATGATGAATATTCAGCGCGCGTAGCCCGAGCGGCCCCCTCTGTCTTGTCATTGTGCAAATAGGATTCTGTCGCAAGGACATGTAAGGTTCCGCGCTAACCAAACCAGGAGATCAACTGATACCTGTTGAAATGCTTCGATCATTAGTGGCTGCCAGTTGGTACGAAACCCCGTGGGTACGGTTCTCCACAAAGTCCCGTTGTCATCTCGTGAACAGATTTTTGGTTTTACCCTTGGCGAGTGCTACGTGGTGTCGCATACTCCATGTTTGCACGTAGCCCCCCGGGTTCGTTCTGGCGATCGAGTCGCGCCGGTCGGCACCCCTCCGTGTGCCCTCACCGTTCCACTCCTCTGCGAAGTGGATCTTACGCAGCTCCGCACCCGCCCGCCAGAAGCCCAGTGACTCATACAGGTGCAGGATGGAGATGTAGGCGAAGTAGGGGATGCGGGCCACGGTCTCGAGCACCCAGAACTTCTGTGGATGGGCGGAAAGCCGGTTCGCACACGTCGTGTCTGTGCGGGTGAGCTTCGCTGACCAAGAAGTCGGAGTTTCCATCGCCAACCACCCCTTACGGCACACGGATGATAGTCGTGTAAATTAGGCTTTTCATCACTTAAGGCTTACATTACAGTACACCTCGCCTGTCCTAACATTGGCCCCGCGCCCCTTTACCGCGTCGCGCAACCGGGGGATTTAGGAAATTGGTAAACTGCGCAACCGGGGGATGCCGCCTGACCTCGATGGGCTTTTTTTCGTACATCACGTCCAGCAGCCAGCAGAGCGCGAAGAAGGGCGCCTTGACCCATATGGGGCTCTCCATGTCGCCAAGCCTCGCAATGCGCTCGTGCTCCTCCGCGACAACATCACCACTGCTCAGCTGGAGCTTGTCCAGACGAGCGCGGATCTGTGACGAAGGCCGTCAGAGGACCCGCGAACCGGAATCACAACTGGCACGGCCACCCGTGGACGAGCATTTCATGGACGAGCATTTCAGACTCGAGATTGAAAGCTTGTTTCGAGCATACAACACGCGCAGTATACTAAGTATGCCCCGATGCTGTGCTTGCTGACAACCAACTTCCCCTCTGGTTGTACTACGATATTATGACATGCCTGTCATGCCCGCCACAACCTCATTGCTTCCCCAACCCAGATTCTATACTTCATCCCCACCCCGCAGTGGCTCCATGCCAAACCACATCCGACGTTCCTTGCTTGCGGCCCTAACCCCATCTCCCTGCCTCAGGTCCCTCCGACCTCCTTGAACTCCTTGGTTTCCAGGGCACTCATCACGGGCGGTGGCTCCAGCGGCGGAAGCACCTTCGCTGACTCAAGGGCACGATCCAGGGATGCCAGCCCAGAGCCCACGGCCCCGCCGACTACATGCAGCGCCTGCCCGTGGATTGCGACGCGGAGGAGGATTACGCAGCAATTAATCACAGGCGCGCCGCGCCAGCATGCAGATGCCGTAAGCGCCGCTCGATGTGAGCCCAGGCGCTGGTGCCAACACGCACACGTGCCAGTCGTGCAGATCGCCCGCATAACATGAAAGCGGCCTTGCGGAAGCATGCATGGATGGATAAACGCGCAGCTCCGCTGTTTTTGGAGTGTGAAGTAGCAGATGGGGGATGGGTTGCACGCATGTCGCACGCCACACAGGTGCCTGGACGTTACCACCGCCTCGCCCCCGTAACTTTGCTTTTGGCCGTACCTTCGCCACCGGGTGCTCGGGCTTCCGAACATCCGTGGGCGGGTAGCGGACGCTCCTCCGCAGTTGCTCCAGCTCGTGCCGGTAATTGTCCCTCGCCTGGGGCCCGTATAGGGGGGAACCGGGGAGACACAGGCACCGGTCGCAGCATGCAGCGCCTTTGCTGCTGAGGCTCCACACCCCACCAGGGCTCCATATCGATTGTTTCTGCGCAGCTATTAGGACCTAAAAGCCCAGGCCAGTTATTCGCAAGCACGAGCATATCATCTAGCATGCCCGGCTGATAGACACTGACTAGTCCTCAACAACAGCCGATTATTTACGAAAGTGGGAGGACGCTGATAGGGAGTCAGCGTGCATGCGGGCCGTACCAGCTGCCAGACATCCTTGGGCACTTCGCCGTACCCCTCCTGGTAAAGCCGACCCGCGCCCGAGCGGAAGCCGTAATCAGCACACATGGCAGGAATAACTTTGCCAGCTCTGTCGACAAATAAGGGGCATTCGCCCTTGCCGCTGCGGAGGCCAAGCACAATGGTGTGGGGAATAGGGACGCAACGTTATGAACGACAGCCTTGCCAGCTGCGACTTGGTTGCCCTGTATTGAAGCTACATTACAGTAACAGCATTGCGATTTCAATTGACGAAAGCTTAGCAGACCACCCTCCAGACAGCTTGCCTACGAAACTTACGGAATAATCGGAGCGGCAACTGCTTGGGGCGTAAACGCTATCCTGTGAGAAACAGTATAATGACTTGTTATACAAAATATTGTTAAACAGTATGCGTTGCGACAGCCGATGAGAACGAACGCGCCAGTTGGGATGTCGCCAAGAACTACTTGCGTATCTGATAGTTCCAACGTTACCCACCGCGCTCGATGAGCTGCGCATAGCGCAGGCCTGCGTCCGGGCGCCCCGAGCAACATTCGGATGTTGTCCCTTCCTTGGTGAACCGAAAGTTGCATACCGAATGGCCTCAAACTGCAACACGTTTTAAATTACGACAGTTTATAAAAACAGTTGAATACATCAGTAGAACAAGAGGTACGGATTACAACGACTATAATAACCGCCGTCGTACTATCCAACCGCCAATCAGAAAAAAACCGCTCGGGAAAAACCATGAGTCCATGACTATGTGCCTGTGTCGTCATTGTCATGTAACTTGTGCATCATGCATGAGAAATTCAATTATGCTGCCCTATTTGATGCGTTTTCTGTAAAGACTCCAATACACCCCACCGGGGCGATAATAAACAATGCAGGACCGGAGAAGGGCGAGGACGCACCGAAAAGTCACAAGCTCGGAAAACCTATACGTTTATCCTTCATAGCATGCGCTGTCAATGCAGTCGAGGCTTGAGGTTTGCGAGGGAGCGGTGCAAGTGGTGCCAAGCGGTGCAAGCGTAGATGCAGGACCTTGATCCGCTGTGTGGCGGCACTGAGCTTCCCGAACCGGCGGACGCTACAGAACATGCATCCCCATGAACATCCCTGAACATCCATTCCAGATCCAACCCCGGGACGCTTCCTGCGTCGCCCAGGGTCGCTCGCGTCTGGTTCAGAGCACAGGGAATGCCTGGCAAGAGGTGAAATACACCATTAGGCCTGTGTAATCCTGTAAATTCCGTAGCGGAGATTATCAGGGACGAGACCGTGACCGATGGAGGGTTCACCAGACTTAAGCTGGAGCAATGATAGGGAGAGGTTTAGGCAGCAATCTTGGCAGGGTGACAACCTTGAGAACAAATCCTCACACGCACATGCAACCTGTGGCGCTGGCTGATGCCCATTGGGCATTAGTCCTGTACCGGTAATGATACTGCCAACTGGTGTTTGGCTTCAGCCAGTAGTCTCGTACTTCGTCCAGTCCTGTCCAGCGGAAATCTGTGCAGGAAACCCCAGGAGCCTGCAGGAGCCCAACCCGGCCCAACCTGTCCCAACAGCAGGTACGGTAACAACCAGCATCGCGACGCCGGCATCACGACACCAAGCCATTTAGACGACGCGGGGATGCATAACTTGGGCATGTCATCTACTTCTGTGAAGTCATGGGGTGTACTGTATTGCGGTTGGATATAATGGCCTCGGATGGCCCCAGGTTAGATTTTTGGCTGTCGTGTTTGTGTCGTCAACACGTCAACCGAAAGGAACGGATGCAGTTGTAAGCGTCCCTAGATTCATTGGCCACCATACCGCATTGCTGATCTTTGCCACTATGGAAACTAAAGCGTGGCTACGGAGCGCATGGTGTTGCCATGAGGGATGATTAAGCCAGTTGATCGGATGCAGGTCTCTTGTGGGTGCAGAGTTCGGCACGCTCAGTTTGTGCCGCCCGTCCTGATGAATGAAAGTGCACCGTTACGTTTCACTGCGCATGCCCATGCCTTCGACATACCCAGTAGCGCCCGACGAAGCCAATCGGCGAGCGGGTGAGGGTGATACACGTGAGCTGCCAGTGGCTAGAGCAAGGTATCTGTAAATAACTAGATAGCAGGGCTGTAGAGGAAATTGGTATAAGGAGGAGCTGCTGCAAACCTTGAAGAAACAGTACGGAAGCGCGGACGACGACGACAAGTTCTTTGCCAAGGCAAATCATTGAGAAATTTACATAGAACCCTGACTTCATCGCTAGGCAATGTATAATCACTTCTTTTGTAGGAGCCTACTGAATCAACAGCCGACAGCAATGGCTATGTAAATATTGGAACAACGGCGAACCATGCAGGCGGCCTCTACTGGATTGAAGCATTGAAAATTCAGCAATCGTCACTGTCTGGGCGTGCTGCAGTAGGAAATATGTGGGAGCGAGAAGAGGAATACAAAGTAGAACTTGAGCAGGTCATACAAAAGGCGGGCACCTCTCGCCTTGAGCGACTTGCCTCCTTAGCGCTGGAAGATGAGCGAACGGTGCGCAGCTTGTAGAGGAGCAGGGGAGACAACCGATGGCCTGCCAGTACACTAATCCGGATCCAATTGCGCTGGAAATTTTGTTTTGATGGTATTACAGTGTTACAAGCATGTACTTGTGCTGTTGGAGAAACAATACCGCAAGTGCGGGCCGAACATGCGCGGCAAGCTGCACCTGCTGTATTGCGTGTCTACTCTGTTGCGGCAATCGAGGAAACAGCAGGGCGCAAGAGACCGTTACGGTAAGACGTGTCACAACCTTCTGGATGCCGCTGTCGCCACCCTGGCTAACGGTTCACTTTGTGGTTGCCGGAACCCAGCGGAGCGCCTGCAACCGCTCACGTCAGCGCTGGTCATCGATCTGCGACTGGATTTCTCGGTAAGAGATATCGTGCGTCGGCAGGCCTCTTTCTTACCTCCTGCCTTGTGACGTGCTGCGTTCGAGCGCACATACACTGTCGTTCCGGTCTGCGCAGGCGCAAATCGATAAGCTTCTGAAGCTGTGGCGGATGGAGAATGTGTACAGTGCGGAACAACTGCTGGAACTTGAGTCGGGGCGCTCAGCACAGGCGCTGCGGCAGCAGGGCGGCCTGCAGTCCAAATCGCCCAGCGGGTCGCTCACAGAAGCCAGCGCGCAGGTGCGATCAAATCCAGCCTTCATACGCATGTTGGTCCTATCTGTACAGATCATTGCTTCCTGCACACAACCTCTCAAGCGACTGACTGCGGCTGACTGCCCAGTTTGCATGCACGGCGAAGTCACTGCACCGATCGCATCACGGTTTGGCGCTGAGGGGGCAACGGCTTGGTACGTGCTCACACTTCTGCCCCACATTGTCGCACAGGACCCACATGTGGGAATGGGGGACGCCTCAGGCAGCGGTCGTTCCAGCGCCATCCAGTCGTACCCGCGTTTCCCTGGCGGGCGTGGACAGCCCTCCATCCCTGGAGCGATGCCATCATACCAGCCGCCGCCGCCGCCGGAGGGTCAGGATCCTTACAGCGCAGATTCAAACCCCAACGGATCTCGTGCAGTCGCGCCGCCGCAGCCACCGCCGCCACCGCCGCCGCCCACGCTTCCACCGCCGCCGCCACCTCTAATACCACCCGGCCTGCTGGGACCCGTGGGGCCACCTGGAATGCTGCCGCAAGCCTCCGCCGCCGCGGCGGCAGCGGCCGCCGCTGGGCTGTTCCAGCAGGGCCAGCTGAGCGGATTCCTTGGGGCGCCCGTGCAGGCGCTCATGCAACAAGGGACTTTCATGTCGGGCCTGGGGGCATTCCACGGTGCCAACATATCCAACGGAATCACGGGCGCATTGCCGGGGGCCGCTGCGCCGGGCTTAGGGGTGGGTGTGGGTGTGGGCGGCGTTATGGGCGGTGGCATGGGCGGCGCTATGCCATTCCAGGGCCCATCCGGGGCGATGCCGCCTGGCCTGACTCTGCCGCGGCCACCGCTCTATCCACAGCCGCCCGTGTACAATAACCAAGGCCACCAGGGCCAAAACCAGGGGTCACGTGCCTTGAATACATTGAATTACAACCGTTATAATCAATCCAGCGGCCGGATGCCGCCGGGCTTGGGGCCAAGCTCAGGCCCGGGACAGAGCAGCACCCACGTACCGGGTCAGGGCTGGCAGGGGCGCTTCGGCGGCGAGGCCCATGGATCAGCACCGACACAGGGTCTGCCGCCGCCGCCACCTCGTCCCCCGCCGGGCTCGCCACCTCACGGCGTGGGCAGCACCGCGCCAGCTGGTCAAGGGGGGGCAACGGCAGCAGGTGCTAATGGCATACATCGGGGCGGCGGCGGGATGGACAGCAGCGGCAATCTCGTTCCTCCTGGTTTGGGACCAAGCGCTAGTAGTGCGGGGCCAACAGATGGTGGGGCCGGCAGCGCCTCCAGCACTCAGGGAGTCGCGGCGACAGGTTACATCCGGCCCAGTGGCAGACGGAGTCGCTGGGAGCTGGAGCGCGACAGCAGCGGTGCACCGGTGGTGGCTAGTGCCACAGCCGCGGGCCCCGACCGTCCGGCAGGGTCCGAACCCTTGCCCAAACGGCCTGCGCTCGCGGCTGGGGCTGGCGGGGGCGGCGGAATTGCAGCACCCGAGGACACAACGGCAAAGCCGTCAGTGCCTGTGGCCGAGCCCCAGGCGGTTCTGCCCGCGTCCCGGACAGCCGGAGTCAGCGGTGGCGACGGATTTCGCGCAGACGAATCGGCCACCACAGCCGGGGCTCCAACGCGAGCGGAGGGTGCGAGTTTAGGCCAGCCACAGGAACATCAGCAGCAAGCGGAGGCAGTTCAGCTTCACCCGCAGCAGGACCGGTCGGATCCTGCGGTGCAGGGACGCGGTGAGCAACAGGCGCACGAGGGCGCGGATGAAGCGGCCGCCGCTGTCGCGGACACCCCAATGGACGTGGGCACCGGTGAGGGGCAGGCGTATAGCCACGTTACCGAGGATGTTGCGGTGGCGGATGGGAAGGCCGACCCGGATAGCGTGGTGGAACCCGACGAGCGGCTGGCAAGGCTTGGGCCGGAGGAGGCGGTGTCGGGCCGGCAGCATGGGGTCCTGGTGCCGGCTGGGGTCCACCTGGAGGCGGCGCTGCGGGCGCCTGCCGCAGAGGGGGTAATGGAAGTAGCTGAAGTGGATGACGGGGGCAGCAGCAGCGCGGAACCTGTGTGCCCCGCCGCACAGCACCATGACAGCACGGCGCCGTCCTCACCGGGTCGGCCGGGGGGAGGGGCGGAGCAAGGGGACAGTCGCGACCGTGGCGGAAACGCCACGGCCGACCAACAGGACCAGCGGGACCTGGTGCAGGATGAGCAGCAGCGGGTGCAGCAGCAGCAGCAGCGGCGAGCCTCCAGCATTGGTGTTGGTGAGTCTGGAAATGACCGGCTCTCAATGGCCAATCCTGAGGGTCAGGCAGCGGACGGGGTGGCGGGCGGCCAGCCCGAGCCGCACGAGGAGGCGGAGCGTCAGCGGCGGCTGCAGCGACAGCAGCAGGAGCAGGAGCAGGTGGGAGAGACCAAGGCTGTGGAGGCGGTCACGTCCACCAACCAGCCCTCACTGGTCGAACAGGGCGATGCACAGCTGCGTGCCAGCCACGACTTGCAGTCGGCGGAGCATGCAACGGCGCAGGTTACAGAACTGCCAGGGAGGCGGTCGCCGGGGCCGGGCGCACAGGAGGCTGTGGAGCAGGCGGTCGCGCAGTCCGATGGTGCACAAGTGACCACGGACGACAGCCCGCGGGAGGGTGCGCGACGGCGGGAGTGTGAGCAGCGCATGGATGCCGTTCCGCTGACTTCAGCCGTGTCAGGCGCGGAGGCTGCACCGGCTCCTGACACGGCGGCTGCCGTTGCTGGCCTCGCGCACGCAGCAGCGTCGGGCCTCGCGGAGTTGGACCCATCGGCAGCACCAACAGCACCCGACGCGCCTGACGCCAAAGCGGACGACGGAACAGCTTCAGCCGCAGATGGGACCGCGGCATCGGCGCAAGGAGTTGGAGTGAGCGATGTGGCTCCCGTCGCGGAAGCGAAGCCAGTCACAGCACCGCAACCCGCTGACCCGGCGCCCCCGGCGCCGGCGCAAAGTTCTCAGCAAGTCGCCCAACCGCCGCCCCTGCAGAGCAGCGGCGCCCTCCTCCTTTCATCCTACGATGATCCACGTGTGCCATTGCAGTTGGAAGAGTTGGAGCTGGGCGAGTTGGATGACACGTGGCTTGAGTAGAGTGTGTGACTCGGGGGGCAGGGGCGCGATGGAAAGTCGGGCAGGTCATGAATCCCGGATACCACATGCAGTAATGGGACGGGTATTGTGGCAAGGAGGCTAGCACCGCCAAAGCCCCGTTTGCCACTGCACACGATGCATGGCGCTTCGTGCAGTCGCAACAAGCGCACTTAATCCATGGAGCGCTGGGCTTCTTTCGCCGATTTCGCAACCGGGTATGTCGGGTCGTGTCACGTCGTAGTGGTGTGTGCCAGGAGAGCCGAGGAGACTTGTGAGGACGACAAGCGACAACGAGACGATGCGGAGTAGATTTCTATGCGCCTTTGCGTGTTGACCTTGAGACACATCAAATTAATATGTGGCCTGTCGTTGCTCGCCAGTGGTGCTGCTAGGTATGCCATCTTAACTGAGGGCGGGGGTTGTGTAGCCCACACCCCTGGAGTGTCATGGCGTTTCGGGAGTGTGATGGCGTTTTCAGCGGCGCAGACTGCAAAGCTTGCTTGCGACAAATCACGCTGCGATTGTTGGTTGATTGGAGTGTGTCGTCGTGCTGTCATGCTGTGTGGACACATGCAAGCAGAGAGGTGTTTGGCTGACACAGGTGTACGGGAAGGCGAACCTGCAGTACATGGCGAAACCGAGGGCCTGCGCGCCTATAATGTTCCATGCGCTAGAGGTACTGCTGCGTTTTCTGCTCTGTCCTTCATGAAAGGTTTATGGCCGAGCGCACACGCGTATTTACCCCATGACTTATGTCAAGCCTTCAGAAATTGGCACATTCAATATGTCTGACCTGAATTAACTTTTATTTCCCAAGTCTGTCGATACAAGGTTGCAACAATGAACCATGCGATGAACGTATGTTCGAACAGCCATGTGCGACTTTGAAACAATGGGGCACCAAATAATCCTGGCTGGTTTCTTGTATGTAGGCCGCAGAACTTCAACAAAAATGTCTCGCTTTGGAGGCAGCGCTGCGCGACAAGGAAGGCGAACTAGCCACCCTGAGAGAGCTAGCGCAAGACTTGTCACAGGATGTCCAGGCGGCGAAGATTATCGACCTGTCAAAAAAGGTGGCCTTAGATCGTATGTCGGAGATTATGCTGCCCGCGGGACTCAAAAGCAGCGCGTGGTTTCCATCGCAGAATCGGACCCTGAACCTGGCGTTGGAACGCGAGAAGCAAAGGTCAGCGAAGCTACAGGCGGACCTCGCTGCGGGGGGTGGTGGTCGGCCAACCTCGAGCAGCGGCCCGACCGCTGCACCTGACGTCGAGGTGCGTAGGCGGCAGCGGCAGCAGAAGCAACTGCGCTGCGCTACTGCTGCTTCCAGAACATCGTGCACCAGGATATGGAGGGCATGTGCTACATTGCATGAACGTACGGCTTCCCCGTAGGCCATCGAGGAAGTGGCGAGGAGTATGGTCGAAAAAGCGGCGGAGGCAGCGGAGGCAGCTCAGAAGGAGGCAGCGATGTGGAAGGACAAGCTGTCGCAGACGACGAACAGAATTGCACAGCTGGAACAGAAGGTTGGTCACGGGCCCCCGTACCGCAATGTCGTTGTCGGCCACGCTGCCCATCAGTAAATACGATGTAGATATTGCCAGCATTCCTCACACGCCATCCGCGAAGCACGCGCATAGTGTCCGCCGCGGGCTCGACGTGCACGCAGTGCGCAAATTCTGAGGCCTCACTCATGACCTCGAGCCTTCATCACGCCTCTGGTCCACTGGACTTGCCCTCCATTCTCCAAGTTCACTGCCTTCAGCCGCGTTTTATTCCTTCTGCGGCGATCGGGGAGCGCAGGTTTTCACTATGGAGGCGGAGAACAAGAAGCTCACGCGGGCGCTGGTCCGCGAGGTGGGGGAGGACGTGCCGCTGGCCAAGGTGCTGGATGAGAGTGGCAACAGCGAGTGGAAGGGGCGGCGGGAACAGATCATTGCGCTGCGGGACCAGGTAGGCGCAGGCGGCGGTGAGCCACATGGTATCGGTACGTTGGGCTGAATCTTTAGCCTGTTGACGCACGTACCAGAAGTGAGAGAAGAGGACAGCGCCATATCTTTGTGACACATCGCGAGGCAACAGCGGCCCGACGCAGCGCCGACTGAGCCACCTTGTCCGCCTTCCTTCCGGCCTCTTTCCAGGTGAAGCAGCTCAAGGCGGCGGTCGGCCAGGCCCCCGCTGAGACGAAGCAGGAGGCGGCGGCCAAGGGGGTCATTAACAAAATCTCCAAAGAGCGTAATCAGGTGCGTGGCGCGGCGGGAGGTTGCGAGCAGAACGATGCTGTCCAAGGCAGGGGTATCGGTGAGGCGCGCAGCTCTGGGCCCCCTGCAGACTGCCACATTCGCGCAGGCCATGGGGCTGTCGGTTGTACCTGGATGATTCAGTTTCAAGTGCTCAAGGGCATTCCTTCAGGCTTCGGGGCCCGCATGAGTCGCGGGCGACAGAACTCGGCGGTGGCGCGGGTTCGTAGTCCTAGCGCGCGGGCGCGAGCCTTGTCAAAAGGCTCCGACAGTGTTCACGTGCAACCTCCTGACAGAGGAAAATGGCTCTTGGAAGGCCACCTGCGTTTCGAAAGCCACCTTAGGTTGCACAAGGTAGACGGTCCGTTCCAGGAAGTTGGCGTCATTGGTACCCACGTGCCCTCTCTCGCATTTGAGTCATCACTCGGGCAGTCAGCTCAGCCAATACCGGCTATCGACCTGCAACGCCCTGCTTGTGCCGTCAGGAAATGGACCGGCTGAATTCGGATCTCACGGCGGTGCGAGGAGAGCTGGATGCGCTCAAGCTCAAATACGACGGGGCCGTCTCGCGGCGGAAAATTCTCGAGGTGCGGCAATGGGAAGGCAGCTGCACTGCTCGGTTGATTGTACTGGTACTAGTCGAAGCCGACAACGCTGGCGTCAATGGGCGCAGCTATCAGTGCACCTGCCCATGACTGCGGTGCTGGGACGACCGTGGTTGGGTGCCTGCAGGCGGAGCTGTCCAGCATGAAAGCCAAGGTCGCGGTGGTGCTGGAGAAGACGCAAATGGACGACAAGCTCATTGCGGCGCTGAAGGCGGAGGTGGCGTCGTTGCGGAGAGGTGCTCAGGGCGTTGCCGGGGGTGTGGAGCGGCCCAGCCCTGCCAGGTGCGGCAGCTTGCCCCGGGTCGGAAGATTCGTGTGGCTTAAAGTGTGACGGTGACACGGGAATGTTGTGTATATCCGTGGCTGGCGTGCAGGGCGGCATCCCGCTCCACGACAGCAAACCCGCAAGACGACGAGGAGCTCTGGAGGGAGCTGGGCTCGTTGCGAAGGCGGGTGGCGGAGCAGGAGGAGCAGATCGACCGGCAGGAGGCGATTATCCTGGCGCTCCAGCAGCGAGCGTCGGCAGCGTCCACGCCTACGGCTGGTGCGGGGAGACCCGGCAGCGGCAGCCGGCCCGGGAGTGGCGGGCAGACGACCAGCAGCGGGCGATGGGACAGTTCTGCAGAGCAGCAGATAAAGCTTCTGGAGGTCAGTCCGTGTTACTATACAATCCCTTTTGCAATATGTTCCTGGACTTTGTGACGAGTTCACGACCCCTGGGGCTGTCATCCTTCTTCGATCTGCGTTTCCTCATCCTGGTACTATGTTTGCTTGAATCGCAGGTGGAAAACAGCCGGCTATCGGAGCTGGTGATGCTTCTACAGCGCAAGCTTGAGACGATGTAACCGTTCAGTTCACGGCTTTGGATCTGTGCTTCTGGTCGTTGCATGGCAAACATGTTGAGAGCAGTAAATATAGATATATTTGCCTTTTATTTTTTGCAGCGCTAGAGTAGGTCGGACAAAGGGTCGTTTTTCACCAAGACAAATGCAAGTCCAGCGGCTGGCCGGCCTACGGGCAGGACGCACTGCTGTCCCATTCCAATCCACTACAAGGTTTGCGCCATTCAAGCCGTGCCGGCAACCTCA
The DNA here is from genome assembly GCA_003117195.1 of Eudorina sp. 2006-703-Eu-15. Classification (NCBI taxonomy): domain Eukaryota; kingdom Viridiplantae; phylum Chlorophyta; class Chlorophyceae; order Chlamydomonadales; family Volvocaceae; genus Eudorina; species Eudorina sp. 2006-703-Eu-15. Next base: position 865,999 of record BDSI01000027.1, on the reverse strand, counting down.
ATTGCGTGTGGCTTGCGCGTCGGCGGCGTCGGACGACCCATACAAGGCAGGACAGCGTATATAATCAGGACTCAGTCGGAAGTTTCGAAATCTAATGAAATTGTTGTGGCTTGGTGCAGATTCTGGGCATCGAGCGAGGGGTCGACAGCACTGAAATCGGCAAAGCGTATCGTGTAAAGAAGTATGAACACCGATCCAATCCCGATATGCTTCAGAAAGTTGAATCGGCGCACAGCGCCATCATGCTTTCCCAGCTTAGCGCTCGTATGAAGGTATGCGGCGGGCTCGGGTGATGCTGGCGCTGTATGCAGCTCTTACTGGTGGCTGGATGGCAATCTGTGCAGGGAAAGGGTGTCAGCAAGTCAGTGGCTTACGCCGACCAAGAGCCCCTATTCCCGTGGCGGCCAAAGTGAGTTTGAAACGGTTGGCCCGAGGGTCGGTGTCTGCGAGCACAGCGGGCGATGTTCATGCTGGTTGCTGCTTCTGAAGACCACGCAATGACCGCGATGTTCATACCAGTTGGCGTGTGAAGTGTTGCCGGGGAATGTCGTCTCGTAACCGAAGCGCGCAACTCAGGGCGCTGACCAGCCGGCGGTCGCCGCGTTGCCGGGGTTGCCGTCCACCCACAGGCGCTGGGACGCGACCCCGAAGGTCATCATGGTGATTGGAGCCATGCAGCTGGGCATGGTGGCTTACGGCTTCCAGCAGCCGGCGCTCAGCAAGACAATCTTCTGTGAGTACATCGCCTCGCACGTCTTCGGCGGAGTTGCGGCCTTCCCGACTTCTGGCTGGACACGAACCAGCACAACGACAGATTCTTAGTGTGGTTTCGGCCAGAAATTTATCAACGGCCAACAAGGGGCAGTTATGTGGCCTTCCTAGGGGCCTCGTAAAACAAAGCACGGCAAATGGTTTTTACCTGCATTTCCCCTGCAGCTGTCGGTTTCTAGTATCGACAAGCGATCTGCCTCGGCCCTGGGCCCTGGGCCGTGCAAGCCCAGGCGGTCCCTGTTCGGCTGCTTTAGCCGCAACGCTGGCAAGACCTGACTGCCAGATGGTCCCGTGCACCTGCTCCCCATGTCCCCAGGCGGGCTTATCGGAATTGTGGGTAACGTCATGAAGCAAAACGCCATCCTGCCGCCGCCCAAGGACCCGGACATGGCCACCGAGGAGGAGGCGGGCCGGGGTAAGTAATCAATGAAAAAGCTGCACTTGCGGCAGCGGGCGGTTTTGCTGAGGCACTTGTGGCCTGGCAGTGCGAGGAGGCGGCCCCTATTGCTCAGAAGGGGAGGGGGTTCCTTATCGGCGCGATAAGGGGCATGGTCTGCCCACACCGCCGTTGGACAGGTTCATGTGCTCACTTCCTGTACTCCTCCCCGACGTCTACTCCCACACCCATAGCCACGCTCTTCGTCCTCCGCCCCGACTTCATTGCCCCCGCACAGCCAGCCGCAACTTCGTTCGCGGCTTCCTGCTCGGCATCCTTGCGACCTTTGCGGGGACGCTAGTGTTCAGCCTGCCGGAGGTGCTGGTGCAGCAGTTCAAGTTCACCCTTCCGATCATCCCGGGTATTCCCAACGTCATTGTGAGTGCTTTACCGGGGAGTGGGTGCGCGGGAGGACAGGGCGCCGCGTGCTCCCAGGGGTGGGCTGTAACGCTTCGGCGGGGTTTGGGTCGATGGCGTACATGGCAGCAAATGGCAGCAATGCGGTGCAGCGCTAAGCCGGGTTGGAAGGAAATGCGCAAACTGGTGTCAAGAGGCCGATGGTACAACACACTGGCAGGTTGGGTCGGGTCCTGCTGTCCCTTGCATGTCCGTCGCAGCCCCGCGTAAGCCGCCCGCACAGCCGCGACTCTCCATTACGGGGACACAATGTCTTTGCTTCTGCTTTATCGCATGTCGCCCCTCTTTTCTATATACACGTCCCCGGCCTGTCGGCAATGCGCAGCCAACGGCCTCACTCGTCCGCGTGCGCAATTAGGGTCCTCGCAAGTCGCGTCTCTCGGTTTATTTTAACACTGGCAGGTTGGGGGCGTGCTGTTGTGGGGGTGTGGAAGTTTGCGTAGCGTCTGCAGTCTTCAGCGGCCATAATGACGGACCGACGTGACCAGAAGGCTTGAGTACGTCGGCAGGGGCAGCCTCCGCGCGGCATTTCCCGTGCGACGGCTTCCGCGCGGCGCAGCCATGCGCATGCCATCGGGCGTGGAGGAATTTCAGCTCCCGGGTGCCGCCGCTGCCGGCATGTATGTCTGGTCGTGCAAGAGCGCGCCAAGCCCGCCGTGCGCTTGCATGCTGGCGCAGCGCCTGCCCCGGTTCGGAGCCACAGACGACCGCCCCGCCCCCCATGTCCTGCGCTCCGCAGGTGTCGATGAAGATCCTGGGCGCCGCGCTGTTCAACTGGATCATCACGGCCTTCTACTACTAAGTGGTCCGACCTGGGGAACGGCAGCTGTCGTGACGCGGGGAGGGGTCCGCAGCCCTACACAAGGGAGACGTCCAGCCGCACTGGGCGCGCGTGAGCGTGCCAGGCCACGAGGGGCCGCGAGCGTGAGCAGCGCAGCATGTGGGCATTTCCTCTCCCGGAGGTCAGACCCTGCGATAGCTGCGTTCCCTCGGGTGCCCGGCCGTGGGGCGAGATGTGTAGGCCGGCAGCGTCGCCAGTGCCCGGCTGATTAGGTGGTTGGGAATTTCTGGCTGACAGTCGCTGGAATGTACGTCTGCGGCCGCCGTGAGGCGCGTCAGGGTGGGACGGGGCCCTGCAAGAAGCTCAAGTCATCGCCATGCTGCCGGCCACGGGAAAAATTTTGCTCTTGGCTGTCGTGCCATGCTGGGGGCTTGCTTGGGTGCAGATGACGCAGTCGAGCGTTGCGGTGATGCAAGTGGAAGTAGTCACGTCTGCCCAAGGGGGATTCCATGTGCAGGCTTCATGGGCCGTTGGGTCTTTGGATCGCGTACGGCAGCGCAAGGACGCGGTCCGGGCGAATGAGTTGGTGGCGAATCTACCGCATGTCGCATCAGGGGTGCGGCGCGCGATGTAACAGCATCGGCCTTCCGATACCGGCTGATGACGATTTTTCTGTTGTGGAAACATTGCCACCGAATGTCGGCAGAGTGCTACAACTGCATGTGCGTTGGTTTGGTGTTGCGACTCTCTTGACGTGACTCGTCGTGACTCTGCAGCTGGACGTGCTAGACTGACTTTGCCGCGGCGCAAGAACGCGGAACCAGCGGTCGATGTGTAAGCGGTGTAAAAGTGCGACCTATCAAACTGAGGCCTTTCGACAACCTCCATGCGAAGGCGTACTTCGGAGTTGGCGAATTTTACGCTTAGCCTGCCTCTCCCGCCTCTAACCCCATAAGTTCGTATCTTTTCCGATTTCATGGAGGCTCACGGCAAAAGTCGTTGGGGGAGGTTGGAGGTTACCTTGGAAGGCTGCGATTGCTTCAGTGTACAGCAGCCGCGATGGGATAATCTTACACCGAAATCGATCACGTACACGCTACACGGCGAAACCTCCTGACGTCTACGATTGTCCAAGGCCAACCTTGCCGTTTTGTTCCCCTTCGACGAAATCCCGTCCCATGGGCCGGCATCTCCAACGCGTTCCTCTGCAATCCTTGGAGAACTCTCTTTCTGTGTGCTATGAACTCCCTACATCCCGTAAACATTTTCCCCGATTCTAGCCATGGACTTCACGGCCCTGTGTGTCTCTGGGAGCAAAGGTCTAGCCGCTCGCAGCGATCCCTCAGAACGACCACCAACATAGCGCTTGGGAACGTGCAACAAACTTCGTTGCCGCAGTGGTTGAGCAGCGGCAACAATTACTGTCAGGCGCGTGAATACTTGTCGCGGCGAAAGGAGCCCTCGGCGAGGATGCTGGCCTTCGTGATGTTCACCTTGGGCGCTCTGATTTGGTGAGGGTCACGCGACTGGAGCTGGCTCCTTTACATGGATGTCCGGGGAGGTGTTGATACGGTGCCAACGTCCTGGAATCTAATTGAAGGCGTTTGTAACCTCCACACCTGTCAGAGCATGCCGTGACATTCTTGTTGAATGTTTATAGATGGCACATGGTGACTACCTGCATGTCCTGCCCCTGTGCGTTTTTTTGACTTTTTCAACGCAGCTATTGCCAACCGGCACCGCTGCAGCCGAGTAGCAGTGGCGTCAACAGCAGCACCACAGCCCTTGCACAGGCTGCAGCATCCAACTATTCGAATGGCGCGGAGATGAACGTGACAGGCCAGGTGCTGAACCCATCACCACAGGGAGGCCGTGCGTCCCAAGCGGTCCAGAGGCCCCGTAGTTGTTACCGGGCTCCTTCAGCTTCACTTGGAGGCAGGGCGACGGACGTGTGCTTCGCGGCCGGTGAAAACGGAGAGGGCACGGCCCACGTGACGGTGCACTGCAATGCGCTGTTTGGGGCCGCGCACATTGCGGTGCACATACCGTATGCAATCAAGGGATTGGAAGGCCAAGCGCCTCCCAACCTTGCCGTAGGCCTGGCCGGAGCCAGGCAGCTGCTCGAGCAGCAACCCGACTCGAAACGGACTCACGGCGGTGTATGTGTGGCATCTTACTTGCCAGAACCATCGGTCTGTTAGTACCTTCCCCATCCATGCTTTAGCAGCACCCTCCCGCTGTTCGGCCCCAGGGCTGCGTGATGCTTATGGAGCTGGTTCCGGAGCTGTCGAGCTTCACCATCGGCGGGGGCGTCTCAGACCCGCTGCAGGTGCTGGTGCGGGCGGCGAATAACTTGACCAGCATCCCCGCCATCGGCATCGTGCCCGTGCTGCTCGCTAACGGCAAGTCACCGGAACGGTACGGCACTTACAGGCCAGGACCCCACGCACCAACCCCCGTTGGGACCGGGCGCACACACGGCCGCATGGCTCCTCGTTCAGGCTGCCCTCCTTGACTAGGCGCGCAAGCGCCGGGGCACCAGGGCGCTTGCATGTCGGTGACACATGAGTCCGCTTATGGGACCTTATCAGGACTGGCTGGTCTGGGCGTTGTCGGCTTGTCGCTGGCCCTCCTCGAGGGTGCAGCCCTGCAGGCTGCAGACAGCCCAAACTGGGCGAGTCCACGGGTCGTGGCTCGTGGGTCGTCGCTCACCGTGTGCGTCCATCTGGTGCGCGAGTCCTCGTCCCAACTGCGGGGCTTCGATGTTGCCGGCGGCCGCAGAATCCGCGGAGCACTGCCCCAGAAATGTCACGGGCGTCATGGAGGCCGCGGCCCGGGGCGCGCGCTTCGTAACCGCGCCCTCGGGGCAGGACGCTGCTTACAACGCCGAGGTATACGACGGCGACAACAGTACAGAGGCCCTGGCGCGCAGCAGCAACGGCACTGCCGATACGGACGACGACCTGGACAACGGCGCTGGCACTGGCACATATGATGTGGCGGGGGACGAGCTCCCCGCAGTGTACACCATCAGCACGGAGCCGGGGAACGTGGCCGTCGTGGGGGTGGCGGCGGGCGCCAACGCCCCGGTGGTGGCCACGGCGAACCTGACACACTACCAGGTGCGGCCCGGCGGAGGGGAGGGATCAAAACGAATACCGTAGCAAGCGCAGAACCAACCTGGTCACACCATGAGCAGGAGCGCAGGGCCCCGCGGAGCGGTGGCGCCCCTCCATACACAGCAGCGTACATCTGGCGAGCGTGCATGTGGGACACGCCATCACACACCTGGGACACGCCATCTTGGGCTTGGTGGTGTCAGTCGCGAGTGGAATGACGCGCTGCATCCGCCGTTTTCTGTGAATGCAATGTTCCATAGCGGACCCGTTTGCAGCCTGTAGGTCTGCCGTCCGTAAGCGGGGTGTTTGTCCGCCGATCCACTTAATCCGCACACGCGCGCCCGGTGCCGTTGTGCTGTGCAGATGTTTCTGTACTCGCTGCAGCCCTGGCCGCCCAATGTCGCCCAGGGCGGCACCACCACCACGGTCCCCACGGTCCTCACCATGCTGCGGGGGGCAGTGTCGGTGCAGTCGCAGCTCCTGGCCCTGGAGTCGGCGGACTTGCGGGGAGTGTCGTACCCGGGGTATCCCACCCTGCAGCTCTCTCAGGATCAGGTAAGCCGTGCCCGCGGTCGGGCAGAGTATGTGAGGTCGCAAGGCCGCGCTGGACGCACACCCCATTCATCGGCTCTCCTGCACCGAGGCACGCGAGACGCCAGAGACACACACACACACACACACGCACGCACACACACACACACGCACACACACACCCGTTACCGGTTCGTTCCTGGGTTCGGTTTTTCCTTCTAACCCTTTACCGCAACCCCCAATTGTACACATAGACCGACACGCTGCTTCATTCTCTACACGCAGTCCCCGTTACCCCCTTACACCCCTCTACTCTTGCAGCAGCGCAGTTTGAATATGTCTACCAATTCCCTGTACCCCCCGCTGCCAGGTGGACCAGACGGTCACCCTTCGGCTGTGCAACCTGACCTTCCGCTACACCGTCAGCCCGGACAGAGGCATCGTGGACTTCACGGCGGCCGACCTGTACATCACCGGCAACGTGACGGCCAGGGTGGGTCGAGGGTGGGTGGAGGTCGGAAAGGTCGGCGGAAAGCAATGTGATAAATTGAATGAATGAACTTGAGCAATTGTGATACAGTAAAGCCCGCGGGTCATCGAATGGTGTGCCAGGGCGCCCGTCGCAACCGGGCCACGCGCCGTACCGTCGTACGCCGAGACGCGAGCCCGGCTCGCACCGGTCGCTGCGTTGCCCCCCCGGCCCCCGCCAGCCTGGCCTGTGTCTGGGCTGCTTCACCTCAACCCCCGTAGCAATGCACACGGTGGCCCTGTCGCGATGCCAGGGGGGGTGGCCTCCGTGCACTCCGCTTCGCCCATCTCCCGCGGATGCTCTCCGCCCCAACCGCAGGCCCGCATACCGCAAGACATCCAAGTGCTACCGCTGTCCTCAATCGCCTTCCCGGATATCGAGCCCGTGCTGTCGATTGTGACTCAGCAGCACGCGGGGATAGGGCCACCTGCGGGGCTGGGTAACCCGCCCGGGCAGAAGATGTCGGCCCCGACGCCGGCGGGGAACCCCGCGCCGGGCGGGCCCGTGCTAGGAACCGGCCAGGCGCAGCGCATCGTGGTGCCCTTGACGGGTTTGTCCATGTCCGAGTCCGGTTCGCGGAAGGCCGACAATGGGAGCGCACCGAAGCAGCTGCTGAGCGATGGCGGGAACGGGTCCGCGGCGGGAAGTATCGTGCCGGCGTGGAGTACTCCCGTCGCGGCGGGGCCGCCCGGGCCGCCGTTGAATGCGAGCGGCGCTGCGGGGCCCAATGTGACCTCCGGAGGGACAGGGACGCAGTCGGGGGCAGCAGCGCCGCCTCGCAGCGTGAACACCTCAACCGCTGGAGGAACCTACAACAACAGCAGCTATGTGGCTGCTGGCCAAGCGGTAGGGTGTCCCTGGGATTTAGTGACCTGGGCCGCTTCGCACCTGTGGCGCCCCATAGGGCATACGGCGTGATGTGGAGGGCCAAGGGGTGCAGTTGGCGAGCGGACAGGTCGCGGTGCAGAGAGTTTGTTGCGAGCTACAGCCCTGGCGAGACGCTGCACCTCACCCTTCATTGCAAGTAGGAAGTAGCCCTTGTCGCGCATCAATAACACCATGGCAAGTCTGTGGCGCTGTCAACCGAAAGTTGGTGGACGCACGCCTGAGCAAAATTAACAGCTCTACGCCCGGATAGACAGACGCGCGATGCCCGGTGTAGCAGCTGAACACTTCAGCAGGATATATATCAGCCGGAAGATCCCCAGAATCCCCATCCGCGGAATGCCTTTCTCCGGCGCAGTACAACCCGCATGGCCTCGGATATGGCCGAGGCGTCATCAGGGCTAGACATCCACAACACCCCATGGCCCGTTGCAGGTCAACGGAGGGGCGGCCCCGCCGCAAATTTCCAAGACGCCGCCTGCACCCACGATACAAGCTCCGCCGGCGGCACAAGCAAGGATGGACCAGGGCGGGCGAGCCCTGGCGGCGCTGCCTCGAGCATGGCATGTCCTCGTCTTGCTGCTGGCGTCGATGGGTCTTTTGAGACACGGCTGCTGACCCGGGGCGGGAGGAAAGAAACGTCGCCTGGGGCCGCCCTGGAGTGCCAGCTTGTGCGTGTTCGTGTGTGTATAAACTTCATTTGATCTGTCAAGATTTTTGGTGGGACGTACGCGGCCAGCCATGTGTGAGTATGTGACGCAGGACGCGGGTGCGACCAGCTGTGATGACCAAGCAAGGAATGATCAGGTTTATGGCTGAGCTTTGGGGAAAGGGGCGGACCAGCGTCCGGCGTGATGGGAGGTATCGGATGTCGGGTGTAAATCTGTTACACCAAAGCGCAGATGCTTCAGGACGAGCCTCAGCGGCTAGGGTCCCTCACCCCCAGATTCGCTCGGGCATGTTCATGTTGCCGTACCGTATGACTCACTTCTTTTTCCAACGGAAAAGGATCTCACTGAGCTCCAGCCCACAAGCCATGGGTGGTTAAGAGCCCAGGGGCCACACGGGCCCCATCATGAACCGACAGGAAGGTAGGAGGCAGAGCGCCGCAGCACTTGGGCCCGGTACCGCATCCCGGCCGGACCTGAGGCAGGGAGGACACCGGAGGGCAGGGAGACGAAGCCTGCAACGCGGAGCATTCGGGGAACGCACCCGGCAGGGCCCTGGGCAAGCGCCGCAAAGGCGCCAGCCGTAAAGCACTGGACACGCAGCAGTCACAGCATGGTGAGCGATGACCCGCGGGGTCCGCAGTAACATCCTTAATAATAAGCATGCCTAACCACGTACACACTTTGTGGCGCAAGCCTTTGTGCAGCCGCAAGACGTTACACTGCTCTCAAGCAGCACACCACGGAGGCCTTGCGGTGGCCTCTCCCGTGGTAAGCTGGTAAACTTGCGTAATGCCCCGTCTGCGGCCGGCCCCTTCCAGAGGCGAGACTGACCCAAATTACCAACCCGTCTGTCCACGCACGCGACCGCCTTTCCCCCACACGGACCACTGAGGGGCCCAACCTGTCAAGTCCGCCAGCGACAGCCCAGCCTTCGGGGTGGGTGCCACGGCGCAGGGGCACAAGGCTGCGGAGATTCCGACCATCATCGGGCCAGGAACGGGCCAGGGCGTGAGGGCCTGGAACTGGGTCTGCTGCCGTTGGGCAATTTGCAGCGGCTGCCACTCCCACCTGTCCATCAGGCCCCAGCACGTCACATGTCCACCTTGTAACGGTTGTATTGTACGGCATAAGATTAACCGGAGTCGCCATCATCAGCACTGCTCGCTCTCACCACGCACAAGTAACACGGCGGTTGCACGAGCTTCGTGTGCCACCCCGTGCATGGGGCTCATTCGCCGGGGGCATGTACACACACAGCATGCCTGCAGCAAGGGTAATAAAGGGAAATCTTGATTACCCTTGCCTGCAGAAGGACAACGGCATACTGTCTACTGCGCAATCCTTCATCGCACAGAACGCGACGCGGTGTGGAAATTTAACTTCTGCTCAAAGTTTTTCTTGGAAATAAGCAAATGGTTGATGCGGAGTACGGCATGGGAACGGTATTTCTAACTCGCTCGATGTCAGCTGGCGCCAGATCAGCATGCCGTACTTTCTCTTCTGTGAACTCACAAGAGCTGTTTGCACTTTTACAATTGCTTATTTGCATCATAGTAAGCAATGGAACCCATTCAATTTTTACCAGTTTCCAGTCTTGAAAATGCGTGGTCCAGACTCTCAAAACACCCCGATTACCAACGCTGCATAACAGGCTTCTTTAAGGCGCCTTCATTTTATGTCGGTTGCTCTGGTTTATTCGCGGGTGCGCCGTAGTAAACGTTGATAGCTTGCAAGCTTGGTACCCCTCGTTGGACTGTCCTCGCACACTGTCCTGACTCTTTCCTTTAGGCACCAGCAAGGCGACAGGCAGACGTGCAGTTTACTGCAATCAAGAATGCTATGAGCGGTTGTCCACAGAGCTGGCGGCCCGTGTGGCCGTTTGGATTACGCAACCACCGCCACTGCAATTGCAGTTTGAGAGCGTCGATGACGTGCAGGCGCTTGACCTTAAAAGTATGTACGGCTGGCATGGTTACTGTGAGCGCTCATGTCGGCAGCGTCTCTTTCCATCTTGTCTTGCAGGCACCGGCCATCGCTGGCGTTTGCATGCATTTAAATGTGACTTGTGCCCCACATCGCCCACTCTGCATCCTCGGGGTGTACAATATTCTGGTTATGTCCAATTGACTCCTGTACCTGTCGTGTACGACACCTTTTGCACGAACCCCTGATGCGCAGATGAGCGCGACGTCAAAGCTCTCTTCAAAGACCTCCAGCGCCACATGCGCTTACAAAAACAGAGCCGCCAGCTGGCAGAAGCCCGGGCGATGCTTCTTAACGTCCGCAGCTGGACTGAGCCGTTGGATGCTGCCCGGGTAGCAGCGACGACGACCCACCCGCGGGGAGCCAGTCCAGTAGATGTCCCATCCCACGCACTCGCACCAGAGCCGAGCTCAGGATCACAATCTGCGGATGACGTGGCTGAGGCTTGCGGCCCCTGTGACCCATGCAACGGCTCTTGCGGCGCAACAAACCACCCGAACTCGTCCACGGTACCGGAGCGGGGGTGTGCAGGCACCGAGGAAGAGTCTGCGGATGCAGCAGGAGCAGCATCAGCGTCAGAAGAAGCATCAGCATCAGGAGCAGCATCAGCGTCAGAAGCAGCGGCCTGCGCTGAAAAGCCGGTGCTGCGCGCGCTGCACACCGCCGCCTGCAGCGACCCATGGGTCGGGAACGCAGATTACTTTGGGCGCTCTTCCGAGCCTCCTTCCAGTTGCTGCTCGTCGGGTGCTCCCAGCAGCGCTGCCACGCCGTTGTGGCCACCTGGCACGCCGCGATTCGCGGCGGCTTCAGGCGGCGCCGCGTCTCCCTCCCCGGCCTGGGGCACACCCCGATGCGACTCGGACAGCGATCTAGCCTGGCCAGGCAGCCCAGTCCCTGGTGGTGCCCGGCCCGGCGGTGCTGCCGGTGCCACAGTACCCACCGCCGCAGGACCTGATGCGGAGTACCAGGCCGGCTTCAGCGGCGGGGGCGCGGAGGGCGTGCTGACGGTGTTTTGCAGCATTGATTTGGAGTGGTGGGAGCGGGACAACAGCAAGGTGACGGAGGTGGGGTGGACCCTGTGGGACAACCTCACCAGGCAGCTCGTGTCCAGGTAGCTGGGGTCGGTGGGGTAAAGGTCAGGGTGGGCTCAGCACGCTGACGAAACGCGCAGTGTCCGGGTCTCTGACCCAATGGAGGGGGGGCTGGACTAGACCCGGCGGGGTGTGTCTGGAGATCAACGTGAGCGGTTCGAGCCGTTGAAGGCACGGTCTGTGGCTTCCACGAGCGCGTGGGATCTAGGAGGTGGCCGCCTTCTGCCCCCGCGTGGTGCAACAGCAGATGGCAAAGTTGGGGCATGGGATCTGTTTCCGCCGCAGAGGACGTCCCCAGTACCTCATGCCGCGCCTGCTGCCACCGTACACATCCCGCAGGCACCACATTATCGCGGAAAATGAGGCGCTGGTAAACCGAATATACGTCCCCAACCACAAGCACGACTTCCTCTTCGGTCGCAGCAGCACGCGCCACCTGCAGCAGAGCGCCGGCATGCTGCAGTCCGATTTGAACTACTACGGCGAGCGGGTGTGGTCTACATGGTGCATGGAGCACGCCGAAACGGAACGGCAGCGGCAGCAGGCGAGTTGCGGGGGCGAGCCCAACGGCCAGGGCGCGAATCGGCCGATGGACTTGCCGGGCGGTAACGCCTTGGAGCACGGGCGCAAGGCACCCGGGGACGCGGGTGGAGCCTGGAGTCGCCCCTGGAGTGGGGGCGCCTCGACCGCCGCCTGGGGCTCGCCGGCGGCAGCCAATGCGACTTTGTGCAACTGGCCGCCGCTGCCGCCGCCTATGCAGCTGGTCATCGTGGGACACGGGTAAGGGCGGCACGTGCATGAGCGGATGAGCACGTCTTCTAGAGCTGGGGCCTGGTGGCCCGCGGAGGAGAAACGCGCGCAGCAGCAGCAGCAGCAGCGGCGTCATCCTTGCTCCCACTGACATGGTTGCCACTCTGTCATCGTTCCTTGTACAGGCGCCAGTTTCCAGCTGAAAATGGACTCTGATGAATTCGGGTTTGGGGCCCTACGACACCAGCATTGGGTGATGCCGCTCGCATTCGGGGAGTACTGGTATACCAGGATGCTTAACATGTCAGACGGGCGGCCCCGTCCCCGTTCAGTGTAGGGCCACTCGCACATGCCAAGCATGGCCCCGCCTCCGGGGCCCTGGCGATGTCCGCAAGAGGGCGCTCGTTCTCATCTGCCTACCGCCCATCGCTAACCGCCTGATGTCTGCTGCAGGCTCTCGCAGGATTTGAAGGCCCTGTCCGGCCTTCTAGGGGTGAGCATTCCGCCGACTGCGATCATTGTGGACACGGCACAGGTGGCGTGGGCGGTACTGGAGCCCGCGCCCGGCCAGGATCGGAACCCGGTGAGCCTAGGCTGAGCTGGGAGGGGATGGGATGGGAGGGGCTGGCCCTGGAACAGCAGCAGCATGGGAGGGGATGGCATTTTTGACGCCCGTCTGGGTCGTTTGTCCGCGCATCCAGCCGCCGATGTATTGATCGTGGAGATGGCAGCGCGTGAACAGCCAACCCGGGCCGTTGCCAGTCCCACGGAGGTGGTTGGGTGGCTGATTGGGTGGCTGGTTGATTGGTTGGGTGGTTGGGTAGGTGTGTGCGGTCGCGCATCGGGATTTCCTGCCCTTGGGGCCTCGCAGCATGGCCACCGAATGAGATATCCTGGTTGCCCCCCTTCCGTGCCCTCATGCCCGCATGGTCAATTGGCGGTTGCGTTGGGGCTGGCAGGTAAGCCTGCGGGTGCTCCTTAAGTCGCTGGGCATTCCCGCAACCAAGTTGCACAATGGCGGCAACGACGCCCGCTACACCATGGAGGCGTTGCTGATGCTGGCATCACTGGAGCCGGGGACGTCGACTCCGGTGCAGCAGCCGTGACCGAGTGGGCTTCAATGACTGAATGGACCGAAACAACCGTCGTGCGTGCCCCGCGTTAGCACTGATGGGCACGTTCGTCGCAACACCGATGTTGCGCAATACCGGGGAGGGCTTGGGATGACGGCGCTGCCGGTAGGGGATGGGTTTTGGACGTCGCCCGCTGCAGCCTTGGGTAGTTGGGTTAGACAGAGTGGATGCGCCGCAGCGGTTGGATGGCGGGTGTACAACGTCGCTGATTCGCAAGCGGCGTCTTGAGTTGCCCCGGCGACCTGGCCTCCGCGTGACAGTAGTCGCTGCTGTTGTCACGCTTTCGGGGGCATTGCTGCCTGGGCTGATGGACATTGCCATGAGCTATTGCAAAGTGCCGTGGATTGTTTCCGATGGCTTGACACAGAGGTGGAGTGTTGGCAAACTACCGTATGTGCCTCTGGCGTGGAGCTGTTCGCTCGTCTTATGTCGTTGCAGTGTTACAAGGTTGCCTATTGCAGCCGTGGGAACGGACTGAAACTACTGGGATTGCGGTTGGCGGGAAGGCGACGCGGTCTGTATGCAAGGCCCAGTGTACGGTAATAAACTGTGTGCACGCCTTTGCACAGCAATGGCAATTTGCCATGGGTGCTGATGATTGGTTAATTGCCGGGATTGTCGGGCGGGTTCAAAGCATGGTGTATTGTCGCCTGCGCGCAAGGGTGCCCTGAACAAATCTGCAGCACCGTCTTCTGCGTGCCCGTATGGCATATTACTTGGGGTGGGGGGGACTCATCACGGTCGAACGGGTGGCTACTTGGGCGGCTTCATATGCGCTGCGGTTGGCATGCGGATAATGGTAGATCGCTGTGTGGACTGGCGCAGTTGCGCGTCCAACTTTCTGACCTTTTAGCGTCTTTGCGCTAGATACGGCGCCAGGACAAACTCCTCTTTATCTTCAACCTTACGGGTGGCATACTTATAACACTCCGCTGGAGCCTTTTCAAGCCCCACTGACTTATTGCCCTGGATCGGTATCGTACCGTATAATGTGACGAAGTCAAAATATACGATACGATACCGATCCAGGGCAGCGCTCGGATACAATCGATTCGCATCCTACATGTCATATATGTCAACTCTTGGTCGATAATGTGGTGGTAGCAGGTCCTGGGATATCGTAATCACGTCCTCAAAGGTGCTTCGGCCCATTAATTTTTCGTAGGAATGTTGGAAGCCGGAACTCGCTTTCTATACGTGGTCTCGGTCCCTGGGTTGGCAGATCACCTTGCCAGTTACCTGCACCCTGCGGAGGCCGCCTGCACCTTCGGTCCTGCTGTCTCAACCCGTCCCGCACCACGCCTTCGTCTGGCGCTGGGGCCGCCCGGAGGCCACATGGGACCTGACCCGCTACCAGCGCCGGACCCTGCTCCGCCTGACGGCCCAGAGCGGCAGCCTGGAGAACCTCGAAATGGCCGTCGCCGCGGCCGGTTTGAACCTGGGGCAGTGCTACGTGATGGACGCCGCCTCGTCCGCTGGTCGCCTGCACGTGTGTGTGCCAATGGCTGTCCGCGCGTCACTGTCCCGTCGACGTGTGCGCCGAGATCAATGTCGCGGAAGCTGGCCACCTGCACGTCCTCCGCTGGCTGTTGCGCCGGGGCCGTCGCAGCGTCACCGGGGCGCTGTGGTTCGCTGCGGCCTGCGGCGGCCACCGACACGTGTGTGAGTGGCTGTTGGCCGAGGACGTCCGCTGCCCGTCCGGCTTCTGGGTGATGAGCGGTGCTGCCAGGTATGGACACATCGACCTCGTGGACTGGCTGTTTGAAGCCCTGCCCAAGCACCTCCTGAACCTGCGCAGCCACGATCGGGTCCAAGTGGTTGTAGGGGCGCTTAATGGTTGCGGCCTAGAGACGGTAAAGAGGCTGACCGGCCAGTTGGGGATCCCGGACCGCAGCGTCATGGCCGATTCGCTGGAGCTGCCGGACCTGGTCGCGGCGGCCGTCAACAGCCGCCTGTCCGACTGGCTGCAGTGGGTGGAGACGAGGTTCGGGATGTGCCCGCTGAGCCAACTGGCTCCAGTGAACGAGATCCTGTCGCGTCACGACCGCATGGACCGGCTACGGGCGCTGCAGCAGCGGGGCCCCCTGGGGCAGTTGAAGCACCTGGATGCGATCGTGAGGAAGGCGGCGTGCTGCGGTAATCTGCCCGTTCTGCGGCTGCTACTGCAGCCCGCGGATGTCGGCGGTGGCGGGGAGGATTCCTTGACCGTGAAGGACAAACATGAAACCGTGAACAAGGCAGCCTGCAACGGCAACCTGGAGGTGCTGGCGGAGCTGGCGGCGCGCGGCTGGCCGGTGCCCACCAATACCGTCCTGGATGCTGCGGGACGCGGGTGCTTGACGATGTTGCAGTGGGCGGCGGCAGGGACGGCACCGCCGGTGTGGAGGGACGCGCTGCAGGTAGGCGGCGCGGCAGCGGCAAGGTGGTGCGGAGTTGGTGGCGCGCGCTGCCCGGTCCGGCAGCCTGGAGCTGGTGATGTGGCTGCGGTAGCAGATGGGGTGCGCGTGGGACGAGCGGGCGTTTGGGGCGGCTGTGCAGGTCGGCAACGTGGCGCTGTTGCAGTGGATGGAGGAGGAGGGCTGCCCCATGGGGGTGAGCTGGGGTCCGTGTGAGCTGGGGGAGGGGGAGGGGGAGCCCGGCCCGGGTTGCGGCGACATGTGGGGCTGGCGGGGAACCCCCATACCGGTGCGGGTTACCCAGTCTCCACTCCGACAGTAGGCAGCTTGCGGAACGTCGCAGTGGGGACTGGACAACCCGGGCGCGCATGGGGTTGTATGGAAGCATCAGTTTGCACATCACAGTCTCTCTGCACGTGTACCTGTATGGCTGCTGAGAAGTGGCGTACAGCAAAGTTTGTTGCCTTGCACGGAAGCACACAAAATGTCCTTGATGGGTTTTCATATGTCGATGTCTTCCTCTGCTTGGTTGTAATCATGGCTGCTCGGTGCAGGCGCGAATCCTCCGACTTCGAAATCTCTGAACGTAAATCACAGTTCAACCCACCACGGCCCCGGCCCTGGGCTCCCCTCACGTCCAGGACCCCGCCGAGCTGTACGTTGACGCCGCCCGGTACGGCGACCTGGCCACCCTGCGCTGCCTGCGCCGGCTGGGATGCCCCTGGGGCCCGGCGGCTGACGGCACCGGCGTGTTTGCTCGGGCGCTGGCGGGCAGCGCTGGGCTTGCTGTGCTGCGTTGGCTGGTCGCGGAGGGCTGCCCGGTCGACTGGGGGCTGGCGGCGCAGGCGATGGCGGCGCGGAACGACTCGGAGGGTGTCGCGATCCGGGTGTGGGTACGGGGTCACCTGCCGGTGGGAGGCCGCGAGAGGGAGGCGGCCAGGGGAGCGCAGCCGCAGCCGTGATGCAATCACACGACACAAAGAGGAATATAACAATATAACAATATTGTGTATCATATGCAACGATTACCAACTGCAACCGGCCACGCCGTGGTGTGCTGGAGGAAAGACCGCGGCGACCCCGGTCATCCAGAAACCGGAAAGCCGTGGGCCAGTGAGCGGTGGTGTGTTGGTGGTGACGAGGTCGATGGCTGGCGCACGCAACCGGCAAGTTGTGACGTATGGCCGTAATGGCCTGTAAGTCTACCAACTGCAACGACCGCTACCAGCTGGGAGCGGAACACATTTGGATATGGCGGGCTTGATTTGGAGCGGGGCGGTAGGTCACGTGGCGCCGTACGTTGCCGTAAAATGCCGTACTTGGTGATGATCGATTGGCGGGCCGGGAGTTGGATGTTGTGGGAGGTCTGGTCCAGGGGCCGGTGGCTGAATCGGTTCGGATGGATGGAGGATGGCTTCCGATGCATCGCCGGACTGGTTTCCTGCACCGGATGTCAAGTTGACCCGTACACATAACAACCCACCATACCCCAGCACTGCCACTAGTATTGCTACCCTTATCCCCGCGCAACTCGTGCCCTCTCAGCCCCTGTCGGTGCGCACCACTTGCCGCCGCCGCCCCTGCGGCACCCTCCTCACGGCACCTTGGTACACTGGTACACGCCACCAGCACCACCCACACAGAGCCGCCGGCGCTCTCCCATCCAGCCCAGCCCAGCCCCTCCCCCTCCCCCTCGCACAGAGGGGCACATCGATCCCTCATGTCGGCGACAGCCCTACTGGTGAAGCTACCAAAACCCAGAAGTCGTTGAGCACCATCCGCCGATCCGACCCCAGCGACTTCCGGAACTGGAACACGGCCTTGAGCCTGCCGCTGCGGGGGAAGAAGACCTGCAGGTCCACCGCCTCAGACACGCCTAGGGACCCGCCGAGGCTGCTGCACCCGCCGTCGCCGTCACGTCGACGGAGGCGCTGCCGCTGCCGCCCACATCGCCCGCTGTGGCAGCCGCGGCTGCGGTGTCCTGCGGGGGGCCTCATCTTGGCCCGCCAGTGCGCGAAGACCGCGTTGTGGCCGGGCTTGACGGCGCCGCTCCGTACGACCTCGCTTCCCATTCAGGGGTCATACGGATGGTCTGTTGTCCGGTCACATCCCCCACATCAGCCGGCACAACTCCGTTCCAGGGCCGACCTGAAAATACCGTATCTGAGGGCCCCGCCCCGAGTGGTTTGATGGCTTGCGGTGCGGTGGGCCGTGGTGGCCGGCAGCGGTGGCTCCTGCGGCCAACTTTCCCGAGCGAGTGTCAACGGAAAGCACCGCAGGAGGGCATCGCAGGCGGGAGCGCTCTCATCATCATGGTTCCCGTGCGCCGTCCCATCGCGAGGTGGTTTGGGAGCCCCCACTGGCCTAGGTTACCCAACAGAGACGCGAACGTCAGCCTTCAACCTGGAGAAGAACTCTGTTCAGGTCCCTGTCCCTGTAAGGGAATAGTTACCCTTCAATGCTTCTCCTTAAGGGGATCGCATCGCGTTTCCTACGGGGAAGCACCTACGGGGTGGCATAGTGAATCCAACAGCTCTCGGTCAGACAAGTGTGGCGTGGTGGTGGGGAACTGGGACGGGTGTTGCCAAGCTGACAGCGCGGTACATATCGTGGACCATGTAAAGCACGGTTGTGTACGCGCCAGGAATAGGTAACGAGGAGCATGCCAGGCTGGTCGGACAGGTTGTCATGGGCAATTTGAGGTTCCTACGCAGCGTTTCCTGCGGCGGAGCTCAGGCACTACTGGTGGTTACTTGCGCAGTGTACCTTCACAAATTGTGTGACATTGTGTTGAAGATTGCGGTTGCAAGCACATTGTCGTACTTTCATGTCATGGTCAGAGTTTATCACATTTGTAGTTTAGGACATTGAACGATTGATGCATACGTCTGGGATGGCTAACTTGGATTGGTTAGGCGCATGGGCCAGGGGTGAAGTCGTTGCCTGTAGACTGATGTTGAAAAATATGATCACCAGCGATAGATGAACATTATGCTTTCGAATAAAGGAACTGCAACACCATGCAGTCCGTTGTGTTGTTCGCTGCTCGCGCTCGTTGCTCTCTTATTATTCTTGGTATGGGCTCGCGCGCCGATCAAAGCTGAGCATGTTGCAGTGATTGATTGTGGGAGCTCTGGTACACGTATGTAAGTCAACCTTGGAGTTCGTTCTCAGTACGCGTCCATGTCTGACACCCCGAGTCATGCGACGTTCAGATACGTGTTCACGTGGAAGTATGGCAACGCACGGCGCGGAATGCCCAACCTGGAGCTCATTCCCCCCTCAGCGGCGGCGGACCTCGTCCCAAAGAAATCGGGCATAAGTAGGTTGGAGGGGTCCACTGCGTGGGCCTCTTGGCAACACCCCATAGCAATCGCATCCGCGCAAACCATCTCCGCGTCATGCAAGGTTGTATGCTTGTCCGCTTTCGCATAGTCCTAATGCAAAGTTGGAACCCCGGGTTCTGGCGCCCATCATGTTCCTCCCCTCCGCCTCCTGTGACGGGTCCAAACTGCCGGCCACGGGCACATTGCTGCGTCCCGGTTGTATGCGCCATCGGCTCCGCGAGCAGGTTCCTACAACCGGGTGGAGACGCTGCCCGGCCTGGACGCCTTCGCGGACCGCACCGAACAGGACCTCGAGGCTGTCGCTCTGGGACCGCTGCTGAAATGGGCGCGGGCGGTCATACCTGCCAAGCAGCTGCCCGCCGTGCCCATCTTCTTGTTCGCCACTGCGGGTGGGCCATCGAAGAAGAAACGAAAAGGGAGAGGGGCACACCCGGGTGTTTGGCAACGGGTGTTTGGTGCTGCCTGGACTTTGTAATGCCAGCCAGGGTTTTGTGGGTGGGTTTTGGTTGTCAGCCGCCACAATCCGATTATTGCCATCGTCGGTCCGTCAGCCTGGCTGTTTGGCTGTCGAGGTGGTGGAGATGCATGTGCATCGTGACACGCCACTGCGGATTGCACATCGTGGCACATGGTGCACCGCAGGTGTCCGGAGGATGCCGAGCGTCAAGCAGCAGCACCTGATGGCTCGTACACGGGACGTGCTGCAGCGGTCCGGGTTCAGGTGGGCCGGGCAGAAGTGCGGGACACGACAGGCCGGCAGGCAGGCAGTCCGCCGCACCCTGAGGGGCACGTGACCTGCACCTGAGGGTGTCTTTGCTACGGAACAGGGGGCCGGTTTAGTAAACCGGTTTAGTACTCGGGGGCACAGGACAAACCGGATTGCTTGATGCCATTCGCATCATGCCCTCGATGTGCTGCCACTCGTCGCCCCCGTTCAGGTTCGAGCCTGAGTGGGCCAGGATCATTAGCGGCACGGACGAGGGCGTGTACGGCTGGATCGCGATCAACTATCTGCGAGGTCACCTGGACGGGCCAACCAGCCTCGCTGTCTCACACGCTGTGGCGGCAGCTGCCCGCGGAGGAGGCACGCATGCCGCAGCGGCTGTGGCGGAGGCGATGGGGAGGCGCGGCGGCGGGACGGCCGGCGCCGCGGCGGATGATGGAGCGGCCGGCACCACAAGCAGCGCGGCCTTGGTGCCGGTGGCGACAGTTGGGTCTCTGGATCTGGGTGGATCCTCCCTGGAGGTGAGCAGATTGCCCTGCCTGGAGTCCTCATGGGGACCAACGCCGGTCGCTGGGTCCAGCCGGAGCATGGAGAAGCGATGAGGTACCGCATTGACCCGGAACATGCTGGGGATATACCTACGTCTGGGCGTCTTGCCACGCCGCCAGGGCCTGCTCGTGTCCGTGCCGTGTGCCCACCGCAGATGGTGTACTGCTCGGAGGCGATTGCCCGTGAGGAGTGGGCTCGTCAGCAGCAGCGAGCGCAGATGGCAGCTTTAGCGGCGGTCGGCGGCAGCGCTCACGACGCGGGGGCACATCTGCAGACGTTGCAGCGCGAACCTAGCGGCCACCAGGTTCACGGGCTGCAGGCGGCGGCAGCGCACAAGCGGAGGCTCCAACAGGAGGATGAGCAGGCCGAGCAGCAGCAGCAGCAGCAGCAGCAGGGCATGTTTCCGCAGCAGCAAGCGGGTCCGAAGCGCCTGTCGCGGGTATCAGCGCATCACCGCCCACAGGGGCACAGGACGGGGCTCCGGGCGTTGCTGGCGCGCGTGCTTTCGCAGGGCCAGGCGCACGGGGGCGCGCAGCTTCAGGCGCAAGATGGAGGAGCTGTGGAGAAGGGGGTTGAGGGCAGTGGAGCCGGTGTGCAGGCGCGGTCGTCGAACATGCTGCCCAGCCGGGGCGTACTGCTGGGGCCCCGATTCTATACACTGCGGACCCATACCTTCCAGAAGTTTGGTCTGAACGACGCGTTTGACCGGTCGGTGACCTTACTGCTGCAGGTGCGGGGTGCTGTCAGGAGTGTAGCGTTTGCACCCAGCAATCTGACGGTATGGGTCGGGGCCGGCAGTACCATTGGAATGCGTCGGCAGTGCGACCAGGCCGCAGGTCTCGGTAGGAGGCCAAGCCAGGCCCAAATTTCTTGTCTGTAGCCTGGATGGTTCGGTGCCTGCCGCAGCGGCGCCTTGCTCGTTGATCTCTCCCGGACACGTAGTGCCGGTCCTGGGAGCTACGCGCGGATCGCACAGCACGCACAGCATGGCGGTGTGAGTCGGTGTCGCCAAGGCAGCAGGCCCGCACCCGCTGGCACCCTTCAGCGAGGTCCCGCAGCATACCGCCCAATCATGCACCGGAACGACGACAGCGCTACGACAGAGTTTCCTTCACTGCAGCCTTGCCTCTGCTTCACTTCTTGGGCCGGGATGGGGTGCTTTTTGTTCGCATGCGGGCAGCTGTCGGGCGCTGCCGGGCCCGTCGTACATCACGCGCTCCTGCCTTGCCTGCCACTAAGACATTCACTTATGCTAATTGTGAGCATGGTTATCCATACTCGTCTGCCGATCATCCCTCATGGGAATCCCGTCCATATGTCTGTCTGTCTGTCTGGTCGCAGGACACGCTCGTGCCTCCACCGCTGTCGCCGGCATCTCCGCCGCAGCCCCCGCGGAGCCCCGGAGTGCAGCCGCCCGGGAAGCAGCAGCAGGCGCAGGGGACAGGCGGCGTGTTCGCCTCGCGGCCTCAGCGACCCGCACTCGTGCAGCAGCACATCGATCCGCCGCCGCCCTCCCCGCAGCCGCCGTCCTCGCAGCCGCGGCAGCCACATTCAGCACCATCATCCAGCTCCGCGCCAAGCCCGCACTCAACGCACCTGAATGGCGCGAGTTCAGCGCAGTCGGGAGTCACCGTATCGCCAGCTGATTCGGCGGGGTCGTCACATGCAGCAGCGCGCACAGCAGCGGGCGGCTCCGTGCAGGCAGCCACGGTGCCGAGTTCCAACAGTACTACTCAACTCACCAACGGCGGGGCGGGCACTGGCGGCGATGGCGTTGAAGGCGGCGCTGGTGGCACCGTCAGCAGTGGCGGTGGCACCGCTGCAGCCAAGCTGCGGACCCAGGCCGTTATCCTGGAGCAGCAAAAGCGCGACTCGGAGCGCATCATCAAGCTTGTGAAGGAGCAGCTGTCAGCGGCACAGGAGCGGGGCGGCGCCGGCGCGGCGGGTGGAGCAGGCCAGGGCACAGCTCAGGGCACGTCATCATCTTCGGGCTCTGTAGCTGCTGCGAGGGCCAGACAGGGCGCCGGTGCGGATGGTACAGGTCAGGATGCGGCATCGGGGGCCGCAAGTTCAGTGTCCGCCGCAGCCTCCGCCGCAGCCTCCAGGCAGAGTGACCCCGGCAGCAAGGCTGGCGGGTCAGGGGCTTCCGACGATCAGGAGCATAACAGCGCCAGTGTTGCTGCAGGCACGAGAGATGACGGCCAGCGCGATGTGGCGGTCGCTGCCGGGACTGAAGCCGGCGGGGGAAAGGGGAACAGAAGCGAAAGCGATGGGGCCGCTACGGGCAGATCACTGATGGCGCGGACCGCCGCAACCGCTGATGCGGGCAAGTCCAACGCCGCAGATGCGAGCTTGCAGGGGGAGAGCAGCGAGCGTGGGGTACAACGTTCTTCGTCTGGGGCCGAAATCTCAGACGACAGCGGCGCGGACGAGTCGTTGACAGCATCGCTTGTGTGGGAGAAGGTCGCGCAGGATGCAAGTTGGGCCATGAATCCGGGCCAGAGGGGGCGCTCGTCGGCGCAGGGGCGGTTGTTGCAGCGGGACTTGCTGGCGGCGGCGGAGGGCTCCTCGGAGGCTGGCGCTGCAGCGGCTGCTGGGCAAACCCCGGCGGCAGTGGTGCGCGGTCGTGAGAAGGCCGCGGACTCGGCGTCGGATGAGGGGCTCGCGGAGGCAGCTGGGCTCGTGGCGGCCGCCGCCGCCGCGGCAGCCGCCAAGGCAGCTGCAGAGGGCTCCGGCAACGGCGTGCTGGTGGTCGGGCGCGACGACGTGGACGTGAGTGGACGAGTCCCGGCGGAGCCGTTGCTGCGGCACCCCTGCATGCATGCAGGTAGGCGGTGCGGGTGCTGTCTGGCGCGGTGCTTAGTTGATCATTCGGGGTGAAGTAGCACGCGCATGCAAACCTGCGGGGACCTTCACCGGGGCTCGTCGGCTTCGGTGGCGGCTGGGGGCCTTGCATACGTGGACACGGTAGGTGCCTTGCTGGGCGTGCACTGCATCATTGGGCTTGCGAGGGCGGTGATCCCGCTTTTTCGGCAATCAGCGGGTTGGGACTGAAGACGGGGCTCACGACACTGTAGGCGTTCAAGCCATGAGATCTGTATGTTATGGTGCTGCGTCACAAGGCTGAAACACTGTTACTAGGTGGCATCTGCAACGCACACGGCCCTTGGTCTGCGCGCACCGCGGCGGACTAATTATCCGATGTATGTTTTGGGCGCCGCAAAGAATCTGGTCCCCTCCTGCTGCCGCGGCCTGTGCACCTGCGCGTCTAGGCTTTGCAAAGTCGTACAAGCGCATCAATCCCAGTGGCGTGCTGCCGGGTGTGTCGAGCCTGCAGCTCGTGGGTAGCCCCGACTGGGAGGCCTGTCGGGAGCTGGTCTCGCGCCTCACGGTCAACTCATCCGCTGACTGCGCCGGTCTGCATTGCGTGTTGGGACATTCGCAGCCCAAGCTGCAGGTACGTAGCGGCGCGCGGCGGTGCGATTCGGTGCAGCGCCAGGCAGCCCGCGCAACCCGAGAGGTCCAACCGAGTGCTCAGAGGGGCCCCTCGGCGCCGGCGGAAGCAGGTACACCTGCTCAACGTAAACGACAGGCTCTAATGACGGCTTCTCCTTACAAGGCAAAGGAATCATGAAAGCAGCTTGAAAGATATATACAGACTTACAGATTGCGGACGGCGTCTGCATCGTGGCGGGGGCCTTCGCCATCTGCCCGCTTCCTGCTCTTACCCGAACCAACGGCCCACCACGTCTTCATGACCCATGACTCCCCTTGGACAGGGTCCCTTCGTGGCCCTGGCCGGCTTCTACGTCGTGTGGACGTTTTACGGGCTGGGCAGCGACGATGATCCCAGCGCGGTGCTGCAGTCGGCACGTGCGCATTGCGGGCGGCCGTGGGGCGACGTGAACGCGCGGCTGGGGCATCACATCAACGTTGAGAAATACTGCATGTGGGGTCCGTACGTGGCACACCTGCTCACGACCGGGCTGGGACTGACGACGGACGACTTCACGATAGGTACAGGCAGGGAGAGCGGTGGGCAAGGGCAGGGAAGCGGCTTCGATGCGTCGCGTTTGTAGCGAACATGGATTCAGCTGCTCCAATCAAAAGCTGTCGCACCCTTCGTTGGCAAGATCCAAAGCGATAGGTTCGGTGCCTTGCTTCCGAGTATTACGCTTCAACGTTCGGACCCATCGTGCTTGGCTGCCAGCCGTTTCGTGTGCTCCAAGCGTGTTACGTGCTCCAGGCCGCAATCGGCGTTTCATTTGTTGTCCGCACCGTCAAGGACGGCCGCTCCCGACGTCCATCCTTTTGCAGGTTCTGGGGACATAGGCTGGCACATCGGCGCTGCGGTGGCTGAGGCCATTCACCTGCCAGGCATGGAGCCCGAGCTACCGCTGCTGCCCCGCCTGGCGTCCAGGCTGCTTCCAACGCGGTGGCAGTCAAGCACGATGGGTCCGAACGCGGGCGGAGCAGCCCGGAGATACCGGGCGGGTTCTGGCCCCGAGGTCTGGCCGCTGAGCGCGGGGCTTGGCTGGAGCCTGTCGCTCATTTGGGCGGCTTTCCTGATCATGTTCCTGGCCTGGTGCAGCTTCTATATGGCGGCAAGGTCTTGGTTGCGGAGCTCGGGAGTCGGAGGCGGGGCCGCCGCGGGCGGTGGTGCAGGATGGCGTGGAGGCAGCGGCTCTAGCAGCGGCAGTCTCTTACCGATGAGCGGCCGACCACGTCCATCGCCGCAGCGCCGTCCGTGGTTGTAGTGCCGTATCCGGTTGATACGAGGTTCATGGCCGCGGAGGCGGTCAGTGTCATGAAGGAGGATCCGAATCGCAGTGATTCTTGATCCCGAAGACTGCGGGACCGGTTGTTAATCATCATGTGACAAATTCGACCGTCTCTGGTCCTCAACGGCCATCCTTTCGACAAGGTCCTGGCGTCCTCTCAACTGAAGATACTCGCAGTTCTTCTCAAATACCCGGTACACATCTTCCAATGCTTCTATCCCTGCACGCCACGAGAATCAGTGGCTTGGAAGCAATGAATGCTGTGATGCAGTGCTCGAGCATTTCCAGCGCCGCTACCAAATCAAACCAAAATTATTCCCTACATCAGGAAGCGCTGTTGTGCTTCCTCGGCGCCAACGGCAGTGCCGCGGTTGCAGCTACACAACCCTTGGCGAGACGCTGCCATCCGAACCTTGCAGTCCATGTATGTCTGGAGCTAAGGAGCCAACGTGCATCGCCACTCAAGCGCGAAGTACACCCGACACAGACCGACTAAGTGTTGTTGTGGCCTCCTGCATAATCTAAAACCGCCTTCACAACCGATCCGACGACAGGAGCAGATGGACGACAGGCGCCCTGTACGACTACTCACACTCGAACGCTAAAAGAAATCGAACGCTCGAACTCCTATGCTCACTCCAGAGGCGGAGGACTGTACGCACCACACACTACGCTTCGCCATTCCTGTAGCATCCACGACTCCAACAGCGCCACGACTCTTCAACAGCGCCTGAGACTCCCACAGAATATGCGGATACGCCCAAGCTTATGGAAACAGCTCATGCCGCCCACGCACTGCCAACTAAGCTACGGCGCCTAACAGACCTCTAACCAGTCCTACTATACACGACGCTTGCCCAAACCTTGCCCCCGTCAGACCATTTTCCGCCAACTCCAACCGGGACTGCGGCTGCCTGCGCCGCGCCCACAACCCGGTGTTTGAACGCGTCCACTATTCCCATCACGCCACCAGCGCAGGGCCCGCGCAGCACTCCACGCAGGGGCCCATGTGCTTGCGCCCCAACAGCAACCAGACTCCCTGGTTCTGAACGCACAGGGGGCGCAACACAAGCGGCGGCTGCGCGGGCGGTGGCGTGGTTGCCTTTGACCGCGGTCGTGCACAACGTCCGAACACGTCTTGACCTATCCGCGCTGCCAATGAGTCCATGTAGGGAGACCGGGCAGCGCGAGCGGCTCGGGCAGCCGGACCTCCCCATGCCAGCCGCCAATGGCGTCATTCATGCCGGTTGGCCTGCTCGTGAGGCTGACTTCGCTAGGCCAGAATCGCCTTGTGCAGCTGTTGCGATCCGGTGGGTGCGCCGCACCAGCAAACCGGGTACAGGTCCCTGAACTTACTCTCGTCCGCGCAGCAGTCCGCGCAGGGGCCCATGTGCTTGCATCCCAGCAAGAACCAGGAGGCCTTGTTCTGGACGCACAGGGGGCAGATCAGCCCGTTAGGTGGCTGCACGGGCCGCGCCGGCGCCTCCGCGGGAGGCTGCTCCGCCACAGGTGCAGCTCTTACAGGCGACTGCGCCATCGTCACGGGCGCTGGGTCCCAGGTGGGCAGTGGCATGCTCGCAAACGGTGGCGGCGCCGTTGCTGCCGCGGGACGCGGTGGTGCCGCCTGCCCACCCGCTTGGACCCCCGGCCCGGACGCCTGAGGACCCCGAATCACCGGCTGTGGCTGCGGTGCGCCAACAGCCGCCGGCTGCTGCGCCTGACGGCCGATAGCTTGTGGCTGTTGGGGCGGTACACCGGTCGGCACCGGCTGGCCTGCAGCTGCCCGCGCCATCGCCAGGAAGCTCGGCCGAGGGGCTGAAGGGCCCGGCTGCGGCTGCATGCCAAGGGGCGCGGGCACCAGCGGTGCCTGCGGCGGCGGCAGCAATGTCGTTGCTCCGAACGGCGGCGGCACCCTCACGGGTGTCGCAGTGGCTGCGAGCGCAGGCGGCACTGGCGCCGGCATGGGACCCGGCACCGGGCCTGCAGTGGGCGAAACCGGCCCAGCCGACCGCTGACGGGTCGCGGCCGCTGGCGGCACGGCAACCGCAACCTGCACCTGCACAGGAACCGCGGGGATGGGTGCCACCGACACATTCGCCGCCGTCGCGGCGCCCGCAGCTGCAACGGTTTGGATGCTGGGCCGAACCGGCAACCCCGGCGCTGCCGGGCCTTCCGGTACAACCACATTCGCCGCCGGGGTTGCTGCCTCCGCCGCGCGCCGTTGCCGCTGCAGCATGAGAACAGGCGGCAGGTAGACGACCGGCGGCGGTGGTGCACCCCCTGCGGGCGGTGGCGGCGGGACGACCCGCGCGGCCGCCGCAGCAGCCACCTGGCTTCCCGGGATCAACGGCTGCACAATCGGTTTCACTACATGCGCGGGTGCCGTTCCGGATACTGCCTGGGGCCGCGCGGTGGCCGGCATCGCCGCCGCTGAACTGGCTGCCGGCCCAGCGCCGGAAGACCCTCCAGCAGCTTGCATCGGCGCAGACACGGCTCCCGCCGCCGCAGGGTCGACACCACGGACCGCTGAATGCTTCGTTGTGGCGTCGTGCTCGTCGACCCGATTGATGTCGGCCTCATCGTAGTCCCCGAACACGATGGCCGTGCCTGGTCCGTTGGCGGGCATCGTGCCCGTAGGCTTGCTGCCGGCAGCCAAACTGCCTGTTGCAATTTGCTGCTGGGTGTCGGTCTTCGCATTCTGGGCGGAGGGCCCAGCGGACGAGCCCGGGGATGAACCGCTTCCGGAGGCAGCAGCAGCTGGCGAGGTAGGCAACGGCGATGACACGACTGCGGGGACCGGCGCGGGAGGTTGAGTTGGGGACGGCGCCAGTGCGACGGTAGCCGGCGGCTGTCCAGGCCCGGCCGCCGAAGCCGCTGCAGCGGCAGCGGCAGGTGCCGCCGGCGGTGCAGCGGTGGGCGCAGCAGTCACTGCGGCTGCCGGCACCGCAGATGTGACCGACGCGGAAAGATCTTGGGCTGATGGCTGCAGTGAAGGCGCCGCGGGCGCTCCTGTTGGGGCAGTCGCCATCGCAGCGGGCGTCGGCGGCTCGGCCGAGGACGCAGCAGCGGCGGCCGGGGATGCAGGCGGCGCAGCCGCGGATGTGGCCGGCGGTGCTGGCACTGATGCCTGTGCAACCGGCGAGGTTTCTGACACGCCTGGGGGTTGCGGCACATGTGCAGCCACCGCATCATCATCGACCGGGTGGGGCCCCGGCGAGGCGGGCGCCGAGTCCGATTCTGCAGCAGTCGCTGCGACTGACTTTGCGGAGGAAATAGTTGGTGTCGCCACCGGCACCGCCACCGGTGCCTCATATGCAGTCAGGGTCGTGGCGCTATGCTGTGACAGCACACGCAGGATGAGATGAGCCGCATCGCCCCTTGCCAGGGTGGCGGTGTCGGTCGGGGGCAGCACAGGGAAGACGGAGCTAGCCGCCGACGCCTGGAAGGCCTCCTTGCTCATGGGCGGCAGCCGCTTCACAGCGCGCCACGTGATGTGGCTGCCGTCGTTGTGAATCGCCTTCCAGAGGCCGAGGAGCTCCTGGCTGTCGACGTCAAACAGCAGGAGGCCCGTCTGACCCGATTTGGCAATCTCCTCAGGAGCTGCGAAGTACATGGTGCTGATCTTGATCTTGTCGTAACTGCGTCCATGCGGGCCACATGAGGGTCGCGGGGGTCGACGACAATACACACACAGCACCAATGCAAAACTACAATCCATCAGAAGAGCACTTCGTCGTCTTCGGGTATGTGGTTGTCTGGTGCAGTCGTTCAGTCGTTCATTGGATACCCAAGACCGTTTCCTGTTGCACCATCGCGTGTAACGACACGCCGTATGCTGGAATCCCGCAGCTGGCACAGCCCCGACTTCGGCCGGTACCCTGATTGTAATAAATAGCTTACAGAGCGCAAAGCCCAGATCACCCCCTCCCAAGAAATATATCTACCAATTTCCTATACCCTCCCAAGAAAGGTCGGTTCTTCAAGGCGCGAAGGAGCCTCCAAGCGCCGAGTCACTCACTTGAAGTACTGCTTCCTAGTATCGGCGCTGCATAGAGTCAGACGGACGCAATCAAAAGCACGCCAGAATTCTGCATTCAGCCCCGGCACAACGCGTCTCCCTGCCGCAGTCAAGGCGAGATGACGCGCCCACGGTGCTCCTGCGCTGATCAGCTTCTTCATCATAGCCCGGGTGCCTTCGTCCGCCACCGGGTATGTGATGCTACCATAGCTGCCGCTGTTGCTGACAAAGTTGTCGGGCGAGACAGAGGATCCGTTATCCTGATGCGTGCTGTCCTCCATGTTAATGTCGATCCAGTTGCTGGATCCCGGCTGGATGTCGTACGCTGCCCCTTTTAAACGCTCACGGCTGACCTATCGCCGCCAGGGGACACCGATGGATTATAGCCGTGGCTTCGTGGGGAATTGATGCTTGTTGCTGGGGCTTGCTGATAAGCGTCGCTCCTGCCGCAGGTGCTGGAGACCAGGCTCGGTCCCAGGGGCGTGCACTCTTGGATCCACCGCTCTGTAGGCAGCGGGTGACTAGATTCAGTCGCTTCTGATTTTATGGCTTCGAAACTGACCAAGATCCAGCGCCTCACAAACATCCGCCGCACCCGCCAACATAAGCCTTAAACGGAGAAGATGAAAAGCCACCTCATACTACTGACCTCGCGCCTTTATTACTTGGGAATGATCTTGATTGTGCAATGTCATCTAACCTCGCGTTTCCAAAGCCGATAGGCACCGAGTGAGCCGCGGACACGTTGATTTTTAATCCTATTTGTCAACTACAATAATGCATGTGCGTGATTTCATCAAGGGCGCTTTGACAGGAGTCGACCACTGCCAAAGCGTTCAATCAATTATAACCACCACAGCACAGCACTACTGCACATTGAGTATATGATTGGCATGCTGAACGAAGTTGCATGTCGGCTGAAAGACGGCGCTGACGCACATGCTCTGAAGCCTTGTACGGAATTGGTCACCTAGCGCCCGTGTCACGTTGCTTCATCTCCTTCAGACTTTTACATAATTATACGCCTGCTGTTATTTAAATGCCTCACAACCGCTGGATGCATGTACTTATGGTAGTGACCCAGGGGACAAGTCAGCGCTCTACGGCTTGGATGTCGATCTCAACGGATCTGGGTAAGGGTTGATTGACCTTACTTGCGTTCGTTGCATTGTCATGAGGCCGGCGTTTGCATGACTTGGGCAGGATCGCCGTCTTACGTAAGCGTGGCGTGATGGTATGGACCCTTATGGACTCGGTAGTTCTACTGTTGCGCGCTTTCAAACCAAGCGATCCGCTAGCTAGGATGTTTGACATGCACGCAGCCCCAATTTCCCACGCAACGCGCGCTAGCACGCCAACTGATCGGCCTTGCACACCGAACGTCCGCATCGAGGGCGTAACATCCAAGGTGACAGTTGATGATAGCAGCATACGGCCAACAAGTTTTTACCAAATACCGGCAAGACAGCCTGAGTGGCAGAACCGACTTGGTAACATCACTGTTACCATCGAGCAGTTCATGACTGAAAGCGTTTGACGGGCAGTTATGGCCCACTCCTGGGCCGTGGTCCGGTCCCGCGATGGGATGAGGCAGATAGGGGCAGATGGGTTGGCGGAGGCTGCTTCAACACAAGCAAGGGCACCGTACAATATCGGCAGTTGGCGGTTTACCCACATCCCATCCAAATGCTGCAGTCCATGGAGAATCTAGCCCACACTGCAGGCCACAGGGCCAGCATCTGAGCCATCGCAATCCTGGACATACCATTGCTGTCCATGTTCCTTGGGAGAACGGTACACTCCGTCCACCCTACCCCACCTGATGGGGGGTTGGGGGTTCACGTCGGCGGTGGGACCGGGACGTTCGCGGCATAGCTACCGAGCCTAAACCTGCTTACCGTACGCAAAGTTGGCCAAACCTGGCTTCCATGTCGCAAGGGGTATTGACTGTAGGCTATGCGCTACGAGCCGGCCGCCTTCGTATCCACGAATCCTGTTACGCTATTCAAGACGGCTACCCGCAGGAGTTCCTCCGTCTGAAAGGCGAAGTGCGGGCCCCAAAACAGCAGCACCGACACCACCATTACCTGACGACCTCTCAGCGATTGGTTGTCTACGATATGCGAAATGTAAACAGGCAGCCAAACGCTCATCCTGACCGCACATCCTGCCACCAAAGGTCGCGTATTCGCCCAGGAACGCAGCAACAGAGTCCCCAAATCCGTGGAGGCTCCAGCGCCGAGCAACCCGTGCCTCGTACGACAGGGTCGAGGCGGCCTCGCCCGCCCCCTCGTGCACCCCCTCCGCCATCCACCCAAACCAACCTATACACGCCGTCAGGGCTCGGTGCCTTGGCTTGGTCCCAACCCTGGGCCCGAGAATAACTCATCCAGCGACTCGTTCAGCCCTGCGGCTTCATCGGTAAACAACGGACCGTCCCTTTGCCCCAGAACCCACATATGTGACCCAGAACGTATGTCACCCACAGATTGTGCGTGCAACCAGGCGCGTAAATGGCGTCATTCATGCCGGTTGGCCTGCTCGTGAGGCTGACTTCGCTAGGCCAGAATCGCCTTGTGCAGCTGTTGCGATCCGGTGGGTGCGCCGCACCAGCAAACCGGGTACAGGTCCCTGAACTTACTCTCGTCCGCGCAGCAGTCCGCGCAGGGGCCCATGTGCTTGCACCCCAGCAAGAACCAGGAGCCCTTGTTCTGGACGCACAGGGGGCAGATCAGCGGAGGTGGCTGCGCGGGCCGTGCCGGCTGGGGAGGTGCCGTCGGCGCCTTCGGCGGCGGCTCCGCAGGCGCGGCGACATTCGGGGCGGGCTGCACCGCCGCCGGCCCGGCAGCCGTCTGTACCGGCGCGGCTGCGTATGTGCCGGGCAGCGGCCCCCGCACTGGCATCGGGCCCACGGATCGGTGCGGAACGGGCGCGACAGGGACTGAGCCAGGTGTAAACCTGTTGATTGGAATGATAGGGCCCATCGGCCGCAACGGAAGCTGTCCTCCCGTGGCCTGGACAGGCCGCGGGAGGCCAGTAAACGGTCTTACGGACGCCGCCGCAGGATAGATCGGCTGCGGCACAGCTGGGTTGCCAGGCAGGGGCCCTCCATAAGGGGAGGGCATCGGCGGTGGCCTGATGTGAGGGCCGCCTGCCGTTGCGATCGCTGGAGCTGCGGCGGCGGGTGCCGACGCCTGAGCCGCACCGACCGGTGCTGGCGGTGCGGCGCCGGACGGGGCAGGAGCAGGTGCCTGTGGCCCCGCAGCCGCGACGGACGCGGCACGCCGCTGCATGAGCGCAAGCAGCGGGGGCAAGTGCGCGGACGGCAGTGGGGCTCCACCCGCGCCCGGCGGCACCCGACCGACAGGGACTGCGGTCGCCGCGGCAGGTGCAGACACGGACGGCGCAGCCGCCGCTCCAACTGCCGGCGCAGCGACGCCCGGCGACGCCGACCGGGCGTGCAGGGCCAGCAGCGCATGCGGCATCGGCGGCGCCTGTGCCGCTGACGCCACTTGGGGCCACTGCAGTGCAGGCTGCTGCACGCCGGTAGACGGCCCGATGACCGCCGGCGCTGCAGCGGCGGGGCCCAGCCCCGGCTGCTGCACTGGCCCGCCGCTCATGGGTTGCGCCAGCTGCACGAAGCCGCCCGCGCTGGCAACCGCTTGCGCCACCCTCGGCTCCGCTGTCGCAGCCAGCCCTGCACCTATTTCGGCCTCGTGCTCCGCCAGCACCCTCAGCACGTCCCAGGCGTCCTGCCCCTGCGCCCGGACAGACTGTAAATTGTACGGCAGGCCCGGGAACACCCGACCGCCGGCGGGCGTCGCGACGAAGCGCTCCCTGGACATGGCCGGCAGGCGGCGCACCAGCTGCCAGGTGATGGACCGCGGGTCCCACTCCTCGACGCAGACGCCCCAGAGGCCCAGCACCTCCGCGTTGGGCGTGTGGTAGAGCAGCAGCGCCACCCTCGAGGGCGACACACCCGCGCTCCAGTTGGAGAACACGTCGGCGTCCACCTTGGCCCTGCCACTGCGGGGAGGAGGCGAGGTGCGGTGCGGTGCGGTGCGGGCAAGAAGGTGGTCCCGGAGCGCGGGGCGCAGGGTGGGGAGGAGGGCGGGTGAGGCGCAGACACACAGCGTGAAGGCGGACACCGTACGCGCCGTGGACCCCTCCGGAGGAGCAAGCAACTTCCGGCAGTGGCGGTGGTGGCGGTGGTGGTGGTGGCAGTGGCGGCGGTGGTGGCGTGGTGGCGGTGGTGGTGGTGGTGGTGGCGGTGGTGGCGCAATGACCAGCCGGGGCTGCAGTCCGAAACGCCCCGGGGCCCAATCGAAACGCTGCGGCCGCACCGAGTGGTGTGTGGTGGGAACTAAGCGCGTATGCGGGTGCGGGTATAGCCGAGCTCCGCACCAAGCTGCGTCCGGATCCGGTGACCCGAGTCCGAGTCGTCCGCACCCGCGGGTGGTAAGGGGGGAGGCGCGCAGGACTCTTGCAGCGCGACACTGAACCCGCCGGGAACGCATGGCTGCCTCTGCGGGTCAGCGCGGGCGACCTCGCCAGGCGCCCCCATGCGGCCGCATCGGAATGGGAGCCCTGCGCCCGCAGCCAGCACTGGCATCTCAACTGACAAGGAAGCAGCACGCGGGGCGGCAGCGACACCCCACCCCTCCCACGGTCATGATCCCCCCGTGCCGGGTCCCAACCGTCGCTCTGGCAGCAGCGCAGTTTGACATGTCTACCAATTTCCTTACCCCCGGTCCCAACACTCACTTCAGGTACGTCCCCAAGTGCTGGTTGTCGCAGTTGATGACGTACACCGCATCGTAGTCCCGCCAGAAGTTGTCCACGGCAACGGTGAGGTGACGGACAGGCGGGAGCGGCGGGGCCGCAGTGGTGGCCGCGGCGGCGACCGCCGGGGGCCCGGGGAAGACCGGCCCCGGGGGCACACCGCCGCCGCGGCTGGCGACCGTCGTCAGCGACAGTGCCACGGGCGCTCCCGCAGCGATGAGCGGCGTCAGCGACGGGCCCCGGGGTGGCTGACCCTGTCCGGGGGCCGGCCCAGCACCGGGAGCAGCCACCAGGCCCATGGCGGTTGCGGGGGTCCCGGCCGTGGCAACGATTGGGCCCACAGGCGCGGCGGATCCAGGAACGTTGGCCTGCCTGGGGCCTTCGGCCGCGGGTAGGCCCAACGGCGATGTGGCGGCGGGCGCCGCGGGCCCAGCCTGCGCCTGCACCTGCGGGGGCGTCTCAATAACCGAGGCCTGGTGTCGTATCTGTGGCGAATCCGTTGAAGGGGTTACGGTTGCGGCGAACGGAGGCGGGGACGCGCTGCCGTCGGGTCGCGCCGCCGCTGACGCCATTTGAACCGCAGGAAGAGCCGTCCCCCTGGTTGGACCGACAGCCGGGGGCACGGAGGCCTGGGCAGCCTCGCCTTGCGACGTCTGCTGCTGCTGCTGCTGCTGTGGCGCTGCCACTGCAGTGGTCGCCCGTGTTCGATCCTCATCGCCCGCAGCCGGCGGTCCGGCTGCTGCTCCTCCTGCAGGTGCTGATGCCGCTGGGATCTCTGCCTCGGACCCCGCCGACCCCTGGGGCTCCAACCCACCCGCCCGTCCCTCCTCCTCCAGACCGGCTGCGCCGGACGGCCCGGCTCCGGACTGCCCGCCGCCCTCCGCCGCCCCTTCGGCCGGCGGCGCCTGCGCGCCCTCCGTCCCGCCCGACGCCGTCACTGACTCCCCAGGTCCCCTCGCCTCGTCCGTCGGCTGCTGCTCCGCCTCAGCCACGGAGGTCTGGGCCCCTTCGGCGCCGGCCTCGCCGTCGCGCAGTGATGCCACCCGCTCCTGGTCCGCGCCCACGTCGGGCTCAGCGGCGTCCGGCTGCGATGGCGGCCGGGCGGCCGCGGAG
This sequence comes from Eudorina sp. 2006-703-Eu-15, assembly GCA_003117195.1. Taxonomy (NCBI): domain Eukaryota; kingdom Viridiplantae; phylum Chlorophyta; class Chlorophyceae; order Chlamydomonadales; family Volvocaceae; genus Eudorina; species Eudorina sp. 2006-703-Eu-15. The sequence continues at coordinate 831,192 of BDSI01000027.1, read as the reverse complement.
CCGTACACAGCCGCCGCCATCTTGGCGTCGGCGTTTGCGGCCGGGTTGCCCGACCCCGAGCTGCCTGCAATGCTGGCCCCCGCTGGGTCGATCGGCAGTTTCGTGTCGGGGTCCACGATGGTCAGCAGCTTCTTGCGCGGCGGCACGAGCAGCGGCCTGCTGCCCGTGTGGGGCGAGGAGCCCGCCGGCGGCGGGGCGACATCGTCGCGGTACGGCGAACCGGCGCCCTCGAACAGCGGTCCGCTGAAGGGCCTCGACGGAGACCCCGTGTGCACACGCGACCCGCCGTGGCCCTCCCCGGCCTCACCCGCATACGCGGAGGTAAACGCGTCTGATGCGGCGGCCGCGTTGCCGCCGCGCGACATCCACGACGTCGCCGACGGGTGCGGTCGTGGTGGCCTGGGGGGCACCTGCGTCGCGGTCATGGCGGCCACGGCCGCTGCCTCCGCCGCCGCTGCCGACGACATCCAGACGTCGTCCATGGGGAACGGCGAGTCGGATGCGTATCCGTCTTCGTCCGCGGTCATGAATGGCCTGTTTCCGGCGAGCACAGCACACACGGCGCCACCGCATTCGTCTGACTACGCCGATGGGGTGCTGGATCCTGGATCCTGGATGTGGTGCGGTGCGGTGCGGTGCGATGTGGTGAGCACTACCCACCGGCCGTCATTAGGGTGGCAGCAGTCCAGCAGATGGCACTGCAGGCCTTCTGTTTCTTATGCCTTGATGCCTCCGTCCGCAGCTCAACCGCTGTCCCTTATGGCCGCACCCACCCAACGGCCATCTCAGCCCCAACGGCCATCTCAGCCCCAACGGCCATCTCAGCCCCAACGGCCATCTCAGCCGTCTGATCCCTCCTGGCACCCCGGGGCTCCCCCCGCTGCCTCCATGAGCCCCCGGAATTCGCAAACCTCCGCCGGGGCCCCCTGGGGGACCCGACCGCTGCCCCCCGACCCCCACCTGTTCAGCGCCTCGTCGGTGGGGAACTCCCGCAGGAAGCACTTCTCCAGCAGCCGGTTGCCTATTCGGGACGGAGTCACGAACAACTTGGACGCATCCTCGGGCTGCGAGGCGCAGGCGGAGGAGCAAGCGGCGGTGTTAGTGATGGGGGGGAGCAGGGTGTTAGTGATGGCGGGTAGCAGAGTGGTGCAGAGGTCGTTTGGCCGCTGTGGTTTCCCAGCAGACAGCCCAAGGAAAAGTCTCCCGTGGCGCGACCTGATCCCTGGGACCCGACCCGGCCCCTGGAGCACGAGTGAGCCGCCGTGCGGGGCGAGGTACCGTGCGCGCGTGTCGAGACACCCACGCTGTGTGGTTAGCGAGAAACCCCCCGAACCGCGCTGTGTGCGTGTGCGTAGTATGAAGGACACGCACACCGTCACCACTGTGGGTGTGTTTAGGAGAAGAACCCGCCTGTGTGTGTTTAGGTAAGAGACCCGCCCTGTGTGTGTATGTGCGCGTTTGCCCGCCGCGTGTGTGTCTTCCTCCCAAATCCCCACATAGCCATACCTTCTCCATCTCCACCGCCACGCAATCCTGCTCCCGGAAGACTCTCTGCCGCAGCACGGGGCCGTAGTCGCTGACGTAGGCCCTCAGGTACTTTTTCGAATCGCTGTGATTCCTCTCGACCCATTTGATGTCCAGATTGAACAGCAGCAGCACGCGGGTTTGACCGCCCAACTGACTGTCTGCAGGGCAGGCGGGGACAGGGGCGGGGGCGGGGCTGTTAGATTGAGAAAACACAAGAACCCAGAAAGCGCCCGGCCACACCGATTGCAGCGTTGCACACCTACGTGATGGAGTACCTGCAAGGCCGCAGAAATTCTTCTGGCGGCGGCGGTGCGGCGGCGGGGTCGGGGCTGGCCGGGACGGGGTCGGGTCCCGGCGGGGCGGGGTCGCGGCGGGGCGGTCGCGACACCGCAGGACCCGCACCGACCCCGACATTGACGACCCAACCGGCTCGGTGGGCCGGGACACGTCGACCGGGGCAGCCATGACGGTGCGTGCGGCAGTTCCCAGACCACCCACACCGCAAACAGGCAGTGGAGGCGGCCGCGCGCCCCCGCAGTGGCGGCGCCGTGGGTTGGTGCACTCACCGAGCCTGAGCTGCATCAGGGCAGCCCACACGTAATCCGCCGGCGTGGTGTCGCTGGGGCGACCCCGTTGCTCATTGGCGATGCTGAGGGTGGGGAAGTCACCGATATGGACCGGCGGATGAGGCGGCGGAGGTGGCGGAGGCGGCATCGTGAAGAGGGGTTCAGGAAACGGGATTCGGGCGGCGGCTGCTGCCGCTGCTGCGGCCGCGGCTGCGGCGACGCCCGCCGCCGACGCGATGGCAGTGCCGCCGCTGGGCACGGCATCTCTGAACTCATCCAGGTGCATCGTTTGACCCTTCATTTTCTTCTTCTTCTTGCCGCCGCCGCCGCCGCCTTCGGTACTCGCGGCGGCACCGGCGCCCGGCGGGGCGGGGGCCGATGGGCCCTCCGCCGCCCCCGCGGTGTCCGTGTCGCCCTCCTCTGGCAGTGGACTGGCCGTAGGCAGCTGCAAGCAGTCAGGTGGCCATCGTCAGACAGCACCAAAGGGCGGTGCGCAGCCATGTCACGCAGTGTCCACCGCCCAGATGGGCATTTGTGTGATTAGCGAGAAACACGGCCGACCCGATCCAGTTGCGAATAAAAAATACCAGAATACGGTACCATTACAACCTGCAAATGATACTGTATCAAAGCAACAAACGGAAAGCCGGTGCCGCGCCATCGCCGGCGTAGAATGCATTTGCGTAAACGCGGGACATGTGCGGTAAGAACGGATGGAGCCCTCGCCCGCAAGGCGGGTCACGCGAGGCAGGCCCCCCGCTGTGCTCCTCCTCGGCGGCCCTGTTCGGGGGGCGCCGGTCACACCCTGGCGCGTGCGCGCAGCGGGGAGCACCGCCCGACATAGCGATGGTATCGTCGGCCCATTGCCTCTCTCTCTGCTGAGGATTGCCTGTACGGTACTGCAGCCGCCGTTGCGGGCCAGTTCTGCGCTCCGCAGCCGCCCCCCGGAGTCCCGACATCCCACTCGGTGATCGGCCGCAGGCCGCAGCCCCGGCGCCTGGGGACCCCTCTAAGTAGGGACCCCTCTCGGTGGGGACCCCTCTCAGTAGGGACCCCATCACGACGCGTGCACCCCCGGGTGCAACTCAATGGGGCCCCGCCCTGAACGGACATCAAGTCATATCCGCGGCACATGTACAACTGCAGCTGGTACGTGGCTGCAATGGGCGGCACGGGCGAAGGAGACGTACCTGCGCCTCGCTGGCGGGCACGGGCGGTGGCGCGCTGGCAGCAGCCCAGTCGGGTTCCGGGGGAGGGGCCGGAGCAGCCTCTTCCTGCCTGGGCATCCAGGACGGCTCCTCCACTGCGTGGGGGCGGCGGGGTGGCGGGGTGGGGTGGGGTGGGGAGGCGGAGGCGGGATCAGCGAAACGTCCGGTCGGAGGCGCAGACCTCTGCGGGGTGTGGGCCAGGGCACTGCGCATCGTCCCCTTCAAGCTCCATGCACCGCGGGCCCAAGCGAGCAGACCACCGAGGACAGAAAGCACATGGTCCATGCGCTCCAGTTCTGTCACGCGACGGTCAAGAATCCGGCCCAGCCGTACGTACGAGCTCAAGAACCCGGTCCATTTGTTGTCAGGCGTCTTGACAAGGGCAACGCGCAACTCAGAGGCCCCGGATCCCAGTGGCGCATACCCAGTACCCACTCTTGGGGACATCACGCGCCCGGTTCATGATGCTGATACCGCGGGGGGCCGCGGGGCGAAGCGGCTGCGCCTGGACCTCGTGCCCGTTCTCCAAGCCCCGGGCCGCCGCGGCCGCCACCTCCTCGGCCGCCCTCCGCCGCTCCTCCCGCGCGCGACTGCCCACCCGCGTCGAAGCAGCGCCTGCCGCCGCGCCCGCGGCCGCGGCCAGCGCTTTTGCCGCGGCGCCGCCCTTTCGGGTCTTCTTCGCGGCCTGTTGCCCTGTCGGCGCGCCTCCACTCGCGGATGCCTGATCCCGTGATCGCGAGGGCAAAAGGGGACGTCGCCACCCGCCGGTCGCGGACGGTGGTCAGAACATCGGTCCGAGTACCAGTACCTTCCACGCGCCCTCACAGGACAGCACTCCCCACCGCACATGCAGCCCGAAAGCCCGTCGCCCGTCGTACCTGTCGTACCAAGCGAGTTCCTACGCCCTTACGGATCCCGCGAGCAGCCAGGACTCACGCCCATACCCGTCGACCCCTTCTTACGGAGCGCCCCCTCCTCGCCCCGGCTCCAAAAACACACACGCACACTCACTCACCTGCCCATCGGCGTCCCCCGGCGGCCGTTTCCGCCGCTTGGCGGCCTCCGCGAGGGCGGCCAGTGAGCGGGCCGTGGCGTCCATCGTGTACAGCTCGTGCGCTGGCTTCGGGTCGGTCCCTGCCACCCCGCCCGCGGTGAAGATCGCCACACGGCAGATGTGGCCGTCGCAGGAGTCCGTGACGCAGCGGTGCAGCTTCGGCTTGCCCTGGGGGTGATAGACGGCCGGATGGATGGGTGGAGGAAGGGGGGTTATAGGGAGTAAAGAGTAAGGAGAGGAGGCAGGGCACGGAGCAAGGGACCGCGTAGTTTGTCAGCTGGGGGCAGGAAGCGGCCGCGCCACTCGCCATTACGAGCGAGAAAGGCTCCAGTACCAATTGACGGCGAGTACTCGGATTGCAGAGGAACAATGGGCATGACTCATGGACGAAACTGCCGGAACGGCCGACCAACGGGACGTGTCAGACTGCCCGGCGACGGCTCGCCCACTCTTCCCTCTTCCCGTGTGCTGGTCGGCTGCGCCTGCGCTGCCTGCAGCTCTCCGCCGGGTGAGGAACAACCCGCCGGTCCGGTCCCCGCCCCACCTCCCGGGTGTGGTCCTTGAAGTTGCGGTCGAACTCGTCCCCGCGCAGCTGGGCCATGCCGTCCGCAAAGGGTCGCCAGCACTTGTCGTGGAACAGCATCGAGCAGCCGCGCGTGCACTGCAGCAGGTAGCGGCGCTGGCTCTCTGCCGGCAGAGAGGGAGGGAGAGGGAGGCGCCGGTGCAGGCAGTCGAGGGGATGAGTCAAGAACTTGCCGAAGTTCCATGCACAGGCGGTTCAATGCTGGCATCGAGCTAAAGTGGTGCGTCAGGGATTCTATCCTCCGCCTCAGGTTGCTGCTGCCATCAGCCCCGGGTCATTGCAGTCCGGCACGAACCGTATAGGTTCCCTGTGTCGCGCCAACCCTCGCCCTGCTCCCCCTCCTGCTGCCCTGCTCCCCCTCCTGCTGCCCTGCTCCACCCCGCCCCTCGCCTGCGGAAAAGACAACCGCTGGCGTTCTTCTCACGTTCTGCTCGAGCTAGCGGAAAGAGCGTCCGCAAGGCGCTTCCCTTGAAAGCTTGGAACCCGCACTTTCCAGCTTCAAGGCCGTGGCACCGCAAACACAGGGAGGTCCTGCCACGGCCCTCCCCGCGGCACCGCCGTCCGCGCAATGTCGCCCCACGGGAGTGCCACCGCCCTCCCCTGCGCCACGCACCTTTGACATGGTAGCGGGGCTCATCACAGACGTGGTCCGTGTCGTTCCCGGGGCGCAGGCAGCAGTACCCCAGCACGCTGTCAGCGGCCGCAGCCGCCCCGTCGTCCGCAACCAGGCCGCGCTCCCGGCGCAGTCGCTCGCGCTCCTCCCGCTCACTGCAGGCAGCGGCGTGTTCGGCCAGAAAAACATTGCGCCGTGGAACGTTGAGTTTCCAAGCATTTCGTGTTCCGTGGTTTGGGGTTTAGCAATGCTCCTCCATTTAGGAATACTCCTCCATTACAAGTAGTGGGGAGCTTCTTGGTGGCGAGGACCCAAACGACATGACGCCATCAGAGCTCAGAGGAAGTGTAGCAAGGCGGAGCCGTTGGAGTTGGGCGGACAGGACCGCATGCAAAGGCCTCCAAAACCCCATCCCACCAGCGCCACAACGCAACTCCTCCTTTTTCCAACCCCACAGCTCACCGAGCCAAATGCTGCTGCCAGGCGTCGTCGTTTGCAAAGTCCGTCCGGCTCATCGCCGCGCCCCCGCGGGATCCCGACGCCGCCGCCGTGGGCGCCTCCTTCTCCTTCCGCGCCTTGTTACGCTTGCTCGCCTGCTCCTGAAGCGGACATGGCGAGGGAAGCAAAGCGGGCGGCATTCAACACCTGGGCCGTCGCAGCTAGCGTCCGTCCAGTCCCATCTCCACTGCGCCTCGTCGACATTACATCCCCTCAATGACTCTTTTTTTAACGCAACACACACCCTTGCCTGCGAGGACCCCCCTCCAGAAGTATATTGGTGCTTGGTTTGGGTCGGGCAGGTCTCTACACACATCCCAGACATGCCCACATACCGACATACCCACATATACACACACCCGCAACGTTTTGCTTGCAGGTGGGTATATCGCGATAACGAGAGAATCGCACGCACGCACAGCATTGTGGTGTGAGTCTGTGTGGCCAAGGCAGCCGACCCGCACCAGCTGGTAGTCTTCCGCGACGCAGCGACTTCTTCCTATAGCTTGCCTGTTTCCCGTTCACTTCTCTTTGCCTTCTCCGGCCTTGGCTTATGCGATTTGCCCCTCTCGCGTTACCGCATGCCCGTCCTGTGCTCAACACACCGAACCCCCATGACGACCGTCGGCTGATCAACACCGGTGTCACAGGTCGGTGATCAGAAGCCCGCTCTCGCGCGTGTAGTTGTTTAACAGTGAGCTCTTTGCTGCCTGATTTGCACAACGGTGGTGGCGCGGTTGCCTTGTTCGCCGCCACTATGTATATTAAGTTTGTTCATGCCGGATATCTGATAAGTATATCCGCACCTGGGCTGGGTCGGGGGCGGGTAGAAGCACGCACACACGCACACACGGCCTGCCTACGAACACACCCCCGGGGTGGTCCTCCCTAAACACACCTGCGCCCGCTCCGCCTTGGCCTCCGCCGACCTCGCCTCTTTGCGCCCAGCAGCATCCGGTCGCGCCGGCGCCGACGCACCCGCTGCGCCCGGGCCACCCACTCCCGCGCGCGCCGTGCCTTTCTGCGCGGCGGCGCCATCGGCGCTCTCCTGATCCGCGAAGTCGTCGTCGCCGTCGTTGTCCACCAGCGGCGGCATCTCATCGTCGCTCTCAGCGCCCGAAGCCGCGGACTGGGCTGGCTGGGCTGGCCGGGCTGGCTGGGCAGCTGCAGAGGTCGTGGAGGTGCTGCTGGTGGCCGCGGCCGGGCGCACCGGCCTCTCCGGCCGAATGCTCTCGCGGACGCCCACCCCGGCGTTGCTGTAGGGCATGCTCGCCCTCTCGTTCAGCGGCGACTGCGAGGGCTGCGGCTGGGGGGACGGCGACGGCCTGGGCGCGGCGGCCGTGCTGGCAGGCGCCCGTGCGAGCCGCGCTCGCGTCTCCTTCTGCTGGTTGAGGAACCCTGCCCGCATTTGCACGGCGCGGTGTGGGGGAGACAGCCAAGGGGAGGGGTATAGGAAATTAGCGGGACATTTTCATACTGCGCTGCTGCCAGAGCAAATGGTCATACCGGGTGTATGGGTGTTTAAAGTAATCAACACGTGTGTCCGATGACACGGGACGCGCTACGGGAGTCCGCCGGCCCTACAAATCATCATGTCTTTCACGTGTGAAGGATGATGAGCACCCGGCGGTCGGGGCATGGTTGGTTGGTCGAGGGCCAAAGAGCGGTCCCCAGAGAGCCCTCCCCGCCGGGCCCTACAGAGCGGATGACACATTCGACGTGGTGTTGATTCGGTGATCAGCGGCGATCTGGCGGGCAAGCAGCATGTGGCTGTGTGCTAACACACGTCCCCAGTGGTGGCCGGACCGGCCTGCGCGCTAACGGATTGAGTGGACTCGTGGGAGGCACAAGCCCAGGGCGAGCCCAGTTACACCCGGCACTCGTGGGGGTTGGGGGGTATAGGAAATTGGTAGACATATGTATAGTGCGCTGGGGTTTGGGGGTTGGGTGGGTGGAGTACATTGCGGCGCCGAGACGCCCATGGCGCTCGCGAGTGGCGCAGGACGCTGGAATCTGCCACTTCAAATATGTGCACATGCATGACACAGAACTCTCCACCGGTTATCTTTCGCTTCTCTTTTCGAATTATGTCATTTCCAGGTGGACCATCACTTCAACCATTAAGTGGTCATTCATTCATCGATCAGGGCGTCGTTCCTTGCGCACGCAGTCCATTGCCTCGGGACTAGAAATGTCAAGGCCATGACGGTGGGCATAATCGCATCGCCCTAGCCTTCCGAGACACACAGCCCCCTCCCCCAGAGGCTGTACGCACCTTTCTTCAGCGTCAAGCCGCCAGCGCTAACTGGGTTAGCCGCCTTCGCTGGGGCCGCTGGGGCGGGCGCCTGCGCCGCCGCGGCCCCACGCGACTTTGACCGCGGCATGTCGTACGCCTCGTCCCCGCTGCTCACCAGCACTGGATAGCCCTCGCTATCGCTGCCCTCGTCCTCCTCATCGTCCTCCGACACCTCCTCGATGGCTGCCGACGCGGCCGGCGGCGTGTGCGCCGCAACACGATTAGCTAGTGCCGGTGCTGGCGGTGCTGGTGCCGGTGGTGGCGCCGCTGCTGCTGCTGCTGGTGCCGGTGGTGGCGCCGCCGCTGCTGCTGCTGCTGCTGGTGGCGCCGCTGGTGCCCCAGCGGTGCGCGGGAACGGCCTCTTGTGGACGCCTTTGTCATCAAACACCCAAACACAATCATCGTCATTAGAGTCCGCTTCAGAGTCATACTCATCGTCCAGACCGTCCGTGTCATCCTCCTCGTCCTCGTCCTCGGAGTAATCCTCCTCCGAGTCGTACTCATCGTCGCCCTCCCCCTCCCCGCCTTCCTCGTCGTCGCTGGCGGACTCGTCGCTGACCAGCGGCGGCGGGTCGCCCTCCGTGTCTGCCCCGCCGGCCGGCTGTGTGTCCCTGGCCATGCTTGCTGCGTCGTTGCCAATGCCTGATGCTGCGGAGGACGCCTCCCGGCCTGCCGCGCCATTGCCGTTGGCTGTGCGGGTCGACGTGCGACTGCTTACTTGGCTCGATGCATGTGCAGTCGTCCGGCCCGTCCCAGCGGCACTCGCTCCAGCATTCGCAGCGCCAGCTGGCTGGCCATTGTGGCTGTTGACAACTTGGCCGTTGACTACCTGTACCCAGCCGTTTGCTGTGCGAAACTTGGTGAGCTGCGGCGTGATCCGCTTGCGAAGATCATCCGCGGGGCTGAGTAGCTGACTCCCGGCGCAGCGAATCGGATCGGGGCAGAGAAAGCACGCACGACCGCACGGAAGGGCTATATGAGACAAGGGTAAGCGGAGCGAAGTGGTTGCATTGGAACCTTCAATGAGTAAGACGGTTGCCGCTGTCACCCACATCATCTGGCAGTGTATGCGCTCACACTGTCCCAAATCAGCATCCTCGTACGTACCGGCGGTCCGCTATCCTCCGGCGGCAAGCTTCCCGGCGTGTTCGATTGAATCTACAGATGTTTCAGACAGGATATCAAGCGTGGTGCACAACACAGTGCTGGGGTCAGATAGATTAACTGTGCGTCCTGACGAAGTGCTGAAGAGATCTCAGGATATTCGTTGTTTGAACGAATGATATATTTTACCTGACGCTGCCTGTTTTCGCCTGACATGCCAAAGACTCCCGCTCTCAAACAACCCTGTGCACCTGTCTCCCCACCCGGCGAAGTAATCTATTATGAGTAAACGAACGGTGTTGTAGGAGATGGTGCTTTTCGCATCAAATTCATGCGTCAATCGCCCATCCTTTTCAGGCTTCTATGTAATCGGCCACAAACCGATGATGTGTCGTTGTGCAACCGTATCGTCAGAAGAATTACAGTCAAGTTGAATCAGCCCGCAATATTATAGGACATCAACGAGCATGTCGTACAATATGATCGTGCTATGCATAAAATGCCGGTTGAGTGCTGCTTATTCTGAGAGGCTGCACGCATACCCTGTCGATTTTACATGAAGACTACAAACATGTCGCATAGCACGGGCAAACAAGAACTTACGTTCTTGAACCTAGTTGAAGTAGAAGAGCAGGCGCGACAATCATTAACCAAGATGGCATATGATTATTACAGCACGGGATCGGACAGCTGCTCAACCGTGGCCGAGAACCGCATGTGTTTCACCCGATACAAGCTACTTCCCCGCATGTTGCGGGACGTCAGCCGCGTTGATACGTCCCATGCGCTCTTTGGTGTGTATAAGGGATCGCGGGGCAGCCAGGGGTTTAGGCCGTGCGATAGGGACGCAGCAGTTCCCCGGAGTTGAATGGGACTGCATCACGCCATCGGGTCGGGATGAATCCGCACGACTCCGTGTGAGAAAATTTCCGGTCGAGGGCGGGCTGGGACAGAGCTGCCCTCGAAGGATTTCCCATATCTACACGTTCAGTCCTCGTACCTATCCCCGTAACTTGCAACCGCCATCCCCACACTGCGTACACGTACGTCTCAGGACCCGCATTCCTAAGCTGTTACGCGCTCACCCACCTCGCTAAAACGCACATGCAATGAATCTATGACGTGTCCGTCGGCCAACGGGACATGAGCTCCCAATGTCGCACGGCACAGCGGTTGCGCACATACAGCCGTAGTGGCAGTGTCGCACCCCATGAACCACCCACACGACGCGGCACGCGACATCCGCCTCCATAGTCCGCAGCGCTCTGACCTGCACCCTCTGCCCGGACTGCCACCGACGCACCGGTCTTGGCCTGGGGACAGGCATCCGCTCCTCCATGCCCGTGTGGGTGGCGCCTATGGCCATGCACGGCCTGGCGGACCCGCAAGGACGCGAGGTGGCCACCTGCCGGGCAGCCGCCGCCTGCGGGGTCCCCTTCACCTTCTCCACAGTCGCGACGTCGTCACTGGCGGAAATCCAAAGCACGGGCCACAGCGGCGCAATCTTCCAGCTCTACGTCATCAGGTGCCGCCCTCGAACCACGGGTCTCATACGGTAGTAGCCACTCCGCCCCCAAGCCCTCCCAACCCCCGTGGGCAGATCCAAAGCAGCCTTGCGATTTACACGACCCATGTCAGGCTGGGTTGCGGACGGTGTGATGGTATAAACCGTGGCCCAACACATCTGGTGCCGCAGGAACCGGGACGTCGTCCGGCGATGGGTGACGGAGGCGGAAGATCGGGGCTTCAAGGCCGTGATGGTCACGGTGGACGCACAGCGGCTGGGCAACCGGGAGGCTGACGCCAGGAACAAGTGGGTCGGTGGGGCAGCCGGCGTGGGTCCGGCGTGGGGCACTTCAGTAGCCCGCCAGCTCTGGGTTGGGCGCTCAGCTTCGTCCGCAGCGCGGCTGCAAATGATTGGTGAAAGAACACCCCACCAGGCAAGCTGCAGCGGGCTCTACACGGCGACGTGAATCAAAATGGCCCCTTACGCATATGCTGCGGGAGATATGAAACGGCAGTGGCGGGCGTGTGTCGGCCGTGGACGAGGATGCAGCCTTTTGGCAGCCTTCCCATGAGTTGTGTACATTTTTCGATGTTGTCCTTATTCCGTGTGCTGTTTCCCGCCAGGTTCACGCTACCGGCCGGCTTGGCGCTCCGCAACCTGGAGTACTTGTCCGCGGGGTCCACAGCGCAAGCTCGCGACTCGGCCGACGGATCGGCGCTGATGCGGCTGTTTACGGCGGAGGTCGACGACGCGCTGACGTGGGACTTCATCCCCTGGCTTCGCTCCATCACCAAGCTGCCAATCATCGTCAAGGTGGGGTGCGCAAGGGCGGTGCTACTGAAGCTGCGTACGGCAATGCCAGGCTGTCCACCGGGTTCTGGCCGTCAAGGTGTCGGGTCCATGTGTGTCAGCGAGTGCCGTACTGGGGCTAGGGTTTAGCGAGTGCCGTACTGGGGCGCACACCGGGCTCCAGCAGTGGCACCCGCGACCTGTCCCATCAATAGGGGCGTGTTGAGCGGTAGGCAAGGCAGTGTGCGGGGTGTGCGAGCAGCTGCCCGTATGCGTAGATGTTATGGATATTCCAATGTGTGACGCAGTAATGGGAGGCTCCCGCGCCGCCAGAGCGCTGTCGTTTTGGCGCGCCTTGGGCTGGCGTGCTGGGCATGCGCGATGTCGCGTAAGGATTCCGGATCTGCTGCCCCGGCCACACGAGCTCACGCCACTATGCTGTGCGTACTGTGCGATTCGCGGGTCGCTTCCGGAGCGGGCCCACCTGCTTACAGAACCCACCGTAGCCAGCACCGCCGGCGATGACCCGCGGGAATGCGGTGCCGGACTGGTGCAGGCGCGGAAAAGAAGTGCGTGCCAAGTCAGCACAAGGGAATTGCAAAGGCGACAGTGGGGCAACTAAAAGGATGAGATGGCCCCACGACACGCGAACAATGGCAAGCGAAGATGAACAAGCAGCGATAAACACAGTTTGCGCCCCATTGGCAAGGTTATCTTTAGCAGTGATGAAGGTCTTCACAAGATGGATTGGAGGTCGAGTGCGACTTAACGTAATGAAAGACGAGTGGACAACACTTCGTGTCTGTGACTGTGAGTGCACAACACTTCTTGCGGGTGGGGATTGCGAATTCCTCCAGGGCATACTCGCCCCGGACGACGCGGAGCTGGCCGTCCAGTACGGCGTCGACGGCATCGTGGTTTCGAATCACGGAGGCCGCCAGCTGGACTACGCGCCCAGCGGACTGGAGGTCCTGCCCGCAGTGGTGGCGGCGGTGCGGGGCCGCGTGCCAGTGATGGTGGATGGCGGGATGCGGCGCGGCACGGATGTGATCAAGGTGGGCTGCACTGCAGCTGTATTAGGCAGGGCCGGCACGCGAAGTCAGATGTGCTGACTAGCTGGCTGAAGGGCTGTTGGGCCGCCTAAGCAACAGCTTTCCCGAGTGGTGTGGATGCAGCTATGTCAATAAGGCTTGCTCGCGCTGCCGGGTTAAGGATTGTCAGACCATACCGGCAATCACGTGTATGTCACGCATTAAGCAACCGTGGATGCTCCTGCAGGCGTTGGCGCTGGGCGCATCCGCAGTGCTGCTTGGAAGGCCCGTCCTGTATGGCCTTGCCGTGGGCAGCCAGGCGGGAGTGGAGCGGGTGCTGCAACTGTTGCGCAACGAGATCGAGCTGTCGATGGCGCTTTTGGGCTGCGCTACCGTGCAGGAAATCGGGCCGCACCTGCTGCTGCCCCACTCACGCATGTGATTTCGGCGCATGTCCCTCGTTTGGGTTCGCAGAAGAGATACCTGCATCAATCCTCGGATTGCCTATTTGGGTAAATGTTCCAATAGTGATGAAGCGAACCAAGTGCGAGCATATGATGACTTATATTTACCCATCGTCGTATCTATCGCGGTCTATACATTGCTGACGTTTGAACACCTATGATCTGTCAGGCGGCCCCGGTTGTATGGAACAACCCTGATAATGGATTCTGCGGTAGTAGTGACCGCCTGCAGCGCTCCCATATTTACCAAGTCCTACCAGGTCGCTTGCGCCGACGACATGCAGCACACGGCCACGTGAACAACACTCCTACGGGGTATCATCATCACAATGCATTTGCGATGCTGGGATTTTCGCCTAACTGGAGCACATTCGCTCGTTTGAGCGCATGTGAGCACCCTCCGTACGGACCACCAGCCGTTCACGCTGTACCATGGCGTTATATGCCACAAACACCTGCCCACAGCAGTAATCCAAGGACCCAACGCAGACACTGGTCGTAAGTTTTGTTCGTCGCACGCGGCCATCCGCCGCTTTGAGTCAAAGCCTATGCACGCCAGCACACATGGCTAGTTGTCTAACGGGTCATACGTACGTCATCCGATTCATCTGGCAGGACATACAGCTGCAGTGAAATCGTCTGCAGGGCTGCATCCGTCGAGTCGATTCAGGGAACAGGTCATTTCCTAACGGCCGCGTGCAGGTCAAACACGCGCCAATTCCTACGTGTATATCACGAACCCGAACTGCGCGGTGAATATCCTATGCTCCTGTCTCGGAACCGAAGTACAGCATTGCGCCCTGCTCTCATGCCGGACCACCGAGTGGTGAGACACATTACGCACCGCCCCCAGTCCCGGCTCACCCTAGCACACCGCGCCCAACAAACAACATTGGCTTAGAACAGCGCCCCAGGAGCCTGCGCCTTCTCCTTCTCGTACGTCTCGAAGTACTGGTAGATAATCGTCACAGCCAGTAGGATACCAGTGCCGGAACCGATGGCGCCCATGAAGTCCGCAACAATGGTCAAGGCACCAATGCACATGCCACCGAAAGCGGCTGCAATGGGGATATAGCGGTTCAGCTCCTTCTTCAGCGAGGCAGTGGTGTCACGGTGGCCCTGGATGAACATCTGCTGCTCCTTCAGCTGCTTGGCAACGTCACTGGCGCTGCTGCCGGACACCTCAATCCATGTCTTAGAAAACAGCGCGCACGCCGTCAGCATGAAGGTCACGTAGAAAAGGGCGTGCAGCGGGTTGGCCGCCACCTCCGAAAGGCTGTTCGGTGGTGAGATGTAGTACACCAGGCCACCGACCGGAATCATCTGTCCGCTGCCGTACTCCATCTGCTGCCACCGGCCCAGGAGCTGAACCAGAATGTTGCCACCGTACCGCTTGTATAGCAGCTGCGAAATGAAGTAAAGGTTGGACACAAGGGCAGACTGCAGGATGATAGGCATGTTGGAGGTGTAGAACAGCTTGATGGGGTAGTTGCCCTGCTGGCCGCGGGCACGCTTGTTGCGCACTGGCAGATCCACACGGAAGCCCTGGAAGTAGATCACCACCAGGAACACTGCAACGGTCGCCAGCAGGTTTGTCATGTTTGGCAGGTTGGTCCGGTAGAAGGCTTCCTTGAGCGCACGGACCTGAAAATGAGGGGAATGCGCAAGGAATTATTGGCAGGTTTCCAACAAAGGTCCTGAAGAAAACCTAGCATGTCATCACGAGCCGTTATCTGCTGACGGTGTACAATGAGGTGTACAATGAAACATGTCTGTCTTGGTCGGTTAGCCAGCCATCGGCGTCCCTTACAATCCAGGTGGCCATCATCTCGTTTGAAGTCATCAACGCCACTGCGCCTAATCGACCGTATTGGTGCCGAAGCAAGACTAAGTAGTACCCTAATGATCGGGTGCGCGCGGCACGCATTCCAAGGCATACCCCCCGATGCCTACCTTGTCCGACCGCGTGATGAGCAGGTGGAACATGGCAATGATCGCGCCCTCAAACTCCGCACCACGTGCGCTCTGAATGGTGTACGGGCTGAACGCCTTCCAGATGATGGACTCGCAGATGTTAGTGGCAATGAAGAGGGAAATGCCCGACCCGAGGCCGTAACCCTTCTGCAGCAGCTCGTCCAGGCAGATCACGATGATCCCGGCGAAGAAGAGCTGCGTGATGATCAGGATGGCATTTAGAGGTCCAAGCTCCCGAACGTCGCCGTACATGCCCGAGACGACATAGGCAACCGCCTCGCCAATGGTGATCAGAACGCCCAACAGCTTCTGAGCGCCGTTGAGCAACTCGCGGTCTGCCTTCACACTGTTATCCACATCGATAATCTTGGATCCGGCAAGCAATTGCATGACGAGACCGGAGGTAACGATGGGGCTAATGCCGAGCTCCATACAGGTACCACGGTTGGACGCCATGATAACTCGCACCCAATAGAACGGGTCCGAGCTAGAGTTGGTCTTAATGCCATAAAGAGGAAGTTGTGAGCAGACAAGGAAGATGAAGAGCGTCACCGCGGTGTAGAGGAATTTCTCCCTGAACGGGACGCGCCTGTCGGCTTGCTGCACATCAGGCAGCACCGAGAGGAAAGGCCGCACTAAGTTGAGCGGCCGAAATCCTGCCATTATCTCCTTGCTCTTCTTCGAGGCTCAGATCTGGTAACGCCGGGTCGTGGGCAGCGCCCGGAAGAGCAAATATGCCAGTGCGATCTGAGCTCGCGCTACGGGGTCTGCGCGCAAAGGAGACAGTTGCGCTTTGGGCAGCAACTAGGTTAAATGGCTATGTCTGAATGTAAGGTTGTGAGCTCTCAATGGAAGCCTCGACCATGGCGCAACTCTTCAACCACATTTGACCCGTACATATTGGGCCCGAAATGCAGAGGAAGGGACAGCGATGCCCTTTCAAGGCAACGGGGCTCGATGGATTGCTCCATATTGCTAAGCTATGTCTCGTGTTTTCTTAAGGTCCGACACTCTGCTTCAGTGTGGCTCGAAATTGAGGTAGACCCTTTCCCGGCAGTAGCAGTTTGCGTGCACGATCTCGCTGTGCATATGGTACCATAAATTACTTTCCAAGTTCCGGAACATATCAACGCACAGGAAAGCTTGCGCGGGCAGTTTTCAACAGGCGTATTACAGCCGAGGCGGACATCTTCGATACAGTCTCGCAGCTGTTTGCAGCACCTTGTGATGCGTGGCGTATGCACCTTTGCAGCTCCCCATTACCTTTCGGCACGTGGGTACATGCCGGTGCATTGGCAAGGCATCCTCTGCATACCACACCTGCAATCGCCTACTAGGGCCTAAGGAAAGGAGAACGACTGCGCAGCGCCAGTTACGGCAGTCGAGGTCATCCAGAAATACTGACGTCACTTCACACTTCCTTGACAGTCTGGCAACTGTTTCCCTTATTGCGAACCACGTTCAACAAAGGCAACACATCGTCAGCATCCGCGGCTTCAAATAGAACCCATGTCATTACCCTCAATAATGACCCTAAGGGTAACAAAGACCTGTGTGGAGGTTTTTTTTGCTCAAACCCCCTACAACCCGACGTCGCGAAGGCAGTGATCCTGGTGGTGAGCCGCCAACCCGAGCTCTGCATTCCATCACGACATACGGCAACCCCTTGGTGTAGCATCGGGCGAACCCCGAATGCTCAACGACATCGTACAGAGAGCCTTGCCAGTACGTCATGAAGACAGGTTTACTTTGCGAATGGGCCCGCTTTAAACCCCGTCAGGCCCCCATCGTGTCGCCGCACCTGCAATGTTTCCATTTGCCTTTCCTGCCCTTAGGCCGTCCACGCCGATCTTCCGCACAAAGTCGTGGGCGAGTAGCAAGCCACCGAGGTTGAGGAGGGGGGCGCAAGAGACAGCGGACGCGTGCCAGCCGTGTGTTCCACGAGCGGACGGAAGGAACAGCATGAACGGCAGAGGAACCTCTGGAGCCTTTTACCACTGGGCAGCGCTCAACAAGCATGTCACATGACGCAGTTGCCAACGCGCACGAACCCATCCTGCCATCCAATCAGGCATCTCGCCATTACTGCAGCCAAGCCAGCACGCGCGTCCTTTGCATCTGGGAATCCCCGTTTGATTTTCTAAAGACGCAGCAGCAACATCACCCCTAGGTGACGGCCCCCAACTGGGTGTGTGCCAGAGCCCACCCCTCGTAACGCCATATCCGTCTGCCAACGAACACAAGCCAAACAACACCAGGCAGGTCACGCTCACATTATCACGTATGGCCTGAAACATCGCCCGCAGATAGCGAACCGCAAATTATTACATCATAAGTATGCCGCTCGCTTTGCCAGGACACGGCGCGCCCCACAGCCCACAGACCTGCGATTGCCGCCCCGCGTCGTATGTTGCCCAGCACTTCACCCACATGGCCCCAGGATGGCCGAGGGCCCGGGAGCTCCTAGTGCTGCGCCGGCGCTCAGTCCCATGAGCTAAACTGTGCGGGTTATGGCCGTCCCATGAATACTGCGTGCTGGATCACGTGGTCGTGTGTGCATGGACATGCGTGCAAAGCGTGATACGGCAGGGACAGGAATCACGCGAAACCCAAATGCACATGCACATGCATGCAAATACGTGTACGTGTACCTGTACCTGTAAGGTGTGAGCTGTTCGCCCCTTCCTAGGATTATACATATAATCGGAGAACTTTCTGTGGACTCCTATCACCCTACCTTCCATGCGCCACGCGTGCCTGAATTCCCATTACGTTCCTGTGAACCAACAATCAATCCTGCCGCATTTGTTCAACAGTGAAAACTTCTGTTCGGCAGCGGCAAAGACGCCTTCGACACCCCTCCACGGCATACTCACCAATTTACACGCGCAAGCGCATACGGACGCTGCATGGAAACGCGAGCGTCCAAAATCCATCACAGCTTCCCCGCCCAAGCATCAACAAGCCAACTCCAACACAAGAACCCACGGGCAGCCTGTACAGCCCCCAGCAGCCCTGCTATCGCCGTCCGCACGGCGCAATGCAGCGCGACGACGCCCTTGGCCGGCCCCGTCACGAGTCCTTGGAAAAGTATTCCCTGGCGGGTGCGCCGCCGGCGGGGCGCCCCAACGCCTGTGCGGGCTGCTGCCCCGCGGCCGCGTGGTCACGCGCTTGCAGGTCCAGAGTGGCGAAATGGCCGCCGACAGGACCTCGCACCTGCGCTTGCGGCTGCGCCGGCACTAACAAGACTTTAGATGGGCGGAGCCCTCCACCACCGCCAGCAACTCCGCGGGTAGCCCCCACAGCAAGGTGTTCGAGCAACTGAGCAGCAAGTGGGCTGGCAGCGGCATCCAAGACATGGCTTCCCCCGCCGACGCCGCAAGCACGGCCGAATCCGACGCGCATCGGCAACTGCTTCCGGAACGGCAGCGCAGGGTTCACAGCGCCGCCGGCGAAGACCAGGGCCTCATGGTGCGACCGGAAATGCTGCTGCTGCTGCTGCTGCTGCTGAGCCTGGGGCCTTGCCTGAGCAACAACATCCAGCACAGAGCCGCCCGAGCCTGCGCCGGTGGCCTGCGTCGACCATTGCTGCTGCTGCTGCTGCTGCTGCTGCTGCTGCTGTTCCTGCTGCTGCCTGTGACTGGTCGGCGGCGGCGTGATGAGCACCGGAATGAGCCCGCGCTCAGCCACAGCCGCCATGACCTCCTCCGTCGGTGCCGTCCGGATCCCACCGGTCGCTGACCCCTGGCCGCCAGCCGGCGCTGCTGCCACCGGGGCTGTCAAACCCACACCCGGGGGCCCCTGCGTCGCAACCAGACGGATTCCCTGGGCGGCGTGCACCGCCCCGGGACCCGCCTGCGGCCGCCCCGGCCCCGGCCTCGGCGCCAGCTCCAGCTCCACGAGCCGCAACTCCTTCCCCGACGGCTCCATCTGCGCTTGCAGCGGCAGTGGCAGCATAACCACCCGCGTCGCCTGCCGCTGGTCCGATTGGACCTCGAGGGCCTCATGGCTCGGTCGGGGTTGCCCCTGCCGCCGCGGGGGTACGTGGGGTGGCTGCGCTCCCAGCACTTGATGCGCGCGCAACGCTTGGTTCTGTTGTTGCTGCTGTGGCTGTGGCTGCTGCTGAGGCTTGGCCGGCTGCTGGCCCTCGCCGTGCTGCCGCCTGGCCTGGAGGCTGCGCTCCACGACCGAAACAATGGCAGCGGCGTTTGGAAGCGCCTGCGCCTCGCGACGCACGCCTTCGGACACCTGGTTCTGGTGCTGGTTCTGGTGCTGAACTCGTGGTGATGATTGTTGTTGCTGTGGTTGATGTGAAGGCTGCAGCTGCGGCTGCTGGCGCCAAGGCGACGCCATCGACGGCGGTCGTTCGCGTTGCCCTGCGTTCTCCCCCACGGGGCTCCCAGTCGGCGGTGCAGGGCCGCCTGGCGCCGTGGGTCGCTGGCGCTTCACGACTCGCGCAATGACGACGTCCGAATCGTCCTCTGCCTCCTGGCCGCGCCCGGGCGGCTCCTTGGGCGGCTCCATCGCCACGCGGGGCCGCCGACCCAGGACGCCCTCCGGTGAGGGCAGGCGGTCCTCGGCGGCTGCGGACCTTGACCGCCTGAACGCAAGCAGGCTGTCGGCCATAGTGGTGGTGGTGATGGTTTTTGAATGCACCAGCGGCGGCAGCAGCGCCTCCGGGTGCCGTGACTGCTGCTGCTGCTCGGCCTGTTGGCTCGGTTGCAACTGCTCAGGTTGCTGCTGCTGGTTCTGTTGCTGGGCCTGTTGTTGTTGGTGTTGGTGTTGGTGTTGTTGCTGCTGTTGTTGTTGTTGTTGTTGCTGCTGCTGCTGCTGTTGTTGTTGTTGTTGTTGTTGTTGTTGTTGTTGTCGTTGTTCTTGTCGTTGTTGCTGTTCCTCTTGCCGTTGTTGCCGTAGTTGTTGTTGTTGCTGCTGCTGCTGCTGCAGTTTCAGTTGCTGTTGCTGTTGTTGTTGCTGTTGTTGCTGCTGTTGCTGCTGCTGTTGTTGCCGGCTAGGAAGTTGCTGCTGTTGCGCTGCTCCCTGCTCTGGCGAGGTGCGCAATACCAACTGGGCCTGGGCTGCCTCGTGCTGCGGAGCTTGCCAATGCGGTGGCTGAGCAGTCCGCAGTCTCGGTTGGTGCGTCTGCTGGAGAGGCTGACGATGCGGCTGGGGCTGCTGGGGTTGCTGTGATTGCTGGGGCTGTGCCTCTTTCTGTTGTTGTTGATGTTGTTGTTGTTGCTGCTGCTGCTGTTGCTGCAGCTGCAGCGGCGGCGAGGGCGCACGTGCTGGATTTGCATCAGGCGACTGTATCAGCTCGTGCCGCTGCTGTTGCTGCCATTGGTGCTGCAACTGCTGAGGTTCGACCTGCTGAGGCTGGGATCGAGGAAGGGGCTGTTGGCGGTGCTGTGGCGGCTGAGGCGGCTGCATCTGGTGGCGAGCCACAGGTGCCGGGGCATGAGGCTGCCGCGGGGCCGCCTCCTGCGTCTGCCTATGTGCCATGGTCTGGGCCTGCGCCTGGGCCATGGCCTGCACCTGCTGTCGCGCCCGCAGCTGCTGCGCCGCAGCGTCGGCGGCCTGCTGGCGCTGCTGCGCCTGCTGCTGCGCCTGCTGCTGCGCCTGCTGCTGCGCCTGCTGCTGCGCCTGCTGCTGCGCCTGCTCTAGCTGCCGCACCCGCTGCTGCCCCTGCTGGATCTGTGCCTGGACCTCCCCCGGAAGCGACTGCTGCGGCCCCTGTACCCGGCGGTGGAGCTGCTGCAGTGGGACCAGCACCTGCGCCTGGCGGCGGGCCAACTGGGGCGGTGACAGCGGCAAGGCCACCTGCAGCACCTCCCGCGGCACCTTGTCCTGCGGGAGCACCAGGATGGCCTCCTCCGGCAGCATCACCGGCAACTGGCGGACCAGTCGCAGGACGGCGCTGGGCTCGCGCTCCGCATGCGGCAGCACGGCCAGGACAGCCGCCTCGGCGGGAGACGTCTGGGGGTCCGGGGGCGGGAATGAGGGGTCAGCAGCCGGTGAGGAGGGCGCGCGATGCAAGCGCGGTATCGCTAACCACACCCCAATGATGCAAAGCGGCAGGCAGCGGTACGCAGAACTGCGCCAAGCAGGACCATGCCCCAGCTGCCCCAGCTGCCAAAGCAGACAGCGCGTCGTGGCAGAGGCGCGGAGCCGAGGGCGAACCGCCTTCTACGGGGCCAATGCTGCCCGCGGAGAGGCGGACGAGTGGGGCAGCGGCAGCGCAGGTGGGCGCACCCGGCGGTGCAGCATGCACCCCGACGGACACTTGCGGGTCCGAAGGGTCGCAGGCCCACGGCCCCCTCGCTGATGATGGCCCGTGCCTCACCAGCAGGGCCACACGCTGATCCACCAGGGCCGCCAGGGCACGTAGCTGGCCGCCCAGCGCGCTGACCGCCGCGTCGCGCGCGCGCAGCAGCTCGAATTGCTCGACCAGCGGCCGCACACGCGCATCGGCCTGTCGCGGCGCAACGGAGACACAGCGGCAGTGGTTGCGAAGTAGATGAAGATACGGCCGGAGATGGTGAGAGATTGTGAACCAGGCCAAACCAGGCCACAAGAAACGGACACGAACCATGCAGGTAGGTGGCGGGGGAACAGGCTTGAGAAGGGCGGCAGGAAGCGACTTGCGGCGCTGAGCCGGGTCGAGCTGTCATGGTGTCCGTGGCCGCGTCACAGGCGCCGTGTCCGCAAACCGGCCACGCATCGCATTCGAAACCCGGCAGGAGAGGGAGCCGCGCGCGCGCATGCGGGGCCGGGACCCACCGTGGGTCTGGCCGCCTCCGTGACGCGTGTCGGCAGGTGCGGCCGCAGCCGCTCCCACAGCTCCGGCTCGGCCTCCCGGACTCGGTGCAGAGCGCCCAACAGCTCGTCCCACGTGTCCTGCAGGAAGCCGCACAGCTGCTCGAGGTGCTCGTGCCGGCCCGCCGCCGCCTCGACCGCCGCGGCGGCGGCCGCGCCCCCGGCGCGCTGCGGCGCCGCGCCCGGTGACGCCGCGACGTCCCCCGAGCCGCCGGCGGGGCCGCCGGCGTACCCCGCGCCGGGGCTGCCTTCGGGGAGGGACTCCAGGCGGGCCATGATCTGGGAGGCCGCCTCGGAGGCTCTGCATGCGAGCGGAGGGAGGGAGGGAGGCGCACGGGTCAGCGGGAACTGCAACCGTGCCTACCACGCGAGGTCAAGGATCGCCCCAACACGGCATCTCCTCCGCGTCTGCGGCGGGCAGCTAGCGCTCAAGCGGAACCTCACTCCTAGAGCAAGGAACCTGGGCGGGCCCGGTCCTCATCACCGCCCCATTGCCCTTCGTCAATCGTGCGGTTAGAGCCGGGTGAACAAGCGGATTGGTTAGAAGGGGCATTCGACTGCGCTCAAGGCCGACTTCGACCTTTGCAGGACCTGACGGTACGGCATCGATGGACCGAGATCATGTGAGGGCCCCTCACGTGGCCTGTACGACTGCGTGACGGTCCGCAACAGTCGCTGTTTCCGACGGCGCACCCCATAATCCCGTTCGGGACGACCAAAAGTAAGCCCAAACTGGAAACCAAACGGCAAACTACAGCCTCAGATCATGGAGGCGGCCCGGTACGGTGCAAGAACCGACTTACGCCACGCAGCGGCCCTGCAGGCGCATTGCGTACAGCAACACCCTCTCCGCCAGTAGCGGCGCGGGGCTCTCCTCGGCCGCCGCCTGCCCCTGCTCCCGCCGCTGCGGCTGCTGCTCCTTCTGAGGCGGCTGCTGCTGTTGCTGCTGTTGCTGTTGCTGCTGCTGCTGCCGCCGCTGCTTACGGTGCGCCTCCTCGAGCGCCTTACACTGCCGGGGGGAACGGGTGAGGGCACAGAGGAGCACGAATGGCACGACCCACCAGACCGGGATGACGCACGCCGACACTGTACGAGGAGCGCTCCGAACATCTCCCCGCAAGGCGCAAGGGGGTCCTGGTGTTACCTGTTTGGCTGGAGCAGCCGTACGACATGATGATCCAGGTGATTCGCCCAGAAAGTCCACCAGGTGGGCGGCGTGACAGTCATGGGGATGGGGACGGGGGCCCGCGGTGCCTAGCGCGCCCGCCTTCCTCCCAAGGGTGTGACCTCGGGGTGTGTGCCCCTGGATGACGCCTACCCCTGGCCCTGTCTCTGCCCCTGGCCTTACATAGGTACATTCGAATGCACATACATATCCCCGCCCTCTCCAAGCCCTCCCCTCGCCATGCTCGATTAGGAGCCCCTATCGCGCACCCTGGCCTCCGCCTCCGCACGCGCCCGCCGCTCTGCCAGCAGCTCCTGCTCCAGGATGCGCGCCTGCCTCTGCTGCCGCGTCAGCCGCGACCGCAGAACCTTCATCTCCGCCGCCGACGGTCCCCCGCTGGCCGCCGCCGCTGGCGCCGCCGCCGCGCGGGCAGACGCCCGCTGCTCCGCCCCGCCGCCGCCGCCCTCCTCGTCCTCCTCCTCCTCCGGGGGCCGCACGGCCCTTCCCGCAGCCCGCTCGGGGCCATCTGGCTCGCCGGCCGCGCCCCGTCCTGACGCATCCGCACTCGCCGCTGGGGCGTCGGCGCCTGCGCCCGCACCGCGATCGGTCTCGGCAAGCGCCGCTGCGTCGCGCAGGGCGGCCTGGTGCGATGCCCTCGTCCGCCGACCGGCGCCCGGCGCCGGCCGACGCGCAGCGTCTGCCGCCCCAGCCGCGGCGGTGCGGTTCCCGGGACTCGCCGCACTGGCTGCGGGGGCGTCTGTCGACGGCACTGACCCGCGGGACGGACCGCTGGCGGGCGCCTCCGCCGCGTGGGCGCCCGAGCCGGTGGCATCGGCCGCGAGGGCGTCCTGCGGCGGCGGCGGATGCGGTCGTGGGTGTGACAGCAGCCGCTGCTGGGGCTGCTCCTCGTCCAGGCCGCACCGCGTCCGCTTGCCCAGACGGGCCCTGGCGGGCTGCGCGCCTTGGCAGTGGGCGTGGGCTGCGGGATGCGGACCCGCCCGCGCCCGAGGCCGCGCGTCCGCTTGCGTGTGCGCGTGCGGCTCGTCCCCGGTCTGGGCCTGTGCAGCGATTTGCGGCTGCGGCGGCTCGATCCCCTGCAGCCACAACCGCATCATCGTCCGCTGGTCGTGGGGCTGCTGGGCATGTTGCTGCGGGTGTTGCGGGTGTTGCTGATGTTGCGGGTGTTGTTGGTGTCGTTGATGTTGTTGGTGGTGCTGGTGGTGGTGGTGGTGGTCGTCGTCGTCCGCGGCCGGCGGGCTCCGCAGCAGCGTCCCGGCGTTGAAGTACGACACCGCGGTCGCGATGCCCGCGCCCGTCGCCGCGGCCTCCTGCAGCGGCCGCTGCCGCTGAGGCCGGCTGGACTTGCGCCGGTCACCGACGGACTTTCGCCCGCCGGCCGCCGGCTGCCCTCCGCCCGGCTCACCAGCCCCCGCCGCCACACCGACCTGATCCTCGGGCGAGTACGGCGGGGAGGATCCGGCTTCGGGCGCCGCAGCGCCGACGCGTGGAGCACAGGCCCGTGCCTCCATGCCCGCGTCCCGTGGGTCCACCTCCACCCCCACCCCCACCTGAGGATCATCCATCGTGAGGTCGATGCACATCCGCGCGGCCGCGGGCGCTGCGTCGGGCGTCCCGGACCCCGCCTCGGCGCCGCCGGCAGGCGCGGTCGGCTCCACCGGCGACGGGGCCGCGGCGGGGAAGCGCTCCGCGACCTCCCGGACCGCCGCCACCAGCCGCGCCAACCGACAGGCCGCCTGGGAGGGCCCATCCGGGGACACCACCGGGGCCGGGGCTGCTCCGCTGGCTGCGCCTGGCCGGCCCCCGGCAGCCTCCTCAGCCGCTGCGCCTGCAGCAGCTGCGACCCGGCACGGCGCGGCGCCGCTCGCGTCCACCGCCGCAGCTGCGAGCAGGCCCCCTGGGCCGGCGCCGAAAGCCGCTGAGGCCCCACGGTGGAGTGCAGTCGGGCTGATCCCCCGGGCCGTCGCCGCGTTTTCCCTAGATGGCCGCGCTGGAGCGGCGGGCTGGCTGGGGCCCGCTGCCGGCCGCGGCATGCCAGCCGCAGGCGCGTCCGCGGTGCCAATGGCTTGGCCCTCCGCCGGGGTCGGCACACCCGACATCACCCGGGCGTTGTGCAGCCCCACTGCATCCCCCCGCACCCCGTCCGTCCCCGGGGGGGCGCCCGCTGCCCGCCCCTGGGGGGCCGAGCCCTGCCATGCCGCTGCATCCACTCCGTCCACTCCAGCCAGCACCGCGTCCGCGGACAGCTGGACCCCCGGGCTCACTGCCACCTCGGCTGACTCCCTCCGAGCCCCACCACGTGTCCCCCTTGCCCCGGCCTCTACCCCAACAACACGTGGTGGTAGGAGTGCCGCTGCTGCTGCCTGCTGTGATTCCGTCCCCTCACCGGCGGCCTGCGGCCCCCGGGCATCTGCGCCGATCTGCAGCAGTCCACCCTGGAGCGCCTCCCCGCCCGCACGCTCCTGCCCGGGCACCGGCCCCTCGGGTACCCGGCCCTCCGCCCCCGCCGCCGCGTGTCGCCGGGGCCGGGGCGGCAGGCCGCTGTGCGGCGGGCGCAACACCACCATGTCCAACACAGTGCCGCTGCTGCTGCCGCCGCCGCTGCCGTCGCCACCGCCGGGCTGCAGCGCTGGCGCCTCTGCGCCCTGCAGCAGCACCGGGTGCGGCATCATCATGCACAGCAGGGAGTCCAGCGCCTCGGCCTCCATGTCGCCAGCAGCGGGGTCGGCGCTCCCAACCGCGGCCTCCGCATCCTCCGCCCAGCGGCCCGCATACGGGAAGCCGGAGAGCAGCAGCTGCTCGGCCGCTCCTCCGCCGCCGCCACCCGCCGACCCGCGGGCCGCAACGGCCGACGCCCGGGCCGCCATCGCCGCCGCTTCCGCCACCGCCGCCGCACCGGCGACAGCCAACGGCACCAACGGGTGCTCGTCCTCCGGCGGGATGTACGACGGGTCGTGGAGCCCCGCTGCCGGGCCCAGGTGGCCCCACGTCACCCCGGGCCAGCCGGGGAAAGGGTGGTGGTGGTGGTAGGCATCCGTGCTGTCGCTCCAGGGTGGGTGCTGCAGGGGATCGTCCAGGGGGGCCTCCGCTGTGGGCTGCCGCTCCAGGGGAGCTGTCCCCGCCTCACCCGCCTCGGCATCCTCGTCTGCTGCCCCCGACCCGCACGAGCCGTTGGCGGCGGCGCGCTGCCCACACCGGACCTGAAGGACGCCGTCGGGGTCGCCGACCGGCCCTCCACGGCTGTCCGCTGCTGCCGCCGCACCACCTGCGGCGGCGGCTGCGTCGCCTTTACCACCACTCGCGCACACAGCGAGCACCGCGCCTGCTGACGCTGCGGCCGCCTCGGCCGCGGCGGCTTCGCGCAATCCTGCAGGCCGCGCCACCTCCGGGGACATAGCCAGCCCGGGCACACTCCCTGCATCCGCGGCGGCTGCTGTTGCAGCTCCCGTCGCGGGTCGAGCTGCCTCGCCCCTGGAAGCGCACTCCGTGGCCGCCAGCAGGGGCGCGGAGCTGAACCCCGATCCGTTGCCGGTCGCGGAAAAACGGGAGTCTGCGGAAGTGCGCGCCCGCACCCCCGCCTCGCACACGGGCATTGGGGGGCTGCTGGCCGGCCGCTCGTCCACCTCGCCGACAGCCCCGCTGCCGCTGCCGTCGGGGCCGCGCGCAGCGGCTTCCCGGAGCGCATTGCCCCCAGCTCCTCCGCTACAGCCGCGCACGCCCAACGTCGCCACGCCCTGGCCCCCTCCTCCTCCTCCTCCTCCTCCTCCTCCTCGACTGCAGCGGATCTCCTCCGCGGCCCGCCCCGACGCGCCCCCGGACCGCTCCAGGCCGTCCAGCCCGAGGCACCGCCCCTGCGGCCCTGCGGCCGGCCCCGCCTCCACCTCCTCGGCACGCGCGGAGATCCCGGCCAGCTGGACGCTAGCACGCAGCCGGGTAGCTGAGCCCCCACCGCCGCCGCAGTTCCCGGGGCTCGGTGCGCGGGTCCGCACCTCGCTGTGCTCCGGCCCCGCGGCGGCCGCTGGCGCCGCGGGGCCCAGCGCCGGCATTTCCGGCGAGAGATCGGGTCCTCCCTGCGTCTGGGCCTGGGACAGGGACAGGGACAGGGCCTGCACATCGGACCGCAGGACGGGCAGCGCATCCGCCGCCGCGTCGCGCGGTCCTGAGCCTCCCAGCCCGCTCGCGCCGGCGTCCAAGCCCGCCGGGTGCCGCTGCTCGGGCCGCCAGTCCGCGTCCGGCTCCTGCGCCTGCTCGGCGGCCGACACGCAGCTCCCTGGCTGCAGCTGAGGCTGAGGCAGCGACAGCAGCTGCGAGTGCGGCGGGGCATGTGGCGGGGGCGCACCACTTGGGCCGGCACCGGGCCCCGCATCCAGCCACCCCGGCCCCGGTCCTGATTCCGGGGGTTCATCCCGCCGGCAACCGCCCAACACTGCCAGCCCCGTGCGATCTGCGTCCGGAACACCGCCGGTTCGCCCAGCTGGCTGCGAGAGACCGCTGGCTGCGGCCGCTGCCGTCCAGCACAGCAGCTGGCCTTCTGGCCCCCAACCCTCGGCGCCCTGAGCGGCCTCCGGGCCAGCGAGTCCCGGACCCGCGGCTGTCTCACGGTCCGGGGCGGACTCGGGCCCCAGCGCATTGACCGGCGAGGGCGGTGGCAGGAGAGGCGGGGTCACGGGGCCCAGGTCCGAGGGTGCTGCGAGTACCCCCACGGGCGCCTCGTGCTCATCGGGCTGGGGAGCGGGTACCCGCACCAGCAGCACCTGCTCCGGCGGCGGCGGCGGCACCGCCGCCACCGGCACCGCCGGCATGGGCGCAGCCGAAGGTCTGGAGGGCCCCTGCGCAGTCAGCGCCACGAGGAGCGGTTTTGGCTGCCCCGCGGTCGCCGCCGCCGCAGCTGCAGCGGCGAGGCCACCTAGCCACGGCGGGAGGAAGGCCGCAGCAGCCGCACCAGCCGCTGGCGACGACGCGGCTGCTGACCCGACATCCTGACGTGGATGCAGCAGCGGGGGGGGCTGCTTCACACCGCTGCCGGGGCTAAGGTGCGCCAGCTCGGCAGCCTCGAGGGCCTGCCCCTCCGCTTGTCCCTGCCGGCTCCCACTACCATCGCCCCGCCCCAGTCCGCCTCGGATGACAGTGCCGGCGCCCGCGGCGGTTTCCTCACCACGTGCAGTTGCCCCGTCGTGGCCGCAAGCCTGCTGGGCAGGCACCGGCAGAGCAGAGTTGGGGTCATCTAGCGGACCCGGCCCAACACCGCCACCGCCAGTGCCGCCGCCGCGGCCGCCTGCCTGCCTGGGCTGCGCCGCCAGCTTCAACTGCCGCACCAGCAGCTCCTCCAGATCGCGGTCCTCGTCGCTGCTGCCGTGCCGCCGCGGCCGCCGCCGGGCCCTGACGGACCGCTGCGGCCGGCCACCCGTACCGCCATCGTCGCCGCCGCCGTTGCCGCCACCGCTGTCACTGTGCTCTGCGGACGCCATCACGTCAGGGCCCTCCCGACCCAAAGCCAGATCCAGCGATGCCGGGGCTGGCAGCGCCGCGGCCGCCGGCCGGCCTCTGCTGCCGCCGCGGCGACCGCTGCCCCGCGGATAGCCGCCCTGCCTGCCGGGCGGCTTGCCCAGTGGACGGCCTCGTCCCGGAACCGCCCCCTCCTGGTCGAGCGCGGCTGCACCCGGGCCGCTGGCGGCAGCGTCCAGCTCCTGGTCAACGCTGCGGCTCCGACCGCGTCCTCCTCGGCCGCGCGTTGAACGAGGGCCCCGTCCTAGGCCCCGGCTCCGCCCTCGGCCCCGGCCCCGGCGGCCGGCGCCGCCGCTGCGAGCTGCAGCCCTCCCCGCTGGGTCCTCCCCGGGGGGGATACCGCCGTCGCTGCTCGCGTTGTCACTGCCACTGCCGCCATCGCCGTCATCGGATCCGCTTTCGCCGCCGCTCCGGTTGCTGCCGCGGCTTCCGCCGCTCTCACCGGCATATCGCACGTCGCGGCCCTGAAGGGAGAAGGGGCGGTGGTGGCGGCTGCGCACAGTCCCCTGGCGCGGCCGGCCACGCCGCGCCGCTGCCCCGCGCCCGCCTGCCTCTTGGGGTCCATACCTCTCCGGTCCCTCCTCGTCCTCGTCTTCCGCCTCCTCACCTTCCTCTGCCTCATCGCACCCCCCGTCGCCCCCCGGGTGCCCCTCCTCACGCATCCCCTCGTCTTCGTCCCTGCTGGCCCCGTCCATGCCTTCCTGTGAAGGGCCCTGGGCACTTTGCCGCAGCAGCAGCCTGTGGCCGCGCCCGCGGCCCCTTCCCCCTCCGAGGGCCCCGGAGTGACGCCCCGCGCCGCCGGATCTGCCCCCGCGGCGGCCCCCACGCCCCCGGGAGGCCGATGCGCCCAGCCCTGGCGCGCGGCTGGCCGGTCCCGCTGCTGCCGCCGCGCCGCCGTCAGACGAGTCCCGGACCGGTCCCGCCGAGTCATCATTCTCAGCGCCACCGCCCCCCGGGGCGCCCGGCGGCCTTGACCTACGCACCCAGGCGGTGGGAGCAGGAGCACTCCCTTTATCAACCCTGAGCGGGGTGGAAGGATCCATTGCGTGGCGTTGCGTCGTATGGTGAGAAACCCGGCCAGACCGGCGCCGTGTGTTGAGCGAACAAACCCGTCGACCCATACCAGTTAGCTTCGCCGTGTGTGTTTAGCGAGACAGCCGTGTGCTCCCGCGAGAAATGAACACCGAAAAACGACCGCGCTGTGTGTGCTGTATGTAAACCCTAGCGGCCCCTCAGGGTCACCAAACGACAACTCAATTCGGCATACAGCATCTGGGGTGGCTGGTGGGGTTCAATTCCGAGCCTACACGAACAGGCCACTGTCCACCGGCAGCGTTGGTCGGCAGCGTTGGCCGGCAGCGTTGACCGCGCCAATGCGTGCGTACATGACTTTGTCGCACACCCAACCCCATCCATCCAGCCACCCATCCACCCACCCATCCGCCCACCTAGTGCCCTGTCGTGCCTCCACCCGGCGGCGCTTGACCGGCCGCAGCTCGCTGTCGAAGCCGCCGGGCCCGCCGCCGCTGTCGCCCTCATCGCTGCTCTCCGTGCCGTCGCTGCCGTCGCTGTCATCCGGCAAGTCATTGGGGCGCAGCGACGGGTCGTCCCCGGCGCTGGGCCCCGCCTGCGAGGCGTCCGCCCGGCTGCCATGCTCCGGGGGCGCCTGCTGCTGCTGCGCCTGCTGCTGCGGCGGCGGTCGGGCCCGCCCTTTCCGCCCCCCCTCCTCCTGTTCCTTCTTCCGCGTTTTCACCGAGGCCAGCATCATCGAGCTCGCCACCTCGGGAAGCAGCTGCGCGGAGGCACACGGACGGACGGGCGAGGAGCGCAGCCGCAGCCTCAGCGTTGTCCCCGGACAGTCGGACCGTCGGGCAGCCGTCCGGGACACATGGGGACCGCTAGTAAGGGGCTTAAGGGTGAAGGCAGTGGTAGTGATGAGCAGTGGTAGTGCGTAGGGTGCGGCACGCCGCGCCTCTGCCGGCATGGTCGTGCAAAGGTTCCGTGGCCGCGGTTAGAGGGGCAGGTTGCGACCAAGGCCGCCTGCCGCACCTCGCGAACCGGATACAACAGACGGGCGGTGTGCGCGCGTGCTGAGCGGGCAGGGGGCCGTCAGGTACTGGGACCAGGGCACGGACCCCGGATGCATCGCAACCAGTTTGTCGGGCAGCACCGTTGCCAGTTCAAGCCCCGCCGCGATGAACTCCCGAGACCAGCAACGTGGGAGGCACACGGCCAATCCCGAAGGCCGCACCTGAGCACCCGTTGGAATCCATGCGGGAGACACTCGCCGGAAAGCACCCACGGCGCCCTTGATGCCTCGCCACTTCTTTCTTCCCCCCGTACTGCAGTCCAGTCTGTCAGAGAGCTTGTGTATTTCCTCGTCCTCCGAGCTTTCCCAGCCACGGTATCTTATCTGTTGTTATGGTTGTTATGGTTGCATTCCGGCGGACACAGTGCGCAAGGTGAAGCTCCCGAGATGCTGGAGGGGTTCAAAGCGGCTGCTGTCTCAACAGAGCGTTTACCTTGAGCATCTCGCCATCAACGCGCAGGATATGTCCACAATACCAGTTCCGAAACCGTAAAGAATAAACCATAAGCGTGGGGCCATAGTGAAGACCTTGGAGCGCATCCTTTATCACTTGCTTCTTATCCGCCATGTCTAATAATGCAACTGCATCACACAGGTCCTAAGCTTGGCGTTGCCCAAAGATTGAATTTGGTGATGGCGACAGTCGCGCCCTGCCAGAAGATAGGACCCCGAATGCATTCCTCTGGGCTCTACATCGGTTTAATATATCACTTTGATTATGGTAATTCACAAATACAAGTGCACCAGGGCAATTAGGCCTACCATGGCAACATGAGAAGTAGGTATTATGGTTGCCCGGTTCCTGATGCAAAAACCAAAACAGTAAGTCCCGCCCAATTAATGTGTATTAAGTTTTACAATACCGTATATCGACTGTCTTTGATGGCATAGTAAGGCATGTATCGCAATATTGTGGTGAACCCTCCAGTCTGCCGTGCAGCGCGGCGAGTTACCAGCCCCTTTGCAACGCCCACCAATTCACATGCCCGAAAATTAGTGTCTGCAGCTCAGAATGACTCCGCCGCTTCGTCGTATGGTCCGCCCCTGGGTCCGGGGGCCAGCGGCGCTGTACGTGTGCCGACACCAGCGCTCAGCACCAGCGGCCGGACCTGTGACGATGCTGCAGGCGTTCGGTCTGCTTACATCCACTTGCCCTTCTGCAAGCGCAAATGCTTCTACTGCGACTTCCCAGTGGAGGCGGTGGGCCGGGACGTCACCGCACCTGGTATGTCGGTGCGCACGGCACCCGCAGTCGCGCGCAGCCATGTCGTACCTACGAGACCACTGGCGGCACTTCATCGCCAGGGAGTAAACCTTATACCTCTTCAATACCAAGGCGCATTGCCGGCCGTTATCCGGGGATAATGGCGAAGCTAGCGTCGGGCAAGAGCAAGGTCCGGGAGCGCCTGTCTTAACTGTCGGGGCTGGAAATCCAATTCTTCCATAGCTGCAATGTCGCCTGTGCTGCGACCTCTGACCGCAATTGAATTCTTCGCAGTCCAGCTGTATCGACCAGCGTTTGCGGATCACATGTCCGTCGAGGCCCATGGGTCGCCGGCTCCACTCCTGCTGCGGGCGCCCACCCTCCCTCGCCGCCCCGCCCCGCCCCGCCCCGCCCCGCCCCGCCCGCCCCGCCCCGCCCCGCCCCGCCCCGCCCCGCCCCGCCCCGCCCCGCCCCGCCTGACCCAGCGGTGGACGCGCGAATGAGATCGTACGTAGACACGGTGCTTCGCGAGATCGCCGCCACGCGCAAGCTCGGGGGCGGGCCCCTCACGACCTTGTACTTCGGAGGCGGGGTGAGTGCGACTGCCGGAGACCCGGGCCCCGAGGAGGGACGGCAGGGCGCCACAGGGTGCCCGTAACGCATTGAGCCCCAATGGCCGGAGGGACCTCTGAGGCTGGGACCGGCTCTAGAGGGCACTGGGCAGCTGCGGGACATTGCCCGGCGGCCCTCTGGAGCTGGAGCTTCGGCTCGAGCTGGGTGGAGATGCGGGCTGCGGTGCGTTCGAGCTCCTGATGACCAGCGTCGCCGCACCGCACTGACTCCCCCTCGAACCCGCTTTCGCCGCACCGCTCGTCGCCCGGTGGACATCTGGTGCCGGGGGGCGGGGGCCGGGGGCCCCTCCAGACGCCCTCGCTGCTGCCGCCGCCTCTGCTGGCGCTGCTGCTGGAGGCTGTGGACGTGCGGTTCGGCCTGGCCGCGGACGCGGAGGTGACCCTGGAGGCGGACCCGGGCACCTTTGATCTGGGGAGGTTGAGGCAGTACCGCCGGCTGGGGGTCACGCGGCTGAGTGTGGGCGTGCAGGCCTTCCAACAGGTAGGGGCGGGGCAGGCGCACCGCACCATAAGCTCCCCGTGTAACCCGATGCCGCACCCTGCATCACTGCGGTTCAGAACCCCGGGGACAGGTGCAGGTGCAGGTGCAGACTAAGTCGGTACGCCCTGGCCAGTGGCGGCCTTGGACCAGTACTGGATGCGGGTTCGCCATGGAACGGGGCTGTGTGCGGATGACTCAATGGCCGAGCCTGACGGCAGGTTCTACAGGTTTACGGTCTGTGTAACACAGTGTTGACGCGACGCGTGTCGCTCCCGGGTACTCATGACCCGTGGGTCGGCCGTCCTGGTGGGTTTTCGTTCAGGAGCTGTTGGAGGCCTGCGGGCGCGGCCACGACCTGGCGGACGTGATGGCCGCGGTGGATGCCGTACACGCCGCCGGGATGCCGTCCTGGAGCCTGGATCTCATCAGCGGCCTGCCGGGCCTTACGGCGGAGGCCTGGAGGCACTCGGTGCAGCGGGCGGTGGAGGCGGCACCCGAACACGTATCGGTGTACGACTTGCAGGTACGGCGTTGTGTGCGATTTCGGTGCGGCACATGGATTGCTGGTCCATCTACCTATTGCTGCGGCTGCCAACCCGTCCTTTCAAGGGGCGTGGGGGGGAGGGACGGGCGGGGGCCCCCCGTTCTGGAGGGGGCCATTGAGAGTTGGGCAATACAGCAGAGGGGTAATGACAGCATTGTGTAGGGGGTGCACCCGGAGGTGCAGACGGGGGCAACGTGTACTCGGTGTGCCGCACTCGGGGACCATGAGGGGTTTGAAGTGCGGCAGTCTCCCTGACGTCGTGCCGAGTAGCACTTCCTGTCCGTTTCAACCGGGGACTGTTCCACCCCTGCCCACGGGTCCCCCGCGTCTTTCTTGATGCTGGGTTCGGTGACCTTCCCCCCATGTCCACCAATTCCTATATCACACACACACCCGCCTCCCACGTCCAGGTAGAGGAGGGCACCCCCTTCGCGAGGTGGCAGCGGGCGGGGCGGCTGAGGCTGCCGCCGGACGACGCGGCGGTGGAGATGTACGGCGAGGCGTCGCAGCTGCTGCGCACCGCGGGCTTCGAGCACTACGAGGTGCGATGCCGCAGCAGCCAACCCACCCACCCGCCCACTGACTGCACCACCCGCACCGGGAAGGAAAGGGCCGGCGGTTCGCCATGTTTTACGGTTCTGGCGAGTAAGGGCAGCTGCGCGTCGCAGAGACGCAAAGCACCAGAGCCAATAGGCCGACACAACCAGAGCCAATAGGCCGACCTCCGCCATTACACTGGGAGGTCGATCCCAACCTTCGCCACCGCATCGGCCGGAAACCCCAGGACCGCCTGTGGCTGCTTGCTTACGCGCAGTTGCATTCACGCAGCTGACCGCTCTCAACCCACTGCCGTTCTACCTCCTCAAGTCGGGCCCCTCTTACCTCCGCCGACGCAGGTCAGCAACTACGCCCGGCCCGGCCACCGCAGCCGGCACAACCAGGTGTACTGGCACGGCCTGCCGTACTACGCGTACGGACTCGGTGCGGCGTCGTACCTGGCGGGCCGCCGCTTCAGTCGCCCGGCCCGTATGCGCGAGTACGTGGCCTGGGTGGATGGGCTGGCGGCGGCGGGGGGCGAGGTGCTGCCCGGGGCTCACCTGCCCCAGGAGTCCGAGGTGCGCTTTCAGGGGGGTGGGGGGTACAGGAAGTTGGTAGACATTTAGGGGGAGGGAAGGAGGGGTTGGCAGAAGGACGAGCCCAGAACGACCCCGGATGAATCAAGGGAAGCAATGTGCCTTGCTGTGCTGTGCCTTGCTGTGCTGTGCCTTGCTGACACAAAGCAATCCTTTTTCTTGTGGTGCTGACAGAACCCGCTTCCGCCTGGCGATCATCCTAGGTTTGCCCGCCGCCCAATCCACCCCCAACCCCAACCCCCCGACCCGGCACGCGCAGGAGGAGCTGCTGCTGGACACCCTCATGCTGCGGCTGCGGACGGCGGACGGCCTGGACCTGACGCAGCTGCGGAGGCGCTTCGGACCGCAGGCCCTGGCCACCGTGCTGCGGGCGCTGGCGCCACACGAGCGGAGGGGCACCGTGCTGGCGCTGGACAGCCGGGGAGGGGGCTGCTCGCTGGCGGCGGCGGCGGTGGAGGCGGGGGCGGCAGCGCAGGGGCGGGAGTCGGGTGCGGAGACGGGGCGCGCGGTGGCGGCGGCGGCGGCGGCAGAGGCGACGGCAGAGTGCCGAGGGACGGAGCCGGGGGGCTGGGGGACGGTTAGCAGCGGCGGCGGGTCGAAGGAGGGGGATTGCGCCGGCCTGGGGGGCCCTCGGGTGCGGCTTGCTGACCCAGACGGGTTTCTGCTGTCAAACGACATCATATCGGATGTGTTCGCGGCCTTTGACATCATTGGCGCCGGCGACGTGGCCGGAGGGGGGACCACAGCGGGTTGATGGGGCGGTCGGCGGCAGCATCACGTGACGGGCTGATGCAGAGCTTTGGAGACCATGCAGTGAGGGAGGCCGGCAAGTGAACGGCCTCAGGTTACAGGGGCCCGGGGGCCGGCACTCGGTTGGCGGGGTCAGGTTATGCTGCGCTGCTGCGGGCGCTGACATCGCTGGTGGTTGCGGGTTTAGATGCATGCGTTGCCGACGAGGGACCCTGTCACCCGCCGTGTGCAGCAGCCGGCGGCGGCTCAGCTGCGCGGCCTGACCTGGTGCTGCTGCGGGTGCTCGGGTACGGAGGCGGGCTGCTCAAGGTGACGCCCTGGTCGCAACTGCCCTGTCCAGCCCGGGGGGGCATCCTCGCCCGCCGAGACCCGGGCCGGGATCCAGGGGACGGAGTCCTCGCCCGCCGGATCGAGACCGGCGGCCCCACGAGTGTCACGCTGTCATCTCGTGGAGGTACCGTACCACCAAGAGTGGCCCGCTGCCGGATGGCGACACAGACAGACACGAGGCGAACACATCTCTTGCAAATGGTCGAGCCCGTGCAGAACCAACCCGGTTGACACCTTGCAACCAAGCGCCGGAGACAGGTACAACCGAAACGCCTTGCCACTGGGCTTGCAGTATCGGTTACCGGGTCCCTGTCGTCGTGCGGATCCTGGACTGCTGTCCGATGAATTTTCCGCAGATTCGGCCTCAACGAGGGCGATGACAGGCACGATGGTTGGTGAGACGGGCACAGGCCCGCCCACTGCCACTCGACCTCCCCTCCGCGTTGGGGTCCAGACCCGCCGCGGCATTCCCCCGTCCGGATATGGTCTGCAGCCCGCCTGGGCGTTCACTGGAACCCCCGTGAGCCCCCCGCGACAGCAACACGAGCAAGCAACCATCCCCGAGGCTGCGGGGCAGCGACTGCACACCCACTCCCATTCACACAAGCGACCTGCACACCCCCGAAACCATCCGGCACCGCAAGCAAATGGACACCACCCGCTTGCGCGGGTTTAAACACGTCTGGATGTCCATGCGCCAGTCTCAGAAGTTGCACCGAGTACCCTCTGCCGGGATTTGCTGTCTGCAGCAGCCCCTCGGTAGTGCAGGCATCGGCATGAAGGGTTTACCAACCGCAACACGAAGGGCTTGCCCCGGTATACACCGTTGATCCCTGTTCGGGGTCCGCTGTAACGTTCATTCATTCATTCACTCATTCACGATGTGAACGCCCACCAACGGACACAACTGGTCGCAGCATGCGCACTGCAAGCACGGCTACTTCTTGCTTGTGGCGGGCGTGTCTGGCAACGCGAACCCAACGCGACGAGCCGTCGCCTCCACCATCCGCTTCGTCCGCTCGTCCACATCAAGGCCGATGTTGTACGACAACAGGAGTTCTTTGTGCCGTGCGATGTTGTTCACCAGCTCTGCCCATTCGCGCGCCAGTACAAGCGCCTGCGCTGGGTTGGGGCGATGCCCCGCCGGCGATATCAGCCGGGAGGGTATAGGGGCGCCTGAGACCTTCGCGTCGGGTCCTGTGGAGCCTGGCTCCTGGGCAGCCTCCGCTCGCGCTGCCGCGGAAGTCTGATCCGGTGCTGTGTTATCGAGCTGCTGATCTGGCCACGCGCGAAACCTCGAAATGGCCTCCTGGCGCCACTGCCGGTTGCCGTTGACGTGAGTCAGGTGGCGGTCGATGGCACGCAACACCGCACGCAGCGCGGAGCGCACTTCCACAGGAGTGACGCCCAGATGCGACATTTCTACAGCATATGTCAACTTGATGCCTTACGTGTATATCATTCACACGTATGCAGCCGCCAAACCGCGGAGAAGGGACCGACTGTCTCAAGTAACCAATCCAGGTTTTGTTTGAAAAGGTCGGATTTGTCAACCCCTTTTTGGCTGACAAGGGCCTGCGTCAACAAATGGCATCCGGGAACTGATGTGTCGGAGCTGAAGGTTTACAGTAGGACAACCTCAACGGTAGGGCAACAATAAACGTGTTCAATAACATCATCACTATCGTTCGATCATCGAAATGCGGTATGAAGTCATGCAAGTCAACAAAACCCAGCGATCGGATACGAGTGCACATTCATCAAAACACCCTGGACTCCCCTGAACAGCATGCGTAATCAAGGCATTTTAAATCTTTAATGGAATAATTAAGCTCGCCTTCTGTGTACTCCTTCTGTGTCTGCTTCCCCAACGTCACTGTTTTGGTCGCTCGACTTCTGTGATTTTGCCCAGCACGACGTAATCTCGATACTATACAGTGATAATGCTTGCTCGTGGCCTTCGACAACAAAGGAATGCTTTAGGCCCGCTGATGACGGCACTTCAGGACGTTGCTTCAGGTCCCTGCTGCTCGGGCAGAGACCAATATTGCCCTCACACAGCCTTCAGACAGGACGGGTGGCGGATAGAACTCGCCAACCCCTGCTATTCTGTGCGACAGCACGGGTGGCGCTGCTGCACGACAGGTCCCCCGCCGGAACAGCGTTGGAGCAGCGTTGAGGCGGCGTTCGCCAGCAACCCTCACGCTGCAGCAGAGGCACTCGCGGCCAAGCTTAGCCCCGCTCAACGGGCAGTGCTGGCTGCCGCCCTCGCACAACAAACCGAACTGCAGCAGATAGACGAGACGTACTGGGAGGAGCTATTCAAGGCGCACGACAAACACGGCGACACTCCGGGCTCCTTGTCCATGTACGAACGAATCTCTTACTCCGAAACCCACATGCCGTACCATGAGTGTCCCGGTAGTTTGCATGTTGGATTACCTTCGCGATTCTGCATCCCAGTCCATCCTGGCCATGTCGCCCAACCAGTTCACACCCCAGGGCCCATCTCCCTCCGAAACCCCGACCACGCAAACCCCGCCCCTCGCCGTGTGGCACCCTGCGGTTGCCTGCTTTCGTGCTTCAGCTCTGAGTTCCAAGCGGCCGTCCTCGCACACACCACCCTGCTGGAGAGCCGCAACAAGGCGCCGCCCAGCTCGTCAGCGCTGCAGATGGTGTTCCTGGCGTCCGCCATCCCATTCATCGGGTTTGGCTTCTTGGACAATGCGATCATGGTGAGACCTCGGAGCCAAGCGAACAGCCCCTCACAGTCGGGCCCCAGTCAGCGTCACGGGTCGCTGCGGCGGCATTGCTGTGCGCGTGTGCCGGGTTGGGGTTGAGGTCGTGTCGGGTGTACGGACTGGGCACGCGCACGATGTTTTCCCTGTGCGGGGGGGGGTATCTCGGCAAAGGGGATGGCGGGCGGCAGCCCAGGCAGGGGCCCGGCCCTAACAACCAGGCCATCGTTATTCCGGGACTCCGTCGACCACTCTATTAGCCGAACATACACACCTTGTGGCATGCTGGCGTCCCATCCCATCCCAACCCATCCCATCGCACCCAACCCCGGTGTTTGCGGTGCAGTTGGTGGCGGGAGAGGAGTTCGACCACCTGCTGGGCATACGATTTGGGTTGTCGACACTGGCGTCCGCGGGCCTGGGGAACGCAGTCGCGGTGAGTGTCGGGCCGGTGCCCCACCCGGCGACAGGGCATTGACCCAGGGGCGGCTGAGTAAGGCGACCCACCTCACCCGGCCGGGATGTGTGCCCCTGCGGTCGTCCGCGCGTTTCTCGCTGTGGTCCCTGCGGCCTATCTGCGCGGGTAGGGTAGTAGGGAACTTGGCGCCTTCGCACCTGGCTTCAGTTGCGCTTCAGCGCGTTGGTATGATGCTCTCAGCTAATCGTGCTACACCTGCCGCGCCTGTCGCACACGCTTTGGATGGCTCGCCGCTGCCGGACAGGGTCCTGGCCGTTTTCGTGCCGATTGGTCAGTTCTGTAGCATCCAGAACAGCAGCACAGGGGGCTGGGCCCAGCTTTTTCACGTTCCTTTCTGGACTTATCGTCTTCTTTGCCACGTCTGCGCCGCAGGATGTCATCGGTGTGGGGGCGGCCAAGTACATTGAGGTGAGCGCTGGTGCGACGCGGAAAGAGTGTGTGCAGAGCTGCAGACCTGTCCACGGCTGTCCGGTACCTCTCCGAGCACATGCAGGCCGTAGTCTGGCCGCACAGCAGCGGCGGCCATCATGCAGTGTATTTGCTGGAGGCAGGGGAGATGTGCACTGGGGCCCCATTGGCACGGAGCCTCTGGTTTACGGTGGCCCCCCCGCGCGCATGCGCTTCCTGTACACCCCACCAGCGGCGCGGCAATGACGGCCCTCACTGTCTTTTTGTTTCCCCCGCCCTCCCTTGCGTGCATCGTGTTGTCGCTGCAGCAAGTGGTGCGGTGGCTCCCCTTCGTGAG
Organism: Eudorina sp. 2006-703-Eu-15; assembly: GCA_003117195.1. Lineage (NCBI taxonomy): Eukaryota > Viridiplantae > Chlorophyta > Chlorophyceae > Chlamydomonadales > Volvocaceae > Eudorina > Eudorina sp. 2006-703-Eu-15. The sequence continues at coordinate 791,356 of BDSI01000027.1, read as the reverse complement.
GGAGCCCAAGCTGTCCAAGTTCCAGCAGGCGATGCCCAGGACACAAAGTGAGCGCCGCTGGAGCCGACTGGACCGGGGGGGGTGCCGTACGGGGGCAAGGGGTCGCAGGCAGCCGCTCCTTTGTCACATCCTTTGTCACATCCTTTCTCACACGATTATTCAAAGGGAGCTAGGGAGGGCTGGTTGCAGCGCACATCAATCGATGCACAGATGCGTCGGTGGCGGCGGGTCCACTCGCAGCCACGCCCCGGAAATGTCACGCACGTTGCCTTACCATCGATGAGTCGACATACACACACGTGCTGTCACCACACACGTGCAGTCAAGTGGCATTATGGTGAACTCCCAGTGGTGGGCTCTAGGGAGGCGCGGGCGCCGGAGATGGGCACTGGGTGGCTGCTGGGCCTGGCGCTGGGCTTGCCGGCAGTCGGCGGGGCACAGTCGTCGCCGTAGCCTTGCCTCGGCCTGGGTCCCGGGCACCTCGCCGAAGCCTTGACCAGTCTGCACGCCGCCCTGCCCTCCGTCACTCACATCCCACGTCCTTATGCAGGAGCCAAGCTCGCGGGCGCGATGGTGGGGGTGCTGATCGGCTGCCTTATGGGCCTTACGCCCCTCTACATGTACGGCTCGTTCTTTACAACGCGGTAGTGGAGGTCCCGAGGAGCCGTTGCGCCCCGGGGTGGGGCGGGGGCGGGGGCCGCAGCAAACGCGCAGAAGAACGAGGCAGCCTGCTGGGAGCACAGTACATATATCTGACAGCAGTGGTGGGCTATGGCGTCAGCCGGTGTGGAGCTGTGCGCCCCCATGAGCTCCCATGAGCTCGCAGGGGACCGCCGGGGAGGGGCCCACGGGGGAGGGGCACAAGGAGGGCGGTGGATGGAGAGCGGCGGGATGCACCTTGGTAGGTTGGACTCCAAGCGAGTGGTGTATGGGGTGTGCTTGGGGATGGCTACAAGACCGCAGCGGGGCTGCTACCGGCTGGGCGGGGGCCGCACGCTTGGAGCCGCGGGAGAGGCACGGGCAGCGCTTGTGGGGCGGCACTGCAGCAGCATGCCCCCATGCCGTACATAGGTCCAGCGGGCCAAGGCCGTGGATACCGGAGAGTGAGCAGGCAGGAGGGGACTGGGCGAGAGAGGGCAGGGAGAGAGGGCAGGGAGAGAGGGACATGGCAGGAAGCGCCGGCGCATTTCACTTTTCATAGGATGTACATTGGGACCCTTCCTGCATCCCTAGGACTGGGCCCGCGTACACGGGTACGCGGACTGGACTCCCGATTTGGTCGGTTGGTGCGATGCGGCGGCGGAATCGAGGTGACGACGGGTCCCGCTGGCGTGCTTGCACGGAAAGACGGAATAATCCTGTTCAGCCGTCCGACTGCAGTGACGGAGCAGTAGGCACAGTGCAGAAGGACTTTGACGCAGAAAGTGCGTTGTTTGTCGGAGTCGTGCGATTCCCCTCCCTGGCAGCTTGGCTCGGCTTGCAGAGGCGCATAGCAGTCGAGCAGTGCAGCGAGGAGCAGGGGATCAGGGCACATAGGACTGACCGCCAACCACACCGTGGGTCGGTTCAATGGTGTGATTCGATAGCCATAGGGGTGGGAGCCGGGAGGTCGGCCGCAAGCGCCAGTAGTTTACATACGCTAGCGGGGCGTTGGTGTCGGGGATACTTCCTGGCCGCCCCTGAGGTCTGGCCGCACTGGGTCCTGCGTGTGTTCAGCGAAGGAAGCCGCCCGACCCAAGCAAACCCAATTCTGCGTGTGTGGTAACCACCTGGGGCGCAGGGAACCTGCAAGGTTGCGGTGGGGAGCGCTGGGGAGGGCGGTCGGGAGCGGGGGCCCAGGACGCGGGGCGGCTGGGCCCTCCTCGCGGAACCGTCAGGCCCGGGGTCCTCCGGGAACCGGGATGGGCTGTGGAGTACCGCGTGCACGTGCGCACCGGCGGGGTGGGCCATGCTGATGGTGACATGACCTTGTGCCGAGCGGCAAGCGGAGCTGCCGTGCTATCCGTGGAAATGGCTGAACCCGGTCCTGAGGGCACTAAGGAGACACAGAGTCGCGGAATTGAGACGGAGCGACGGCTCGGCGCGAGGTCGTCGGCTCTGGAGCCACGCCTGCAACAGGTGGTCACACCCACCCACCCGCAATAGATGGTCACACCGCGGATCCCCTTCACTCGTTGCGCGAAGGCCGGAGTCGGTTATCCAAAGGGGGGTCACTGTAGGCCAACAGCTTGCCGCGGACTGCGTTCCGTGACGGCAAGCCGCACCATACCTGATCAAGTCAGGCGCAGACCATTCCGCTAGCGCAGACCATTCCGCAGCTGGCCACCTTCGCAGCCCCCGCGTCCTCACAGCGCAAGGCAGTCTTACCAACCCGTGGGGGGGGGCTGCCTTCCTAGGTGGCCCCGCGCATCCGCTCACTGCACGGCGGCGCCGGCACCTGGCACTGAACTCAGCCCGACCAGCCGACCACCTCCCCACGTTAACAGTGATTAACCACCACCTAATCGTCGCTACCGTTCATTTGGCAAAGCTTTTAGACCTCAAGTCGAACATCAGCACGGAGCCAATTGGAAGCACTCTCTGCTTCGTGCACAGCTCTCCGGCTACGTCGTGTCCCCACCCAGCACCCTCCCGTGCGGGGGGGGGCCCGGGGATTCCGACACGCGGTGGCGAGGTGCGCGCGGCAGCCTCAGGCAGGCAGCGCAGTCGCTCCGGCCATCCCTTTACGCCACCGGACCTACCCCTACCCCTACAACCTGGGGGGGCGCGGGCACTGGCAGAGTCCCAACTGCGGCGGCCGTGCTCGCGGGGGCCCGCCGGACCAGTCGCCCAGCACTGCGGAGCCCACTCCCGGTGGGGCCTTTCGACCTGAAAGCCTCGCACCCCGCCCTGCCGTCTTGATATCCGTGTCTACGAGTGCCCCTCGCCCTCAGTGCCACCATCGCCCACGTCCGACACTCTCCATGTGAGCCCCCAACGATGTCCCCTCCCGGCCCCCCCTCCCGCGAACTCCACCTTCTGCACCGAACAGAGGGAGCCCACCCAGAGAGAAGAAGACATCACGTCAGCGCCGGCTGCCCCCATCGGGCTGCCCCACGGCTGCCCGTACACGTGCGCACATATCCGACGAAACCCCACATACATCCGCCTCATGGGCTCGTCCGGCAGCGTTCTGGACTTGTCTCCACACCTGAGTTCCTGATTCTGCTTCGCACAGGTCATAACTGAGTTACGGACCTCATCCGTTGAGCGCTCTCAACCTCTGCGTCATGCGCCTCAGCTCCCCCCGACTCGGACCCTGTCCCTCATCTCCCGCGGGCCGCCCGCGCCCTTCTCAGCCGCCACCCCGGGCCGCCGCCGCCGCCGCCGCCCCCGGCCCCGCCCCGCCGGCCACCGAAAACGCCGTGCCGCAGGTCGAGCACGCCCGCGACGGCTGACAGAATATCGAGAGGCACACGGAGCACACGTAGCCTGTCTCGATCACGTACTTGTGGCAGAAGCACGAGGCCCGGAAGTCCACCCCCAGCTCCTGCGTCACGTCCAGCTGCTTGCGCGTGGCGGTGTCGCAGACAAAGTAGTTGAGCAGGACGCCCAGCAGCGCCGCCGCGCCGCCTGGCTTGAAGTAGAGGCCGCCCGTGAGGTGCGCGGCCTGCTGCATGAAGCTGGAGTCCTCGGCCGCCAGCACCACCGCATCGATCACGACCTCCGCCCGCTGCGCCGAGAAGATGGCGTTCATGACGGGGATGTACTGCATGGAGGCGTCGGGGCTGCCCAGCACGCACAGCACGCGCGGGCGCCCCCGCGGGCGGCCGCCGCGGTGGTGCTGCAGGCGGTGGATGAGGCAGAGGGCGCGGGAGAGGGCGCCGGAGAGGGCGAAGCTGATGGGCGGGGGGCCGGCGCCGTCCGCGGCGCTGGAGCCGCCGATGGAGGGCACCGGCGCTGCGGGCGGGGTTCGGTCGGGAGGCGACGGGTTGTGAGTGAAGAAAAGGACCCCGTCACACCGTGGTGTGGTCCAGGTGCAGATCAGGTTGGCCTGCGACGTTGATGCGGAAGGGGCGATCAAGGGCAGGCGGGCGCCGGGACGCGGGCCCGAGCTCTGTCGGCGGTTGCCGGTGTGTGTGGACGAAGACCAGGATGGGTTGGGGGCGGCGCAGCGCCGAATGACTGGACCTCTGCGCAGCTTGGCGAGCCGCTACACGTGCGCTGGAGTCTGGAGTCTGGAGCTAGGAGTTAGGTCGGGAAGAGCGGCCTCAAAGAGTCCCGGGTTCGACGGCGCCACCGTGCACCACCGCATTTCGTCGATGGCCCTGCCGAGCTGACGGCTTGGCCGCGGGCTGTGATGCCGGACAAACCGCATCATGCCCGGAAATGGAACGGAACGGCCAGCACGGCAGCTAAGACGACAATTTTTTGGCGGAATCCGCCGGCCGCGGCATCAGCCCCAGCGATGGAAGGAGCGCTGCGGCGCTGAGGACGTCACGTCACGTGACGCGCGGTAGCCTCCGACCGACAGCGCGGCCTGAGACGGGGACCCGGTGGCCGGTCAAGTGGGCGGTCAAGTGGGCGGTCAAGTGGGCGGTCAAGTGGGCGGTCAAGCCCGGCGCTCACCCGCCGCGTTCTGATGGGCGCCGCAGCGGGTCACGAGGTCCATCAGGCGGGTGTGGAGACAGCCGGCGGGGAAGACGGATGCGGAGCTGTCCTGGGCGTCCTCACCCAGACCCAGGTGGACCATGCGGCTGAGGGCAGGGCAGGGCAGGGCAGGGCAGGGCAGGGACAATCCAGGGACGATCCAGGGACGGAGAGGGCGGTCGTGGCCGTTGGGAAACCTGCCCGCCTGGTGAGGCAGCCGCGGCGACGTGGAGTGAAGATCCATTGTGGGACCACCGCTGGATAGGTGCCCCGAATGTGCTCGAGGGGGATGTGGGTTGGATGTGGGTTCGGGGAGACAAGCCGGCTGTGACGCTCCACGTGTCTGTGAGAGCTGCGTGAAGCGGGGAGGTGTTGACGTGCTTGTTCTCAAGGCGCCATCCGTACCGCGCACGAGTGCGTTTGGATTAGACACGGCTGGTGCAGCGAACGGTACACCGGCACAAGTTCATGGTGCAAGGAGCGACGACTGACGTACCACATATCGTGTTGCCCAGCAAAGATGGCCAGACGGTTATGGCTGTTCAGCATGTTGTAGGCATTGGTGAAGGAGAGTAACTGACGTAGGCGAGGGGTGAAACAGGGGGGCACCGGTCAGGCCCGTGAAGTCTCGAGGATACGGGTGGCGTCGACTCACCTGCGCCAATACGTCCGCGGGCGCAGCGCCCATGGCCGCCATTGCTGGATTGTCCGGTCGCAGCAGCGCCAGGTCCAGCAGCAGAACCAGCAAGTCCCCATCGACATCTTAACGCACGGCACCATCCGCACGGTTACATTATGTCAGGTCCAGTGCAATTCCTAACGAATCATAATTACCTGTCATTTGTTGAATTCAGTCGCTACATGTGTACGTGGTGTCGCAGGTGGTGGCCGTCCAACATAGTCATGAATCAGCCCCTCAAAGAAACTGGGTAAACGTTTTCGAAAAGCGTCCAAAATCTGGGGAGCTAATAGCGTAGTTTTCTACGATTGATCGATGATCACCGCAAACCTTACTAATTGTCGGTACGAGTATGGTCGCGACGAAATCCGAACGGAATTGACCATTCACGACGCGTCAACATGCGCACCGAGGGGGAATAGATTTATTTGTTGCAAAGGAATGTGCAGCGCGCAGCATCAGCCCCTGCTCGGACCAGTCAATTCCCCACGTCTCCGAGTTAAAGGAGTCAAAGCCGGACGCTCCTCGACCACTGCCAGCCATGGTGTAGGCCTGAACCCCAGCGCTGCAACAGATGTGTGTACGGGTCCCTAATGAAACCCTGAAACGGCACCAACAGAGCACCTGACGCCCTTCTCATTGAACACCACACGGCTGTGCTGGGGCTGTCGTAGGAATGCGTGGATGCGTGCCTCCGACCTTGCGCCTCCCCCTGCCTTGCTGTCCAGACTGATCCCAGCGCCACTCTGACTGAAAACACCCAAGGTGCTGTTTGCTGCGTCCAGCAGCACATCGCCTGTGCAGCTGACATCCTACTGGCGCTGCAGTCCAGGGATTTGCCTGCCGTACGTACGTATGCCTTACGTATGTCGTACAAAACGCCAGGAGATGACTGGGCTGGATATTTCATAAGTGGTCACGGACGCCCGAGTGTTTGCGGGCTTGAGTGGATTATGGTTGGGGTTCAGGGGTTTGAGGGAGGGGGGAGGGCCGCAGCGGACATGGCTGGTCGCTGGCCAGCTGCCGGAGACACTGTGCTTCAGCTTGAAAGCAGCGCTCCGGCTGGGGCCTCGGCTAATCCTCATCGATCTGCGCTCAAGGGCTTCGGAAAGTAACATGGGGGGTGATGTGGCGGCCTGTGAGGCTGTGGCGCGTCTGGTGAGGATTCTCACCTGGGGGGACGTTCGATAACACGCTCTGGCCATACAGCCCCCACGTCCACATCGCCGCAAAGGACGGAGCAAAGGCGTAAATGCGCCAATGCTCGAGGCGGGTGTAGGCTGGAGGAAACCGCGGAGGTCAATGGCGATGCGGATCGAGCTTTGTGGCTGCACGTCAGCAACGCCCATAGGGTAAGCTATATCCGGGGGGCTGCTGAGAGGTTACACGTCCCGGATGCCTAGCAGCTGTATGTTTTTGTTTTCATGAGGTACCCCATCACCGCAGTTCCAGCAATACCTGCATGCCTGGCTAGCTGCCACCCTGGCCAGTGCCCCTAACTCTGCTTCCTGGCAGCCCACCGGTTGGTCTCGTTTCCGGGCGCCGCTCCTAACTTGGGGCCCCCGGACCCACCCACCCACCCACCCAGTGGTGAGGTGCTCCGACACATGCACCCAGAGCTCCCAACTGCCGGCATAAATCGCACATGCGCATCCGTTCGTTAGCCACCACCCGCGCCCAACCTCCACAACAGACTGGCTCGCGCATGTTGTGGCGTGTGCCAGCCCCTTCTCCGGGGGCGGGGGAAGAGGAGGGAGCCCTGCCCCGCCTGGCGCCCCTCCCTACTTTCAGCCAAAATCGCCAATCGACAGTCCAAGCAGCCCCCAGCCCTAGCGATGAAGACGAAGACGAGGCCCATGCACAGCGAGTGTGTTATGCCGGAATAACCTAACGACCCTTGGTCGGCGCCGCATCACCCGACCCGTGTCAAACCCTTCTCGTAACGTTGCGGACATCAGTCTGCGCCCGAGCAGCTCCCGAGACAGCCTGATCCGGACGACCGCATCGGCCCAGCCCTGGGTCCAACACACCCCTGCTCAGATACTGGGCCTACCAGCCCTCGCCCTGGCGCCCGGCGCGACACGGGCCTCGATGGCCCCTGGACGCCACCGAAGAATGTCCCACTGGGAGGGGGTACCGAACGACACGAACGTCGGTCTTGCCCGAGCGTCTGGGCTGCATCGGATATCCAACTGTCCTCAGCAGATCCTAGTCGTGCCTGCTTTGCATCGCTGCTACGGAATGGCCACCTGGCCGCAGCAGAAGCGCTGTCTGGCTCCATCCCTGCCCCAACATGCATCCTTGTCAGTAAAAGACTTGCGGATGAAAGCGGCAGTAACCTTTCCCCGTTGCCGCCTCCCCCGGGCTTGATGAACCGGTGAAAGTTCGGCCGCGGTGGTCCGACCCCCTTATTCCCCTGCGGCGTCCGACTGCGGCCGCAGCCACGTTCTGATGTTGCCCGTGTGGTCCACCGTGAAGATCGCGGCCTCGGTGAACAGCAGGTCCGACATGGGCTCCAGGTGTACCCTGCAGCAGCAGCAGCAGCGGCAGCAGCAGCGGCAGGGCAGGGGAGGGCAGCACGGCCGCATGAGGGACGAGGTGGGTGGCAGCGCAACCACACACACGCACGCGGGCGGCCGGCAGCTGCGCCTCTTGGCGTGTGGTCAGCCCCTGGCACTCGCTCGAGGACCACAAGCAACCATTTTAATCGCGGCTGTGGCCACGTTCCAGCGCACAACGGTCGTGTCAGCCATGTGCTTCGAATCCACATAGCGCAGGCTACTCTAGCACTTCCACCTTTGGTAGGCTAGCGGTATCGCCGCCCTGCTTCCTGCAATGGTCTTCAGTCTGTTCCCCCGGCCCAGGCCCTCACTTGTGCTCCATGATGGGCTGAATAATGTACATGTCCATCCGCGGCAGGGAGGGGCAGATGCCGCTGCTCTTGCCCAGCGACGCCTTGCGGTCGTGCATGGTGGTGTTGGACGACCCGTCCCCTCGCCCGCCTACAAGGTTGGCCATGCTGCCGTTGCGCCTGCGAGCGCGGGGTGAAAATGGAAAGCGCCCAGACGGCGGGATGTCAGTGCAGGGCCGGTTTCGACACAGGTTGGATGCAGGGCACCTCGGACCTGGACAAGGAGCGCAAAAGGTACTGTGAGGGTAGCAGGGCACTGCGTAGCAGGGGTACTGCGAAGGAAGCCCCGGCTTTCGCTTGCGGGTCAGCGAAAGGCCCCGCCCCCGGGGAAGGACCGCTGGCTCAAGACACGGATAGCCCGTGTGCGAGCCCCCACCTGTGTCAGCCCACAGCCACATCGCGCGGCCAAAACCGCGCTGGCCACTCACTTGACCCCTCCCAGCATGGACATCTGCGCCAACATAGCGGCGCTGCTGTTGATGTCCCCCTCGCCCGGCGCCTGCACGTCCCACAAGCACAGCTGGCAGTCCTGGCCCGCGGAGCCCAGCCGGTAGATGCGGGTGGAGGGCGCCAGCTGCTCAGAGAGGCCCGCGCGGGACCCTGACCCGGGCTCCGATCCCGTCCTGTGTGCAGGGCGGGCAGGTTCGGGCGAAGGTGGATGCTTGGGGCTCATCCTAGGACCAGCCCTGTGCTCCCTGCCGCAGATTCAGATGCCTGGGCTACCTGCGGCCCGCAGGAGGGGATATGTGGCCTCAGGCCCCGGAGAACAATCCTAGGCACACCCAGGTGCGTGGCGGCGTCCGCACGCCAAGAGCTCGCCTTCCCGGCCACGCACGGCGGCCGGGGTCCGCAGCGCATCGACCGCCCATGAACTGGCGTTGGGTTGCGCACGATGTACCCTTGCTCGGCTGTTGACTCCTACATCCACGTGTTAGTTAACCGCTGTACCGTTGTACATTCGCTCTCTGTCCTGGCCGCTTCGGAGCTCCCAATACCATTTCTCCCATCATCAGGTCTCCCACGCGGTTGGACATGCAGCAACTGCGCCCCGTCAGTCCATCCTGCCCTGCAACTCTTGACTGAGTTACCATTCGCAACCCACAACTAAGTCTTCAGAGATCCGACCCCCCATATCTGCTACGTGCCTCCCTCCCTCCCGCCCTCGCCTCGCCCCCTCCCTGTCTCCATCCATACCACCCATCACCCACCAGGGGTCCCACGCCACCCGGCTGACCCAGGAGCGGTGCCCCTCGCCGTGCAGCACCGGGTAGCGCTCCTGAATGCCGTACACCGCCACCAGGTCGTCCTCGCCGCCCGTGGCCACATACTTGCCGTCAGGGCTGAACGCGCAGCACAGCAGCGCGCCGTAGTAGCTGCAAAAGCCGGACACCACGGTTCCTGTGCTCACGTCCACAACCCGCAGCGCCCCGTCGCGGCACGCCGCCGCCAGTTGTCGACCGTCGGGCGACACGGCCACGTCGTTGATGCCCCCGCCGCTGATCTGCAGTATCCGGCACGCACGCACGCGACTGCACCTGACGGCCGCCAAAGTTCCGTAACGTGCATCCGTTGAGTGCAGCAGCACAGCCATTTGTGGCGCCCCTTGCAGCCCCTTCTTGTGGTCTGCCCCACCAGACTGCATCTGACTTGCGGCGCTCCACCCTCCTGGGGAATGCCGTCCTGCCCGGGCAGAAAGCTGTGCCTGTCCTCCAGTGTCGCATCACTAAAACCCTCTAGCTCATGCAAAAATCGCGTGAGGTTGCCGCACGTAGCCGGTCGGGTGGGAATTGAGGAAATTGGTGGACATCGAATGCGATGGGGAGGACAGACGATTAAGGTGCACCACGCCCGGTGCAAGTACCTACCGCAATAGTGCTGCTGGGAGACTGCGACTTGGAGCTTGAGCCCAGAGACAAGAACTTGCCGCTGCCTTCGCCCGTCAGGTGTGTCTGCATTGCATGGATGTTCGGGGGCGCACGGCGGTCCACCGGGTGTCTTTTAGCTGACACGTGCACGTCGTGCAGGCGCCTGCAGATACCCGAGGGGCTCGCCGGCCACCCAGGCAAGCACCGCATGCGTCGGCTCGAATACGCCTCTCGCTGTCCTCCGCCCATAAAAGCCACGTCGCAAACGAATACCGGCGCCGCATTCGGAGTGGTTGCCGGCGCACCATCCGAAAATTCAACGACGTCCCGTCTAAGAAAGTTAAGCAGGACTTGCACACATGCGGCCTCGACTGACTGATCCGGACCAAGCGAGATGCTCGCCTTTTTATAGATGTAGATGTTGCCCGAGCTGTACGCTGCCACAAAGAGCCCTGACTCCGTGCGAGGCACCCATGCCACCGCCGTGCAGCGGATGTGTTCAGAGACGCCCTCCGGCTGCAGCGTGCTGACCACGATGGGCTTAGAAGGGTACCCCGTGGCCTGCAGCTGCGCCCGCAGCGACATGAGCATCACTGCAAGGGGCAGGGGGATTGCGGCCAAGCATCGTTATTGTGGGCCAGGCCGCGCGGCGTGGGGGCTTTGCGTGCGTTGGAGACAGCGGCCGCACCTTGCCCGTCGCCGAGGCCAACAAGTAGGTCCACATTGTCTTTTGCCGCCATAAACGCATGACAGGTAGGGTACCCGCAACGGGTTCCCGAGTTATTGAACAACAGCGCCCGGAAGGGCTCCTGCAAACCGCAGGGGGCAAACAAGGAGATCGACACCGTGAGCTCGAGCCAAATCATACTGACGAATTAATCCCGAGCCACGGACACTGAAGGTAAAACCGGGAAACCCACTGTATGTGTTTTTTCATAGCGAGAGATGTTGATGCAGTCCCCGACGTTAAAGATTATCCATAGTCCTTCCTCCGGGCCCCCTTGCAGGCTTGCAAGAGTGAGACGGGTTGAACGTTGATAGTTGAAAGGTTGAAGGCCTGTAGTTCGCTCTGTGTGAAGGTGGAAGCGTCCTTCCTGCAAGGGGTTGGGACGGCAGCTGAACATCCCGCGCTTCGCCGTGATGATTGATTTTACGTCCATGCATGACTCACAGCTGTCTTAAACCTATTTCTGGCGACTCGGTCTCCGGAAGCCGTGTAATTGCTCATCGGAGATTAGAGAACCGGCCTGCGGAAGCGCTGAGGCTACCACCGCAGGTCATAATACCATCAGTACCCAAACCTATTGAGTTTCAATCGGGCTGACAATACAATATTGCAGGACACGTGGAAAAGGGATCAATACAAATAGCTTCAAAACCGCAGATGATGTACGTTGCGTTACGAGACAGTCCTGAAACCAAATTGTCATAACGCAATTTTTGTGCAGTATAATGAATGGAATCCTTCCGCATCCGACATCGCGAGTACGACTACTGCTCGTGCTGCCAGGAGGAGGTTTACAGAATAGCACGCATTAAGCTGTAGACTGGGATGCAGCCCGTCAGTGGAAGTGAACTTTAATCTACATGTTTGTACCTGTGCTGGTCTGTGACTGTCTCGAGTGCATGGCGATGATTCAAGCATGAACGTGCACTATCAGCTCTTCTAATCGGTTACTTTAACGGCGCTTTTTACCTCAGGAAGGGAGGAGTGGGTTCAGAACGGCTGTACAGCGATCGGGTTGCTTCAGACCCGGTAAAGCTGGGTCTCTCCTCTTACCATATCTCTGTCACTAGATCTGTAACTCAATATCGCTTATTAGGAACGTGGTGTCCTAGTTGTGCTTTGCGGTGATGCGCCCTTTGAAGGGGCTGACGGGTTGCACAGTGAGCTTCTTGTGGCTCAGCTAAGCCGATGATTCACGTTGAGGCCCAGGTGTAAAACACTCGGGCTACGGGAAAGCCAGCAGCAACGCTGCTGGCTTGGAGCGGTCCATCATGCAGGCCGCACAGCCCGACCGGGCGTTTGAAGTGTTCGTCAAGCGGACCCTTTCAACGATTCAAAAAGAATCATGGGGTCGTAGCAAGGAATGCAAGGAGCTGCGCGAAATGTGCCAGGTGCGTACTGGCGACGTCGCTTCCCCCCTTCCCCAGCCTCGCCCAATCACCCGATGCCACAGCGTGTACAGCTGCCACTTTGGTACTGTCAGCCACCAGGGCATCAGGATATGCACAGGGCGTGGACGTCACTACAGCCCCATGCGTTGTACCCACCTTGCTGCGACGTTTGTCCGGCTCGTCTCCCAACCCGGACCCCCTTTCGCCCTGACCCCCAACCCCGCAGAATGTCCTGAACCTGCTGCACGACCATGAGCAGGGCCACCTGCAATACGAAGGCAGCCTCGCTGTTGCCGTGCTGGAGCCGCTGTACCTCGCGTGTGCCAGCTCCAACCCAAAGGTAGTGGAGTCAGCGCTGGGATGCCTGCACAAGCTGGTCGCCCACGCGTGGCTGCAGGGCGAGAGCTCTTCCGGCGGCCAGTCCAGTGATGCGGACGTGGTCTCCCGCGTGATCCGGACGGTCATCCGCTGCGGCGAGAGCAGCGCGATGGAGGGCATGCAGCTCTCCGTGATCCGCGCGCTGCTGACGTTCACCACCGCCGAGCACTTTGTCGCGCACGGGGACTGCCTGCTGGCGGCGGTGCGCATGGTGTTCAATCTGGCGCTGGGCGCTGAGGATGACGTCATCAAGCGCACCGCCAGCAACGCCCTCCTGCAGATGCTGAACACTATCACCAAGCGCGTCACAGCCTACCAGGTCTTCGGCAGTAGCACCGGCACCAGTCGGCGGTCCTCGATAGACGGCAGCCTGGCGCACAGCCACAGCCACTTGACGTCGCCACCGTCGGGGCTGGTCGGCGGCGGGGCGGCGGCGGGACCGCGCGGGACGGGAGGGTCAGGAGCGGCGGCGAGCTCGGAGCGCGACTCACAGCTGCACCTCGCGGGGCGCCTGGCAGCGGAGCAGCAGGCGACTGAGGCGGCTCTGGCTGCCGCGGCAGCGGCGGCTGCGGCGCGCTGGGTGGCCAGCGGCGGCACCAAGGCGGACGCGAGAGGGGCGGGGCCGTCGCTGGCCAGGGAGAGCACGGGCATCGCAGATAGCCGCCTGCCGTCGGGGTCTATGGCGTCGGTGTCCAACGCGCCGTCGGGGATACTGCCCCCCGCATCCGAGAGTGGCGCTCCGGTGGGTGGCCCTGTGCCAGTAGACGACGGGGGGTCCGAGGGAGCCCAGGCCGGCGACGCCAATCGCACAGCACAGCTGGCGACGTTGGCAGAGCAGCGTGACTTGGCTGGGCTGGAGGCGGCCTTGGGGGCAGCGACCAATCTGGACGAGGGCCTGAACGCCAGCGAGGAGGAGGGTCCGGTGGTGGGGCGGATACGCAACTCCAGGCAGACCAGCAGCGACGGGGCGGCAGGGGGAGCCGCGGCCGCGGGCATTGCCCCAAGTGTCAGTGGCAGCGTCAGCGGACATCCGTCGGGGCCCACGTACAGCCTCCGCACAAGTAGCGTGGCCCTTCCGCATGGCTACGTGCCCCCCTCCCCGCCGCCGCCGCTGCCGCCGGCGCAGCCAGCGTCGCCGGGGCGAGACAGCATCAGCGACGCGTCGCGGGGCCCATGGCCTCCGGGCGGCTCTGCACCCGGGCACTCGGGGGACAAACCACCCGACACGCAGCTCGACGGGCACTCCCAGACCGACGCCACGGCCACTGGTGTGGACGCCGCCGCCTCGTCCCAGCAGCAGCTGGCCCCGCGGACGTCCCAGCCGTCGCAGCGCCAGCTGGGCCACCAGTTCTCCCATCACTCCGGCCAGCACCACCAGCATCACCACCAACAACAACAGCAGCAACACCATCACTCGTCGGGCGGGGGCCATCGCGCCGGAAAGGCGCTGCGCACCTCGGAGCGGGACGTGCTGCTGGTGCTGACGGCCTTTTGCCGCCTCGCCTCCAGGGAGAGCGGCGTCACGGAGGTGGACAAGTACCTCGCGGTGGGTCCGTGGGTGCGTGGATGGGTGGGTCAGTGGTGAAACCACCACAATTGACAGGATGGGTGAGTGGGCGGTTGGTGGGTGGGCGTGATGGAGATACGGCCACGGCCGTGAGAGGCTCATCGGGACGTGCATTGTGACGTGACCACGGACGAAGAGGTGCGTGAGGAGAGGTTCATGCATGCGACTTGACATGTGATGCGCCTTCGGCGGCTGCCTGAAGCGCTCTGGTCGGTCGTGTGCCCGGGGTCGTTCATCCCCCTCCCCCCCAGGCTGGCAAGCTGTTGGCTCTGGAGCTGGTGGTCAAGGTACTGCAGAACCCCATCCACAGGTGCGGGGTGGCACGGTTGCTGCGGAGCAGGACGGTGCGGGGTGGGGAGGTGTGGGGAGGTGTAAGAAATTGGTAGACGTATTTATACTGCAGCGCAAATACCCCATGGGGTGGGGTGGGGTGGGGTGCATGCCGCACTGGCGGAATGGCGCCATTGCGGCGGCAAGGGGGGGGCATGCATGCACGCGGCCATGGCTGCGTTGCCAGTCCGCGGAGCCCACCCGGGCTTCGGGGTGGCCAACACCCTCTGTTGTGCTCTTCTCATGCGGATGCGGCTCGCCGCTGACCCGTGGGCCCCTCCCGCTGTCCCTGTCCGCTGTCCCCCCGGGGCACGCAGCTGGGACAACGTGCGCGACGAGTTCGTGCGCCACCTGCACCAGCCGCTGTGTCTGGTGCTGCTGCGGAACTGCTCGCCCTCGGACGCGGCCGCCTTCCAGCTGGCGCTGCGGCTGCTGACGGCGATCCTGCTGCAGCCCAAGCTGCGCAAGGGGCTCAAGGTGGGTGCGCGTCGCTGGGGGGGGGCGCGTCCATGCACGGTGTCGCTTACCGACTCCCGCGGGCGCTTCGGGGAAGGGACGTGCAGCTCTCTTCCACACCCTACGGCGAGACCCGGGGCGCTACAGGGGACGAGGGGAGGGTGGAGGCGACCCGTGTGGTGCGGGCCGCGGACCGCACCTGCGGAGCCGCGTGGGGCTATGGGGGCTATAGATAGGTCCAACCAACGGAGCCCTGTACCGACCTGCTACGTGTCCAGGCGGAGCTGGGGGCGTTCTACCCGCTGTTGCTGCTGCGGCCGCTGGAGGTGGAGCAGATGGGCCCCGCGGAGCTGGCGTCGGTGGCGGCCGCGGTGCCCTGTCTGGGGGCGCTGTGCTCGGAGGCGCAGCTGCTGGTGGACCTGTTTGTCAACTACGACTGCGACCTCAAAGCGCCCAACCTGTACGAGCGGACGGTGCAGGTAGGGGAGCGGGGCGGCTCGGGCTCGGGACGGTCGTCGAGTCCCACCCGCTGTCGGGTCGAGACCGGTTTGGGACCGCTTCCTCGCCCTTGATGCGCCCGTCTCTCTCACTCTCTCATGTATTCCGCCCCCGTCCCTGATCTCTCAGTCAACTCTAGTCCAGTCTGGCCTTGTGCTGAACCCATCCGCGAATCTCGCCCCGCCCCGCCCCGCCCGCACCGACCAGGCCCTCTCCCGGCTTTCCCAGCGGTCGGAACTGGACGGTCAGCCGCCGCCCGCGGGTCCGAAGCAGCAGGAGCTCTCCAAGCAGCTGGCGGCCGCCCGTGAGGGGGCGCTGCGGTGCCTACTATCGGTGGTGCAGTGTCTTGACACCTGGTCAGCGCCGCTGAAGGAGCAGGGCGCGGAGGCGCAGGACAAGCCGGCGGGCGGCCAGGCGGAGGAGTCGCGGGACAGTGAGAGCGATGCTGCCAGCGCGGGCGGCCCGCCGCGCGCGAACGGCGGCGGTGGTGCAGGCGCCGCGGGGGGCCCGGGCGCGTCGGAGGCGGAGCGGTTCGAGGCGGTCAAGGTGGCGAAGAGCAGCCTGAGCCGGGGCCTGGCCATGTTCAACGGCGGGCACCCCGTCAAAGCGATGCGGGTCCTCATCTCTAGGTGGGGAGCGTGTGTGTGTGTGTGGGGGGGGGTATGTGTGTGCGTGGGTATGTGGAGTGGGGGAAGGAGGAGGTGGTTCATGCACATGAAACCCACCGCCGCAACGCGGAGACTCCGAGTCTCCGACAGGAAAGGACATGTCGTCAATGTGGGTGGTGGAGCGGCGGTGTCACCGCCCCCACTCTGCCGGACAGCTAATGGCGCCGCAGTCAGGGTGTCGGCCTCGTGCGTGCAGACGGCGCCTCCCAGCTTATTCAAGGTGCCAGCAACCTTGGTGACCCGCTTGCGGTGCCTCTCACGCATCCGTGATCGTCTCCCGTCTTGACCTGGGTGGTGACCTGGGTGGTGTGGTCCCGGGCTTCCCGCAGCGGTGTGGTGGAGGACAGCCCCGCGGGCGTGGCCGTGTTCCTGCGTGCGCACGCCGCCGACCTGGACCCCGCGGCCATCGGCGAGTACCTGGGCCACCACGAGGACTCTGAGCTGGCCGCCATGCACGCATATGTGGATCAGGAGAGGTGCGGCGGCGGCGCGGGAGGGGAGTGGAGGCGAGGGGCGACAGAGGGCTGCGGGGAGGGGAGGGCAGGGGAGCTGGGTGCGTGAGGTGAGGGTGCGGAGGCGGGGCTGGGAGCGGGACGCGTAGCTGGCCCTGGGACTGGCGCAGATTGACCACCGCTTCGTGTCCGCGACATCTTCCCTCTGTGGCGGGGGGAGAGGGGTTCGCGTGCGAAGTGGAGCAAGTGCCGGGCGTTAGGGGCCCAGGGCCGGGGCAAGTGTCGGGAGGATGGACTCCGCGGCAGCAGAGCGCAACGGGCAGTCAGCCGTGGGCAAGGTGAAGGAGGAGGGCGGAGGGACGCAAAGTTGCGCGACCGCGCCGCCGCGGGGTCGTTCCCCCTCGCCTCTGCCCTGCGGCGCTGACCTGGCCTCCTCTCCGCCTTTCCGTGAACCCCCAACCCCCCTCCTTCGCCCGTGGGCGCCGACCAGGTACGGCGGCATGTCCATCGACACAGCGCTGCGCAGCTTCCTTCTGCCGTTCCGACTGCCCGGTGAGGCCCAGAAGATCGACCGCCTGATGGAGGCCTTTGCGGAGCGCTACGTGCGGGACAACCCGGGCGTCTTCCGCAACGCCGACGCGGCCTACGTGCTGGCCTTCGCCGTCATCATGCTCAACACGGACGCGCACAACCCGCTGGCGGAACGCCGCCTGGACCGGGCCGGCTTCGTGGCCATGACGTCGCTACCCACCGAGGACGGCGGCGGCGGCGTGTACGAACCGGCGCTGCCGGTACGGGAGCTGGAGGGCATCTTCGACCGCATCGTGGCGCAGGAAATCGTGACGCGGACGGCCGCCGGGGCGGGCGGCACGGGGCTGGCGAGCGGCCGGGGCCGCGGCGGGGGCGGGGGCGGCCGCGGCGGCGGCGGGAGCGGAAATAAGTTGGCGGCGGCGCTGGGGTTGCGAGCGCTCGTGGCGCCATTCCGGAGCGCTGGTGCCCTTGACCGGAAGCAGGTGCGCGGCCTGGAGGGGGGTGTGCGGAGGTGCAGGGCGGGAAGGGCGCCCCTAGGCCGGACGCGGCTGTTGGCACCGACTGTGCCCCCCCCTGCGCCGTCTCAAGCCGTTCACGACAATGATCAGCCGTTCACGACTATTTTGACTCTACAGGATGGGTTTTTTGGCGTATCAGGGTAAGGACTAAGGACTAGTTCTGACTGGCAGAGAGTTGCCTAATGGCGGCGTTTGGCACGCGTTGAGGAGATACCCATATGTCGCGCCCACGCTGACATCTTCAGTGGGCCCA
Organism: Eudorina sp. 2006-703-Eu-15; assembly: GCA_003117195.1. Classification (NCBI taxonomy): domain Eukaryota; kingdom Viridiplantae; phylum Chlorophyta; class Chlorophyceae; order Chlamydomonadales; family Volvocaceae; genus Eudorina; species Eudorina sp. 2006-703-Eu-15. Next base: position 773,503 of record BDSI01000027.1, on the reverse strand, counting down.
CACCCACACGTGCGCTCACGGACGCTCGGGCAGCAGCTGCCGGCGCTGTCCCAGTCAGCATTTTGACGAACCCCTTGCAATGTTGTGCAAGTTGTGCAATGTAATAACAGTTTAGCACTGCGGCCCGGGACCGGTCACGTGGTTGCAGGTTAGCAACGCGGAGCGGCAGCGGCAGCAGCTCATGGAGGTGGCGGAGCTCGCTGTGGCCCGCGGCGGCGCCGCCGCCGCCGCCGCTGCCGCCGCTTCCGACGGCAGCGGCGCCCCGGGCCTCAGCACCACATGGCACACCTGCACGCACGCGGCCCACACGCGGCCCATGCTGACTGTCAGCGGGGAGGCCCTGACGGCGGCGCTGGTGGCGGCGGTGCCGCACGCGGCCAACTTCGAGGCGGTCCTGGCGGCGCTGGTGACCCTGGCGGAGCTGGCGGGTCTGATGGGGCTGGAGGAGCTGTGCGAGGGCGCCGTGGCGGCGGTGGCGGCCGCCGCCGGCGTGGCCGCGCCGGCGCAGTTCGGCACCGCCGCGGCGGCGCGGCAGCTGGCGGCACTGCGCGCGCTGCTGGGCGCCGTGTCGAGCCCTGACGCCGGGCAGCTGGGCAGTGCCTGGACCATCATCCTCCGGACGGCTTCGGAGCTGGAGGCGCTGGTGCGGGCGGTGACCCGGCCGCTGCAGCCCGGGGAGACGGGCGTGGCGTTCATGTCACCGCCGTCGCCGTCGGCAGGGGGGGGGCCGGGCGCCATGCCCGAGGCAACCCGTGCCGCAGCCGCGGCGGGCGGCGGAGGCAGCCTCCTGACCAAGGTGTTCGGGGGGCTGTGGGGCAGCGGCAGTGCAACCACGGGCGGCGGGGCGGCGGCGACAGCGGCGGCGCCGACGGCGGCAAGCAACGGCACGGGGCCGGGGAGCCGCGGCGGCGCGGGCGGGAAGAAGGACGGGCTGCCGCCGCCGCCCGTGCGCGTCATGCCGGGCGCGTCGATGGTCATGTGGGCGGTCACTGACGGCCGGCAGGTCATCGAGCAGGTGCGCGCTGCGGGTGTGGGAGCCTGCGGTGGGAGGTGGTGGCTGCTGCGATTGGGTTCTGCTCGGAATGAGGGGGGGGGGTACCCAGCGGCCATGAAAGCACGGGGCGCCTGGCTGGGGGTTTGACCGTCAAGGGCGAGGAGGTTGGGATCCGGGCGAGCCGCTGTTCGCCAGAGGTGCTGTCCCCACAGTGGTGGTGGTGGTGGTGGTGTCTGTGGTGATCTCCATTGGATTTGGGTCCGCTGTGTTTTCCGCTCCCTCGAGGCTGCTCCCCCTGTTTGCGTGTGTGTGCGTAGTGTATTGAGCGAACCCGAATCGCCACTGACCGTTGTGAGTGTGTGTGCGCAGGTGTACAGCCGCAGCGCCACCCTGGACGGCGAGGCGGTGGTGGTGTTCGTTCGGGCGCTGTGCGCCGTCAGCCGGGAGGAGCTGGACGCGGCGCGGCCCCGGGTGTACAGCCTGCAGCGCCTGGTGGAGGTGGGTGCCGTCCAGCAGGAGGGAGAGCGGGGGTGGGGGGGTTGGGGGCGGACCGGAGAGGGCCGTCCTGTCCGGCGGTGTTGCGGCCGCCGATGCCCCCTTTAATGACAAAAAGGGGGCGGCCCCGGGCCGGCGAGAGCTAGCTGTGAGCAGGTGAGGCCGCGGGTGGCCGTGCATGACCGCCGAAGGCCGGCCCTCTAGGACCCGCAACTTGCCTGGCCGCTGGGTCCCGTGTCGACCCAGGTCGAATGTCGGCCGCTGCCGAACAATAGCGCGGCGGTGCGATGTTTTGTGTACTGTGTGGTCGGGCTGGGCGCCGGGACATCAGAGCGGCCGTGCGTGTCAGCGCGTCAGCGTGTCAAACGTCGCCAGCAGAGCTCCTCAGACACCTCCGTGGGCTTCCTTCGACACCTCCAGTGCCTGCCTTCGACACCCTTTTCAGAGGAGGTAACACCCACCCGCGGCGCGCCGTGCGGTTCTCGGTCTCGCTCCCGCTCCTACCCGGTCAATACAGTCCCTTTCGACTCACCACCTCGCCGACCCTCCCTCCCGCTCGGATCCCTTTAATTCCCCCTCCTAATCCCTCATCCTAGTTGCTCTGGCAGCAGCGCAGTATAAATACGTCTACCAATTTCCCATACACCCTCCTCCACCTCCCCTCAGGTGGCCAACCTCAACTTGGCGGGCCGCATCCGCCTCATCTGGTCCAAGCTGTGGGCCGTCCTGTCGGCGCACCTCGTCATGGCCGCATGCGACGGCCAGCAGCCCATCGCCGCCCAGGCCGTGGACGCCCTCCGCGGCCTCGCCGGCCGGGTGCTGGAGCGCGAGCAGCTGGCGTTGCAGCGGGCCATGGCCGGCGTGGGCAGCCGCGGCGGCTCCGGAACCGCGGGCGGCACCGCGCCGACGCCGCCGCTGGGTCTGGTGCCGCCGCCGGCGCAAGCGCTCGCCCTCACCCAGTCCACTTGGGGCGCCTCTGAGGGCGCGCTGCGGCCGTTCGTGGCGGTGCTGCGGCTGTCGGACGACCCCAGCGTTCGTGCCATGGCGTTGGCGGCCGTGTCGGGCGTCATGACCGCCCACGCGCGCGGCCTGGGCTCCGGCTGGCGGGTGGCGATGGAGGCGCTGCGGCGGGCCGCGGAGGACGCCTCGCCGGCGGTGTACGAGCAGGCCCTCGGTGCGTTGGAGGTGGCGGTCGCGGCGCTGTTCCGGACGGCGGCGGCGCCGCCGCTGGCGGCGGCGGTGAAGCGGACCGCCGCTGGCGCGGCGGCCTCGGCCGCCTCGGCGTCCTCGGCCCTGCCGTCCGGCCACGACTGCTACAGGGAGACCCTCCGCGCCATCCTCACCGCGATCCGTAACCCTCACCAAGGCGATAGGGCGCCGTCGGCGGTGCCGCTGCTCGTCCAGGTAGGCGCCCGACTGGCGGCGCGCCCACCGCCGCAGCAGCCCCAGCCCGGCGGCAGCGGAGGCGCGTCGTCCTCCGGCGCCCCATCGTCGTACACTTCGCAGCATCACATGTCCGTGCACCCCTGGAGTACGGCGGCGGCGGGGGCGCCGCCGCCGCCGCTGGACTCTGCCGCCAGCATCAACGGCCCCCTTTCCCCGGCAACGCACCGCTCCTTGCTGGATTACCTGGCGGCGGCGCCGCTGAACTCACGAGCGGCCTCGCCGTCAGACGACTGGGCGCTGCTGATGGAGGTGGCGGCGGACGTCGCGGCGACGCCGGCGGCGCCACGGCTGGCGGCGGCGGGCCTGGAGGCCTCCCTGGACCTCATGCGGGGGCACAGCGCCGCCTGGGGCGTCCGCGCGTGGCGGGTGATGCTGCAGCGCGTGGTGGCGGCGGTGGCGTTCCGGGTGCCGCCAGCGCTGGACCCGGCGGCGCACCCGGCGGAGGCGGCGGACGCCGCTGCCGCGGGGCTGCCCCTTGAGTCCATCTCCGCCAGCTTCGTCGCGCGGGTGGAGCGGCTCTTCCCGCTGATGTGCAGCCAGCTGGCGCCGCTGGCGGAGGCGGCCGCCGCGCCGCGGCCGCCGCCGGCGCCGCCGGTCCATACCTCCAACCGCCGCTGGTCGTTTGACAGCGACGGCGGGGACGACGACGGCGACGCCGCCGCCGCGGCCTACAGCGGCCGTCGCCCGGGCAGCGGCGCTCCGGATCTGTATCGGGAGCTGCTGACGCTCCTGGCGGAGACCTGCCTGGGCTGGTTCCGCCACCCGGCGGAGGCGGTGGCGCGGGTGGGGCTGAACGGCCTCGCCCGACTGCTGGACGCAGTCAGCGCCGCCGTCCCACCGTTGCCCGCGGAGGGAGCCGCGGCGGCGACCGTTGCCGCCGCGGGTCACCACCCACATCAGCCGCTGCAGCAGGAGCAGCACCGTGGCTGGAACGTGCTGCTGCCGCTGCTGTCCTCCACGCTGTTCTCCGAGCTAGATATCATCATCCGGTTCTCCGAGCGGCTGCGGCAGCAGCAGCTCGCCGCCGCGGCGGCGGCGGCGGCCGCCGCCGCCGCCGCCGCGGCGCCGCCGTGCCCGCTGCCGGCGCCTTTCTCCGGCGGGCGACCGCGGTTGGACGCCGAGGTGCGGCGGCTGCGGTGTCGGTGTCGCATGGTGGTGCTGCTGCAGCGCACGCTGTGCGACTTCACGGTGCGCCGCGCGGGGGGGCAGCTCCCCTGGAGCGTCACTCGGCAGCTGGTGGCCATGCTGGTGGGCGTGGCGCAGCGGCTCATGGGCTTCAACATGCGGGAGGAGCTCCCGGATGACCTGCTGCGGAAGCAGCTGCAGCGGTTCCAGGAGCAGCAGGCGCAGCTGCAGGCGCGGTGCGGTCTGAGGCCAGAGGGCATGAAACAGTCTGCAGACGGGGCGGCCGCGGCGGAGCCGACGGAGCCGCCGGCCGCCGTCGCCTCCGGCGACGGCTGGGGCGACGGCTGGGATGATGACGACGGCTGGGGCGATAAAGACGCGGCGGAGGGCGGCGGCGAGGCGGGTGCTCGGCGGCGGGACGCGGCCGCCAGCACGGAGCAAGCGGGTACTGGGTCTGGGTCGGCGGACGCTGAGGCGACCGCCGCGGATGGCGTGATCCGGGCCGGCAGCGGCGCCGCCTCCGGATACCTGTCACCCGCGGGCGTCACGACTGCAGCTGAGGAGACGGAGGGCGGCGACGGACCGGACTCCGCCAAGCCGGCGCGGTCTTCGATTTCGGACGGCGATACAGTGACGGCGGAGGTGACCGCGCACGACGCCTCGCCCGCGGCGGAGGTGGAGCCCACCACCGGTGCGGATGACGCGGCCGCGCCGTCGGGTACGGCAACCGTGTCAGCCACCACCGCTGACGCAGAGCCCGCCGAGGCGGCGGCGGCGGCGGCCGGGCCTGTGGTCCCCGCCATCCCCCCTCCACCTGTCTCCGCCCTCCCTGGCGCCCGGCTGCACCTCACCGGCGCCCACCTGCACCTCACCTGTGTGGCCAGTCAGGACAGCATGCGGCCGGCCCTGGCGCGGCTGGAGGTGGAGGCCGCGGAGGCGGCCATCACCGTGCTGCTGGCGGTGCTGGCAACTGCGGCGGCTGCGGCGGCGCAGCGGCAGCAGCCGCCGCAGGACCCCACCGGCGCTGCTGCGAAGACGGCGGCGGCGGCGGCCGCCGCGGGGCGCGAGGCCCGGGAGCAGCTGCATTCGCTGTGTCGCCAGGTGGTGGAGTGCAGCGTCGCGGCGCACGCGGCCGCCGCGGCGGCGGCGCCGGAGGCGGAGCTCACCTTCGCCAACGGCAGCTGGGACCACTCCGTCCGGGCCGTGGTCCTGGCCAGGGCCATCCACGTGCTCATCATGTTGGGCGCGACGGAGGGGTGCCTCTGGGGGGCCGGCAAGGTTGCCGCCGCGGCCGGTGCCGGGGTGAAGGGCGGCGGAGGTGCAGGTGGGGGTGGGGGTGTGGTGGAGGCGGCGGCGCTCGATCTGCTGCCCGAGGTGCTGGTGCTGCTGAGCAGCTACCAGGCGGTGGTGCGGGGGGCGGTGGCGGATTACCTGGAGGAGGTGGTGGGGCCGAGGCTGCAGCAGGCGCTGGGCGGGGGGGCAGGCGCCAGGTGAGGTACGGGGGCTGATCAAGCAGGGCGGAGCGGGCGGCTAGTAGTGGGCTATATGTCAGGGCGTGGGGGAGTGGAGGAAGGGAAGGGCACGGGGGCTGTGAGGTGGGAGGGCCGCGACGCAGGCGGCGCCAGGTGGGAGGTTGGAGCTGCGGTGTGAGAGGGGCACGTGTCGCGGGTGTCTGTGTGTGGGGGGGATGTGTATGGACATGTACGGACATGTACGGACGTGTGGTCGTAAGCAGAGCGCACGTAGATGCCCCCCGGCCCCCCTCCCGTGACGTAGAACGGCGCCTTGCCGTACAGTAGCATGCGGGGAGACAGGTCATCGGCCGCGCCCTGCCTCGGCCACCTTCCGCCAGTCCCCCTCTGATGTAGTTGGGAAGGGGAGGGACGAGGGAGGGGCGTAACAGCCCGGGCAGGTAGGCAGGGGCCTGGAGCTGTCATGTCTGCAGCCAAAGACATTTGTGACACTCCGAAAGTGGTGTGTGTTTGGGTGTAGGGGTTAAGAGCGAGGAACCCGCCCGACCGTTTCTGTTCGGTGGGGAGGGGGGCGGGCGCAGGGGTGTGTTTTGATGGGGCCGCACTCAATTGGTGAACCCAACGCGCAAAAGAGGGTCCGTGTGGCGAGGGCCCGGCATATGGGCCGTCCTCTCCAGCCCACCGCCGGGTTCGGGATCTGGGCAGTTAGTACTACAGTAGACGGCAACAGTACAGAAGAGATCACTTTCCGTGACGAGACCGGAAGAGTCGTTCGCGTCGTGGAGGTGGAGGTGGAGGTGGAGGTACATATCCTTCGTAGGCTACGTATGGGGCCATTCTGTAAGCACAGTACGGCACCGACTGCGTGCGTCCGGGCTGATGGGCGACTGCGGCACTGCGTGGCTCTGGCCATATCACAATATCGGTTCCCATGTCGGGGCTCTGACACAGCCGCGCTGTGCAGCGCCACTGCACTGAGAGCCCACAACGGGTCCGGGGCCGCGGGCGGGCTCCGGGTGAGCAGCTCCCAGTTTACAGCGCGTGGCACCTCGGTGCGGCAGGCCGCGGGGCAGTGTTACGGCAGCCAGCATCAGGCCGCACACCAGCTTTCCGCACATGGCGCCGCGAGTACCCTAGAGTTGACACCCACCCGCAGTGGTCCACATCAACCGGGTCAGCAATCGCTGTCCAGACCTCCCCCTCCTGCTCCTCGGCAAACCCACACGCACACGCGGCTGCCTCTCAGGGCCAACTTGCCGCCACCCCAGCGGCCCTACGCACCAACGCCCACTGCACAACCAGCCACCGCCAACACCCTCGCCCGCAGCTGCTCTTGTTGTAAGCCAGCAAACCGGCCGACAGGATGCCGACAGCTGTGGACAGTTTCCGCCGTCTCCTCATCCGCAGCGGCCGCGTCCTGCTCCGGCCGACCCTCATGACTCGCACCTATCCCCCCCCTCCACACACACACTCACACTCACACTCACACTCCGTATTCACACATATAAACCGTTTCTGGGTCTGGCATTTCTTTTCAACCCCCGTCTCGGAGGAGAGCGGAGAGCCCACCCTTTCAGAGGACTTGGCCGCCAGCACACGCCCGTACATATGTACGACAAACAATGGCGGGAAGCATCCGGACCTGCCCGCCAGTCCCCCGCCGCTGGCACCCCACCCCCACCCCCACCCCCACCACCGGGGGTTCCAGAGGCTGTTCGTTTGCCATGCTGGGTGAGTGGGGTACACCGTGTGGGGTTCACAGGCAGGTGGCCCACACAGCCCTGTGGGCAGGCCCACCGCAAGGCCCAGGGTCTTCGCCTTCGGGCCCCAGTCGCAAGAAGCCAGGTACGGTACGGTACGGTGCAGTACACACACCGGAGGGAGGGCTCCTCCCCTCTCCTCCCCATTCACCCCCGGGCCCCCCCCCGCCGCCGTTCCCCTTCCCCTCCATTCCATTGCAAGGACCCGGGGGCTGAGCCGCTGTTCCGCATGTGGACGTTCTTCCATACCAGCGCGCGACAGGCACTCGGACCCACCACCGAAGAAGCACACCCCCACACCCCCACAACCCCCCACACAATCTTCATGTTGGGAATCTATTCCATGAACACACGTGAGGGCACCCACGTGGGCACTCTGGGGCGCCGCCGTGCCCCCCTGCCGGCCTCCTGCCTTGCCTATACACCCCCCCGCAACCGACAACAGGTGAAGGCCCGACGTACTTGGGGAGCGTCAAACTTTCAACCAGATTACTATTATACTTAATATTTTGTAAATTTACGTTAAGTACGGCACAGTGCCCTCAAGACCTCTATTTCGCTGTGCGCGCGCCCTTGTACGGCGCTGCTGCGGCCCGCACACCCCCTTGATCGGGGCCCGGCAATCCTCCCTCTCCCTCCTCCCCCCCGGGTGCAGCCCGCCCTTCAGCCCGTGTTGCGCATGCCGGCGGCAATGCCGTTGATGGAGATGAGCAGCGCGTCCCGCAGCCGCACGTTGTTGGGGTCCACTCGCAGCCGCCGGAGGACCTCCACCTGCGTCCGAGCGGACCCAGGGGGGGCAGGTCGGGGTGTGTGGGGGTGTGCGTGTGTGGGGGGGGGGCTGGGGGCTCGAGGCGGGAGGAGCCCACGGGCTGGGAAGGACAGAGGCCGACGGGTCAGCGAGGGAGGGGCGGGGGGGCTAGATATCATCATCCGCTGTTCTCCGAGCTAGATATCATCATCCGGTTCTCCGAGCGGCTGCGGCAGCAGCAGCTCGCCGCCGCGGCGGCGGCGGCGGCCGCCGCCGCCGCCGCCGCGGCGCCGCCGTGCCCGCTGCCGGCGCCTTTCTCCGGCGGGCGACCGCGGTTGGACGCCGAGGTGCGGCGGCTGCGGTGTCGGTGTCGCATGGTGGTGCTGCTGCAGCGCACGCTGTGCGACTTCACGGTGCGCCGCGCGGGGGGCAGCTCCCCTGGAGCGTCACTCGGCAGCTGGTGGCCATGCTGGTGGGCGTGGCGCAGCGGCTCATGGGCTTCAACATGCGGGAGGAGCTCCCGGATGACCTGCTGCGGAAGCAGCTGCAGCGGTTCCAGGAGCAGCAGGCGCAGCTGCAGGCGCGGTGCGGTCTGAGGCCAGAGGGCATGAAACAGTCTGCAGACGGGGCGGCCGCGGCGGAGCCGACGGAGCCGCCGGCCGCCGTCGCCTCCGGCGACGGCTGGGGCGACGGCTGGGATGATGACGACGGCTGGGGCGATAAAGACGCGGCGGAGGGCGGCGGCGAGGCGGGTGCTCGGCGGCGGGACGCGGCCGCCAGCACGGAGCAAGCGGGTACTGGGTCTGGGTCGGCGGACGCTGAGGCGACCGCCGCGGATGGCGTGATCCGGGCCGGCAGCGGCGCCGCCTCCGGATACCTGTCACCCGCGGGCGTCACGACTGCAGCTGAGGAGACGGAGGGCGGCGACGGACCGGACTCCGCCAAGCCGGCGCGGTCTTCGATTTCGGACGGCGATACAGTGACGGCGGAGGTGACCGCGCACGACGCCTCGCCCGCGGCGGAGGTGGAGCCCACCACCGGTGCGGATGACGCGGCCGCGCCGTCGGGTACGGCAACCGTGTCAGCCACCACCGCTGACGCAGAGCCCGCCGAGGCGGCGGCGGCGGCGGCCGGGCCTGTGGTCCCCGCCATCCCCCTCCACCTGTCTCCGCCCTCCCTGGCGCCCGGCTGCACCTCACCGGCGCCCACCTGCACCTCACCTGTGTGGCCAGTCAGGACAGCATGCGGCCGGCCCTGGCGCGGCTGGAGGTGGAGGCCGCGGAGGCGGCCATCACCGTGCTGCTGGCGGTGCTGGCAACTGCGGCGGCTGCGGCGGCGCAGCGGCAGCAGCCGCCGCAGGACCCCACCGGCGCTGCTGCGAAGACGGCGGCGGCGGCGGCCGCCGCGGGGCGCGAGGCCCGGGAGCAGCTGCATTCGCTGTGTCGCCAGGTGGTGGAGTGCAGCGTCGCGGCGCACGCGGCCGCCGCGGCGGCGGCGCCGGAGGCGGAGCTCACCTTCGCCAACGGCAGCTGGGACCACTCCGTCCGGGCCGTGGTCCTGGCCAGGGCCATCCACGTGCTCATCATGTTGGGCGCGACGGAGGGGTGCCTCTGGGGGGCCGGCAAGGTTGCCGCCGCGGCCGGTGCCGGGGTGAAGGGCGGCGGAGGTGCAGGTGGGGGTGGGGGTGTGGTGGAGGCGGCGGCGCTCGATCTGCTGCCCGAGGTGCTGGTGCTGCTGAGCAGCTACCAGGCGGTGGTGCGGGGGGCGGTGGCGGATTACCTGGAGGAGGTGGTGGGGCCGAGGCTGCAGCAGGCGCTGGGCGGGGGGCAGGCGCCAGGTGAGGTACGGGGGCTGATCAAGCAGGGCGGAGCGGGCGGCTAGTAGTGGGCTATATGTCAGGGCGTGGGGGAGTGGAGGAAGGGAAGGGCACGGGGGCTGTGAGGTGGGAGGGCCGCGACGCAGGCGGCGCCAGGTGGGAGGTTGGAGCTGCGGTGTGAGAGGGGCACGTGTCGCGGGTGTCTGTGTGTGGGGGGGATGTGTATGGACATGTACGGACATGTACGGACGTGTGGTCGTAAGCAGAGCGCACGTAGATGCCCCCGGCCCCCCTCCCGTGACGTAGAACGGCGCCTTGCCGTACAGTAGCATGCGGGGAGACAGGTCATCGGCCGCGCCCTGCCTCGGCCACCTTCCGCCAGTCCCCCTCTGATGTAGTTGGGAAGGGGAGGGACGAGGGAGGGGCGTAACAGCCCGGGCAGGTAGGCAGGGGGCCTGGAGCTGTCATGTCTGCAGCCAAAGACATTTGTGACACTCCGAAAGTGGTGTGTGTTTGGGTGTAGGGGTTAAGAGCGAGGAACCCGCCCGACCGTTTCTGTTCGGTGGGGAGGGGGGCGGGCGCAGGGGTGTGTTTTGATGGGGCCGCACTCAATTGGTGAACCCAACGCGCAAAAGAGGGTCCGTGTGGCGAGGGCCCGGCATATGGGCCGTCCTCTCCAGCCCACCGCCGGGTTCGGGATCTGGGCAGTTAGTACTACAGTAGACGGCAACAGTACAGAAGAGATCACTTTCCGTGACGAGACCGGAAGAGTCGTTCGCGTCGTGGAGGTGGAGGTGGAGGTGGAGGTACATATCCTTCGTAGGCTACGTATGGGGCCATTCTGTAAGCACAGTACGGCACCGACTGCGTGCGTCCGGGCTGATGGGCGACTGCGGCACTGCGTGGCTCTGGCCATATCACAATATCGGTTCCCATGTCGGGGCTCTGACACAGCCGCGCTGTGCAGCGCCACTGCACTGAGAGCCCACAACGGGTCCGGGGCCGCGGGCGGGCTCCGGGTGAGCAGCTCCCAGTTTACAGCGCGTGGCACCTCGGTGCGGCAGGCCGCGGGGCAGTGTTACGGCAGCCAGCATCAGGCCGCACACCAGCTTTCCGCACATGGCGCCGCGAGTACCCTAGAGTTGACACCCACCCGCAGTGGTCCACATCAACCGGGTCAGCAATCGCTGTCCAGACCTCCCCCTCCTGCTCCTCGGCAAACCCACACGCACACGCGGCTGCCTCTCAGGGCCAACTTGCCGCCACCCCAGCGGCCCTACGCACCAACGCCCACTGCACAACCAGCCACCGCCAACACCCTCGCCCGCAGCTGCTCTTGTTGTAAGCCAGCAAACCGGCCGACAGGATGCCGACAGCTGTGGACAGTTTCCGCCGTCTCCTCATCCGCAGCGGCCGCGTCCTGCTCCGGCCGACCCTCATGACTCGCACCTATCCCCCCCCTCCACACACACACTCACACTCACACTCACACTCCGTATTCACACATATAAACCGTTTCTGGGTCTGGCATTTCTTTTCAACCCCCGTCTCGGAGGAGAGCGGAGAGCCCACCCTTTCAGAGGACTTGGCCGCCAGCACACGCCCGTACATATGTACGACAAACAATGGCGGGAAGCATCCGGACCTGCCCGCCAGTCCCCCGCCGCTGGCACCCCACCCCCACCCCCACCCCCACCACCGGGGGGTTCCAGAGGCTGTTCGTTTGCCATGCTGGGTGAGTGGGGTACACCGTGTGGGGTTCACAGGCAGGTGGCCCACACAGCCCTGTGGGCAGGCCCACCGCAAGGCCCAGGGTCTTCGCCTTCGGGCCCCAGTCGCAAGAAGCCAGGTACGGTACGGTACGGTGCAGTACACACACCGGAGGGAGGGCTCCTCCCCTCTCCTCCCCATTCACCCCCGGGGCCCCCCCCCGCCGCCGTTCCCCTTCCCCTCCATTCCATTGCAAGGACCCGGGGGCTGAGCCGCTGTTCCGCATGTGGACGTTCTTCCATACCAGCGCGCGACAGGCACTCGGACCCACCACCGAAGAAGCACACCCCCACACCCCCACAACCCCCCACACAATCTTCATGTTGGGAATCTATTCCATGAACACACGTGAGGGCACCCACGTGGGCACTCTGGGGCGCCGCCGTGCCCCCCTGCCGGCCTCCTGCCTTGCCTATACACCCCCCCGCAACCGACAACAGGTGAAGGCCCGACGTACTTGGGGAGCGTCAAACTTTCAACCAGATTACTATTATACTTAATATTTTGTAAATTTACGTTAAGTACGGCACAGTGCCCTCAAGACCTCTATTTCGCTGTGCGCGCGCCCTTGTACGGCGCTGCTGCGGCCCGCACACCCCCTTGATCGGGGCCCGGCAATCCTCCCTCTCCCTCCTCCCCCCCGGGTGCAGCCCGCCCTTCAGCCCGTGTTGCGCATGCCGGCGGCAATGCCGTTGATGGAGATGAGCAGCGCGTCCCGCAGCCGCACGTTGTTGGGGTCCACTCGCAGCCGCCGGAGGACCTCCACCTGCGTCCGAGCGGACCCAGGGGGGGGCAGGTCGGGGTGTGTGGGGGTGTGCGTGTGTGGGGGGGGGGCTGGGGGCTCGAGGCGGGAGGAGCCCACGGGCTGGGAAGGACAGAGGCCGACGGGTCAGCGAGGGAGGGGCGGGGGGGAGTCAGCCGCCTGGGTCCCCGAGGGTACCCCCCCGGGGTCGAGCTATAGCATCATCGTCGTTATCCGTCAACGGTGCCTCATTCCTCCCCCCGTCCCCCGTCCCCCCATCTTCCGTTCGCCTCGCCGTCCGTCCGCGTTTCGTCCCATTTGCGCAGGTGAGTACTACGTTCTCGATAATTTGTGCTGTCTGGGGTGTGGTCCGTCCTCGTGCTGTCGCGCGTTGGTTGGTCCGGGATGGGTCCGGCGGCGACGCGGTCGCCCGAGGTAACAGTGAGCGCACAATTCAGGTATGTATGGTAAGTAACTTGGGTCGCGTATTGACTCCTGTGCCACGTATCGGTTCCCCAATCCATACCCCCCGTCCCCCCTCCCCACTAGGGGGAGTCCCACCTGCAGGATGTTGATGGGGTCGATGTACGGGTTGCGCATGTTGATCAGCTTGCGGAGGGTGGGGTTGTTGTCCAGCAGCCGCTCGTGGCCCGTGACCTGCGGGGAGGGGGGGAAGGGGGGAGGGAAGGGGGGAGCCAGGGCGGGGGGGATAGCAGGGCGGCGGTGTATTTGGTTGGGCGGGGAAAAAGGGTGGTGGGGGTGGTTGTTGTGTGGGTGCGAATGGGAGGGGTATAAGAGTATGAGTGGGGCGGTGTGGGTGATGTGGCGGAGTGGGTCGTGGGCTGATGATGGGGTATGGATGGGGCGAAGCCGTCCGGATGTGGGAAACCCGTACCTCCCCATACCCGCCCCCCACACCCACCCCACACGGCTCAGTTTTCTCCCCCCCCCCCGCACCTTGAGGATGGCCGCCTGGCACCTGGCCAGCCGCTCCCTCAGCTCCGCGCCCAGCCGCTTCTGCTCGGCGTCCTCCACCAGCACACTGTCGTACAGCGCCGCGATGCGCTGGTCCGTCTTGGCCAGGATCATCTCAATCAGATCGACGGTGGATCCGAAGAACGGCCACTCCCGGTACATGGCCTGGAGGGTGGGCAGGTGGCCCTGGGGGGGGGAGGGGAGGGGAAGGTGGGGGGAGAGGCCGAGGGCACGGGAGGGGAGGGGGGTTGAATTGGAAGACGAAATAAACCCGAAAAACGACCCCGGGGGAGGGGGAAAGGCGTCGGGAGAAAGGCGGGGTAAGGCGAGGGCCCCCAGCCCCCCTCACACCCCCAGCCCCCTCACACCCCCAGCCCCCCTCACACCCCCAGCCCCCTCACACCCCCAGCCCCCCTCACACCCCCAGCCCCCCTCACACCCCCAGCCCCCCTCACACCCCCAGCCCCCCTCACACCCCCAGCCTCCCCCTCACACCCCCAGCCTCCCCCTCACCTGCTGTATGGCCAGCATCAGCGCCGCCCCGATGCCCAGCCAGGAGGGCAGGATGAGGCGGTTCTGGGTCCAGGCGAAGATCCAGGGGATGGCGCGGAGGGTGGAGATGGACGGGTCCTGGCGCCGCCGGGAGGGCCGCGAGCCTGAGGGGAGGGAGGGGGAGGCCGGGGGAGAGGGAGGGGGAGGGGCCAGGGGGCAGTAGTGCGGGGTTGGGGTCAGGAGCCGCCAGGTGAGTCAGTGCAGGGCATTGGGTTGTTGACATAATACAGAAATACGCAGGTTGACTGCCGGGAGTGAAAGGTCCTGTGACGGACGGCCTGCGCAACAGGGTCTCCAGGGAGGTGACGTCGTCCACGTTTCAGGCCTGTGACCGTTGACCGGCTGAAAGCGCTCGAAGCACCGAACCCGCAGATCTGCTCAACACCAGCTCCGCGCGTCGCTGGCCGCTGCTGCAGTACACCCGAGGTGCGCCCCACCTCCCAACGGCTCTCATCCGCGCGCCCGACCCGCCCCTACTCCCCCTCCCCAGTCCCAACCCTAACACCCACCCACCCACCCACCCACCCACCCACCCACCCACCCACCCACCCACCCACCCACCCACCCACCCACACGCCACCTCCTCCCCCCCCTCCCACCACCACCCCGCTCACCGATGTTCAGGTTCCCCAGCTCCTCCTCCGGCGTCGCCCTCTTGAAGTACTGTATGAACAGCGGGTTGTGGTGCACCACGTTGCGGTAGCTCTCGCAGCTGGTGCGGCTCAGCATCTCCATCACCGACCGGTACTCCTCGCGCCGCGGTGGACTGGGCGGCCGCATGGACGCCAGCAGCACCGCCGTCGTGTAAGTCTCCAGCTGACTGAGCGCCACACCGCTGATGCCAAACTTGGCCTGCACCATCTCCCCCTGCTCGGTGATGCGGAAGGAGCCCTCCACGGAGCCCGGCGGCTGGCTCTGGATGGCCAGGTGGGTGGGGCCGCCGCCGCGACCCACGGTTCCGCCGCGGCCGTGGAAGAGCGTCAGTCGCACGTTGTGGGCCTTGGTGAGGGCCACCAGCCGCTCCTGACACCTGCGGGAGGGGGGAGGGGGAGAGGGAGGGGGAGGGGGAGGGGGAGGGGGGGGAAGGGTAGGTGGGTGGGGGGTTGGATATAGGCAATGGGTAGATATATTGGTGCTGTGCTGCTGCCAGAGGGGCGGGGGAGGGTATAGGAAATTGGTAGACATTTTCAAACCGCGCTGCTGCCAGAGCCAAAACGGGGAGGGGTGCATGGTAGGTTGCCGAACGGCGGTGAGGGGCGGGGGTTGGGGCGAAAGCGGAGGAGAGCGGCGACGGTGGCGGGAGACCGGCGGTGAGGGGCGGGTGGACTGCCCCTATCACCTCAGCCCCGCCCCCCCATCAGCCCCCCATCAGCCCCGACACCCTGGCCCCGGACCCCTATTCCCCCAACCACCCAAACGGCCCTCCCCGTTCCGTCTCTTTCCCGTGACCCACTTACCAACCCTTGACCCGCACCCGCCTCCCCCCTCCCGCTCCCCCTCCCCCCTCCCCCTCCCCTCCCCCTCCCCCCTCCCGCCTCCCCCCTCCCGCCCCTCCCCCCTCAGCTCACTCACTTGTACAGCGCCCAGTTCGCCGCCAGCCGCCCCGCGTCCTTGCCACTGTCGCTGTACCCGAGCATCACCTCCTGGTGGTTGTCATGTACGGCAGCCAGGTGCTCGCGGTACCACGAGTTGGTCAGCAGCCGGGTCATGATGTCCTCAGCGGCGTCCAGATCCTGAGGGGGGTGGGGGGTGGGGGGTGGGGGGGTGGGGTACGACGGGCGGCGTGCGGGAGTAGGGGCAAGGGGAAGGGGTATTGGCGGCGGCGGGGGAGTCCGACACGTTCCCCTCCGCGGCCTCCCCCCCAAAACACCCACCCCCCTCCACACACACACAAACACATACACAGCCCCGGGTGCCGCACCTCGAGCGTCTCAAACAGCGGCACCACGCGGAGGGAGGTGGTGTCGTCCGGGTTGCGACCCATCTCGGCGCACACCTGGAGGGGGGGCGGGGGCCGGGGCGGGGGGGCCGCCGGGGGCGGGGGACAGGAGGGAGGGGGGCCGAGGGGCGGGGGGCCAATAGATGGCGTAAGGCCTCGGGTAGGTGGGTAGATAGGTAGGCAGATAGCTAGGTGGATATACGATAGAAGGTATGCTGGTAGGTAGGTAGGTAGGTAGGTAGGTAGGTAGGCAGTCAGTGCGGCTCCCTCCACTTCATTACAGCGGGGGACCGGGCACTATACACACAGCGGCACGGCTCCTTCGTACGTCCCACCCTCGCTCACCTTCCCCCCCTTCCCCCTCATAAATATCTCCACCAAGTTCCTGTTCCCCCCCTCGCCCCCGCACCTGCATCAGCGCCTCCCGCTGCAGCAGCTCCACCGCCATCACATCCGAGGCCCCCTTAGTCATGGAGATGACGTAAGCCCCCAGACTGCCGCGACCCAGCCGGGCAGCCACCTGCGGAGGGCAGCAGGTGCAGCAGGAGCAGCAGGTCAAGTTGTGGAAGGGGGAGGAGGGGACTGGCAGGCCGGTGTGGAGTGTTTGGGGGACGGACCCACCCCACCCGACCCCGCTGGGCAAATCCACTTCCACCCATCCGGATAACGAATCAGGCATTGCGATGTTCAGAAGCCCCCCCGGACCCCCCCGGACCCCCCGGACCCACCCGGGTGCCGATAATGCCGAGAGAGATGCCCCGCGGCTGGACCCCCCCCCTCACTCCCCCCTCACTCCCCCTCACTCCCCCCCTGGGGTGATACCCCACGGGCAAATGGCTGGCTGCCCGCCTCCCCACGCCTGCCCCTGCTGACCCATTACGTTCAATCAATGTTCAAGACAGCCCCCCCGACCTTCCCCCCCCCGACCTCCCCCCCCTGGGACCTCCCTCCCTGGACCTGGCCCCCACCTTGAATGTGTCCAGCACCTCCCGCACTTCCGCGCTCATGGGCATGTCGGCGGGGATGAGGGGTCGGCGACCCTGGGGGGGGGGGGGGAAGAGGGAGGGGAGGGGCGGGTGTATAAGGTTGGAGAACTGAGGTGGTGCGAGGGGCGGGTGGGTGGGTGGGACTTCAACGACCCCAGTCGCCCTGCATGGGCAGGCGAGTGCACCGCCCCCCTCAGCTCCGCGGACCCTCGCCCGCCCCCCACCCACGGTTTCCCCGCAGTTCATCCCCCCCCCCACACCACCAGCAGGGTGACATGGCGGCCCAAGTCCCGCCTGCCCCTCCCTCCCCCTTCCTAGACTTACCTCACCCGAGACGGAGTATCCCCCCCGGCTACACCCCCCCCGGCTACCTGCAGCTCCTTGGTCAGCCACTCGATCTTCTGGTCCTCGCTCCACTCCAAGTACGACCCGTACCCGAGGTAGCTCGTCACCGCGTCAAGAGCCTCCGCGTGCCGGGTGCTCTCCTGGGGGGGTGAGCCGGCGGTTGGGTGGTTGAGGTGGTTGGGTGGTTGCGGTGGTTGGGGGATTGACTGGGAGGTTGGTTGGCGCGTGGGTTGGCGGGATGTATCCCCCCATTCGGAGTGGGGGGGGAGCCGAGCCGTCAGGGGGCCGGGCACACCGAGGATCGCCGCCCCTGGCCACACGGTCAGGAGGTGCCGTACAATGGCGTTACATCATCAACAACGGACGACCTCGCTGGCCCACTGGATGACAACAACCGGAAGGGGCGGCCCGGAAGTTACCGGCGACAGGGGCGGAGAGCAGATCCGCCGCCCCCCATCCGCAACAAACCACAACCCCACCCTCCCACCCTTCCTCCAAGGCCTACAAGGTGGACGTCGTCGCATCGCTGGAGATCCCTCCCCTCCCCTCCCCTCACGGGTACAGCCGAGTCTTCAACGGACATGTGCTCCTCTGGCAGCAGCGCAGTGTCTGCCAATTCGCTGTACCCCCCCCCCCAGGCCCCCCCCACCTGGCGCAGGTCCAGCTTCATGAGGCACATCCCGAACGTGTAGACCCGCCGGATGAGGTCCAGCAGCCGACCGTCCGCAATCACACCGCCACCGCACTCCCACAGCGACCTGGCCGGACAGGACCGGAGGGGAGGGCCGGATGGGACCGCGGGGGGTAGGGGTAGGGGTAGGCGACCGGGCGGCAGAGGGGCGGTGACTCACCGACGGGGCATCAGCCGGGACGGGTGATGGCACTGCCGTCATCGCACACATACATACCCGCAGGTACACACCAAGGGGGTAAGGGGGGAGGGCCGGATGGGTTGGGGACGGGCACAGTCCCGGTCACGCCCCGATGCCCAACCCACCCGCTTTCCCTCCGACCCCACCTCCCCCGCGGGCCCCCTGTCGTCAACCAAGACAGCGAAAACCCATGGGTGACACCCCCCGGGGCCCCCCCGGCTCGCCCGCTTCTCTCCCCACCCCCGTGCATCCCCCCCCCCCTGCCCCGCCCTTGTACGGCACCCACCAGTAACACGCCATGAGGGGCTCCGCCAGCTCGTCCTCATCCTCGTACCACGGGGCCCCCCCGTCGGGTACGACAGGCTCCCGGCCGCTGAGCAGGTCCTCCATGCGCCGCCGGGTGGCCGCCAGACGGTCCCGCACCTGAGGGGGGTGGAGGGGGTGTGGGGTGTGAGGGGGTGTGGGTGTGTGGGGGTGTGGGTGTGTGTGGGGGTGTTGGGGTTGTGGGGGGTGGGGGGGTTGTGGGGGTGTGTGGGGGGGTTGTGGGTGTGTGTGGGGGTGTGTGTGGGGGTGTGTGGGTGTGTGGAAGGGTGTGTGGGGGTGTGTGGGGGTGTGTGGGGTGTGTGTGTGTGGAGGGGGTGTGTGGGGTGTGTGGGGGTGTGTGGGGGTGGTTGGGGTGGGTGGGGTGGGTGGGGTGTGTGTGGGTGTGTGGAGGGGTGTGGGGGTGTGTGGGGGTTTGGGGTTGTGGGGGGTGGGGGGGTTGTGGGGGGTGTGTGGGGGGGTTGTGGGTGTGTGTGGGGTGTGTGTGGGGGTGTGTGGGTGTGTGGAAGGGTGTGTGGGTGTGTGTGTGGGTGCGTGGGGTGTGTTATCAAGGAGAAAAGCTGAGCCGCGAATAAGCAGACCCGTGTCCAGCAATGCAACCGACGACTGAGACCGAGATCAGAGTTACCAATATGCCAGGGCGAAATATGTCGTCCATAAGGAGTCCCAAGGTGGTGTAGGCCGTGATGCTGCAGCGTCCCGTATCGTTGTCGAGCGCCGGTGGGCGCCGGGACGCCAGCAGAAGCAGCGGCTATGACGTCGTAGGCTAATGCAGATGAAAACTCTACTAAGCTACCTACTGATCCTAAGGTGCAGCAAAAGCAAGGGCGTATGCGTAAACAGCGCGTGCAATGCCGACAGCAAGCAAGTGCCCGGCACAACCGTCCCAGCCCGTGCAGAAGGAAAAGATACTGACCTGAATGCAGAAACGGGAGCACCAAGCGAAGCAGCACCGTCAGTGGTTAGCGAAGCGAAGTCGGAGGACATGCAAGGCGGATGGCAAGACAGGGACACACGTGAGCGCGACGGTCCTAAAAGTTGTTAGTAAGAAGGCAAAAACGAGCAAAGCAAATGGAATGCAAAGATGCGGGTGCCGAATTTGCAGTGATGTGCCGGGTACGAACACGGTCAACGGCCGTCACAGCGCAGGGGCAAAGAACTAATAGCAGATGCTGCGGACTGCCGGCGTGCGGACTCTCACAGAGCTCCCCACTACGCCGGAAGCCCAAGCGCGCAAGTGCATGCTGCGCGCCGGGGATGCAGTTGGGCGGCGGGTGGGGGGCAACCGGGGGCAATAACAGGCGCAGGGGCAGCGGGGGCAACCACCGGCGCAGGGGCAACAACAGACGCAAGGGCAAGAACAGGCTCCGGGGGCACGCGGGCGGGAGAAACCCAGGTGTGGCGCGTCCAAGAAAGACACCACATAGACGACCCGCCACGGCTGCAGCGGGGACGCGAAAAGCTCGCGGTGGTCGACGGCTGACAAGAAGCTGGCGCGCTGCGCAAGGATGGCCGCCACGATGGGGTTGGGTGTCGGGTTGGCGGGGCTGATCACTCCCTGAATGCGGATCACTCCCTGAACGCCAGTGCCTGGGCGACCACCGTGGCGTTTAGCTCCTCCGCGCGCGCCTGGAAGGCTTCGAGTTCCGGCAGCCTGTGGGCCATGCGTGTGCACCTAACACGCGCCTAGGAGGACCCCCGCACCGCGACAAACCGGAAACCAGGAAAAGAAGAAACGTTGGGTGAGCGCCGGCGAGGTTAAGGACGAGCGGCTTGCTGGCTGATTGACTTGCTGCTCCACCCACAATGGCAGCGAAACGCCGTCGGCCCAGAGCGTGGGGTGTGTGTGTGGAGGGGGTGTGTGGGGTGTGTGGGGTGGGTGGGGGTGGTTGGGGTGGTTGGGGTGGGTGGGGTGTGTGTGGGTGTGTGGAGGGTGTGTGTGGAGGGGTGTGGGGGGTGTGGGGGGTTTTGGGGGTGTGTGGAGTGTGTGTGTGTGGGGGGGGGGGTTGGAGGTGGTGAGGGTGGGTGTGGGGGGGTGGGGGTGTGTGTGGGGGTGTGTGGAGGGGTGTGGAGGGGTGTGGAGGGGTGTGGGGGGGTGTTGCGATCCACACAAAGGAAGAGCAGGTGCCGTACCGCGGCGCCTACCCCATCCCGACACATATACACACACAGGTTGCGACCCAGCCCGACGACCCAGAGAGCCATCTCGCCGACCACCACCACCACCACCACCACCACCACATTGCGCGCACGTTTTCCAGCCCCCCTTCCCTCCCCCTCCACCCCCAGCCGCACTCACATGTCCCAACACGATGCGGTAGGGGTGGAAGCCGGGGTGCTCGTGCGCCCGGGCAAACTGAGCCGCACCCGTCTCAGTCCGCTGAGCCATCAGTGTACGGCGGATCAGCACCGGATCCAGGGTGCTCTGGGCGCGGGCCGCCGCCGCCGCCGCCGCGGGGTCCGCCGTCGCGCCCGCCGCCGCCAGCTTGGCGGCGGCGTCGGCCCCCGACGCGAACGCGGCGCCCGACGCCGCCGGCGTCGCCGCCACCCCGGCAGTGCCGTCCGGCCACTGCACCTCCGTCGCACCCTCGCGGAACGGCGTCGCCAGGGCGTTTGGCGTCAGCGGCGGTACGGCATCCGGCGTGCCGGGGTCCACCAGTCCCGCGGCGCCGAGGGCGGTGGGCACCGCCGTCAGGGGCCGGGGGGAGAGCGGCGTGACGGTGAAGGCGACGGGGGGCACCTCCAGCGGGCTCACGGCGGGGGGCCCGTTGGCGGCGGAGCTGGGGCCTGCGGTGGTGGCTGATCCGGGCGGGTGGGGGCTGCCGGCGGTCTCCGCCGAGCCTGACTCCGACTCCCGCCGGGAGAGGGAGAACTCGAACTCGGAGCCGCCCTCCACCTCGTCCTGGAGGTGGTCCCGGGGGGCGGGGGCGGGGGCCGGGGGAGGGGTGCCGGAAATGGGTGGACACATTCAAAATGCGCTGCCAGAGCAAAAGGGGGAGAGGTGTGCGGGTGGGGGCCACAGCTGAGTTGGTAAGCAGACCTCCATCCCCCCCGAGGCCCCGTACCGTACTCGCCGACATACAGCTGCCGTACAGGTGTCGTACGGTCCTCTTCCCTGGGCCCTATCCTCCATGGTTGCCGTACCTGGCCGGGCAGGTCGTGCGGCACCGACACCTCTGCCGCAGTGTGCGCCGCCACGGGCTGTGTCCCCAGGATCATGCCTCCAGGGAAGGCGGCGCCGTCGCCGCCGGACAACACCCCGGGGGCGCCGTCGCCGGAGGCCTTGGCCTGGCGGCGGCGGTGGTGGTGTTGGTGGTGGTGCAGGTGCAGGTTGTGGCTGTTGACCTCGCCGCCCGTCGGCAGCGTGGAGGCGCCCGGCACCATGCCGGCGGCGGCGTCGGCGGCCGCCTGTGACGCCGCCGCCGCCGCCTTGGCCCTGACCTGCCCCGCCCGGCGGGTGTTGCCCTCCGCGATGATGCGACGGGCCATGCGCCACACGGCGGCGCTGCACTGGCTCATGGACAGCTGGGGGGGGAGAGAGTGTGGGGGGAGAGGGGGGCCCGGTATTGGTGGGCAGAGATCCACCGGTTGAATCCAGGGTGTTACTTTGTTGCGGTTTCGCTGTCTCGACTGACACGAGTAACGGGGGTGAGGGCGGGGGGTGGGGGGCTGCTGAACAGATCGGGGTGGGGGGGGAGCCGCACACGACCGATCAAGGACCCCCCCCACACCTCACAGCCCTTCCGCGCTGAGCCGTTCCCAGCTTAGCCCCTCCCACCCCACCCCGCCCCACCTCGAACCTCAACGTGTCCACCTCCCTCAGGTACAGGTCCGCCGCCATCCAGCGGGCCAGGGCCGTCACGTGCGCCGTGACGGTGGCGGTGACGTTGGGGTTGCCGTCGCGGTCGCCGCCCATCCAGCTGCCGAACTTGAACGGAGTGGCCTGAGGGGGGGAGGGGGGTTGAGAGGTTGAGAGGGAGGGAGGAGGCTGGGTGGTTGAGAGGGAGGGAGGAGGCTGGGTGGTTGAGAGGGAGGGAGGAGGCTGGGTGGTTGAGAGGGAGGGAGGAGGCTGGGTGGTTGAGAGGGAGGGAGGAGGCTGGGTGGTTGAGAGGGAGGGAGGAGGCTGGGTGGTTGAGAGGGAGGGAGGAGGCTGGGTGGTTGAGAGGGAGGGAGGAGGCTGGGTGGTTGAGAGGGAGGGAGAGGGTCAGGTGGCCGTACCGGGGGCGTTGGGTGGAGTGTGTGTATGTGTGTGTGTGTGTGGGGGGGGGGGTAAATTGAAAAAAGAAATAAACCCGAAGAACGAACCCGGGCACACCCAGCATCACTCAATATACTTACGTGGTGCGGTACCTGCAGAGTAAACGAAAAGATAGAGACCGCGCGCGGGCGCCGGGGGGGGGGAGGGTGTCCGGACAGCGAGTTACCCCGAGGGGCTGTCAGATGGCGGTGGTACGGCAGGGCGGAGGAGGAAGGGGCAAGGGTGGGTCAGGAGGGCCGCTCAGACGGAGACCCTCAACACCACCGGGAGGAGGGGAACAGCGGGAAGGGAAGTTCGGGGGACGCTGGCAAGGTCCCCTCACCCCTCACCCCTCACCCCTCACCCCACCCCTCATCCCACCCCACCCCCACCCCTCACCCCCCACCCCACCCCCACCTGCAGTGGCAGGTCATGGCCCGTGTACTTCTTGAGCGCCGCGCTGAGCCGCCGCATGTACTGCGGTACGGCAGCCCACAGCGACTGCTCCACGATGTGCAGCCCACCCCGGGCCTCTGCAGTCGGGGAGGGGTGGGGGTGAGGTGGGAGGGGGGTGGGGTGGGGTGGGTTGAGGTGGGGGTTGAGGTGGGGGCGTCTGTTGGTGAATGCGAAAACGACAGCCCCACCGCGACCCCTGACCAACCAATTGGCGGGTATGACCCGGGGATACGGGGGCGGAGAGCCGGGCACAGAGGGTGCCGGCCGGTGAGGTGCAGGTGAGGTTCACGGAGGAGGGGGACTGAGGGGGCAGCGGAAACCACCCGGTGTCACGAGCAGGCCACCGACTCCCCTCCCCTCCCCTCCTCCCTCACCGTCCAGCGGTGTGGGCTTCTGTCGCCGCAGCTCGTCCGTCTGCCACAGCGCCGCCACCTCCCGCTGCAGCTCCGACACGATACTGCGCCGCTCCTCGGAGGTCAGGTCGGACCTGGGGATGGGGTGGGGTGGGGTGGGGTGGGGTGGGGTGGGAGGGGGTTAGTGAGGATATAGGAAATGATTGACAGAATGAAGCTGCGCGGGATGGGGGTGGGGTGTAAAGGAAAAACTGGGTGGGGATGAGGGTAGGGTTGCTTGGGTGTGCCCTCGGGCAGCGGAGCGGGATGCGGCCGCGGGGTGGGGGGCTGAGAGCTTGGCCGCGGTGCTGGCGGGACTGCCGTACCACGACACACTCTCCCCGCCAACCGGCCGGGACAGCGACCCACCCAGCCCCGCCGCTTGCCGCCCTGGCCTGCCGTACCTGTCGTGCTGCTGCAGCAGCGCCGCAATGCGGGTATGCTTGTACTGCAGTGTACGGCGGTTGACCTGGGTGGGGTGCGCCGTCAGCACAATCTCCACCTGCTGCTCCGAAACCGCCCGGTACAGGTCCTCCGGGTTGACCCCCTCCGTGATCAGGCGGGAAAACACGTTCTCGCAGCTGTTGGGGTTGGGCTCGCGCTGAGCGCGGTCGCGGCGCACTCTGCGGCCAAGATGACACACAAGTACGGCAAGTACGGCAGTTACGGAGCAGTTACCGTTAGCAGCTACGGATCAGTTGCGGTGGATCCTGCTCCCTTCACCCTCCCTCCTTCACCCCGCTGGTCGCCTAGAGCCCTACGGCCGCCGCCCGCCCACCTTCCCACCCTCCCGCCCCTTCACATTCCTTTGCTCTCCCCGGCCCCTCGTCCCCACCGCAAGTACCCCAGCATGCCCCCCGCCCCCGCCCCCCCCACCCGCTTACAGCAGTGCCCCGCTGGAAGGAACCATCAGCAGCACCACCGCTGTGGCATCCACCGAGGCCGTCAGCTGCACGGGTACGGCAAGCACGCTGCCAGTGGCGCTGACCCCGTAGCGGGGGAATCCCCAGGGCCGTAACCATTCGGGTCCGTCGACGATCTTCGGTCGCCCTCACATCACATCACATCGAACGCGCCCCCTTCGCCAACCCATTTCTTCAACCTCTCCATGCACCCTCCTAACCCGCAACAAACGCCCTCTCACACCCCCCTGGATCCCCTTCCCCTGATCCCCCCACCCCACCCCCACCCCCACCTACCCATGGTGTAGCTCCGCAATGCCGGATAGGTTGAGGTAGTGGCCACACGCCCGGGTGAGGGGTACGGCCTCGTCCATGTCCAACGTCATCAGCTCGTCCGCCAGCCGCTGAGAGATCATACTGGAGGCGATCTGGGTCGGGGGGTGGGGGGTAGTGTGTGTGGGGGGGGGGGCGTTGCCGTGTGGGGAGATCGTGTGGGTGTGCGGGGTACGGCAGGGAGGGAGGAGGGAGGGAGGGAGGGAGGAGGGCCGTGTTCCGTCTTACCGAGTCGCCCTTGAGAGACAGGGTGGAGGCACATTGCGCCAGGGTCCGTATGCGCTCGATCTGCACGGGAGGGGACAGCACGGGAGGGCCGGGAGGCGGTGGTGGAGGAGCGAGGGTGGCGAAGAGGGGCAAGACATTTGGATCAAGTAATGACAAGGGGGCCCTCGTGGCGCAGCGGTGACGGGATCGCGCCCTGCGCGGGCCCTTCACGTTTTTCACCAGGTTGGGATGGCTGTCAACCCGCCAAAGCCCTAGGACCGGGGCATGGCGCTGCGCACTTTTCATGGCGCATGCAAGCCATTAATCAACATCCTGGAATATTCTTTGTTCGTTTGCTTAGGGCAGGGCGCGCAACGGACGGTCTGCGCCCCGCGCGGTAGTTCGTCACCAATCAACAGGCTTGAAGCAACAGCCCTCAGACGGACAGCGCGCTGACGTCAGGAAGTCGTCGCATTTAAACACAATTTTGGCCATACATTCGTCCGTCGCATGGCAGCTTATCCGCGGCAGCCGACAGAGGTTCCGACCGCGGCGTGACGAAAGTGACAAAGTGGACGAGCGCACGCCATAACCATTAGGGACCATAATTGAATTGGAGTTGAGGAATTGAGGAATGCATTGACAAAATGAGCGAAGCGTACTCGGCGGCCCGGCGTCGCAGGCGGGCTTACCTTCTTGAACAACCCTTCGCCGACCTCCACCCTCAAGCATTCGTCGAGCAGACTGCCGAGGAGCTTACAGTCATCCTCAAGGGGCGTAAGATCATCCTACGGGGTGAACACAGCCGACAACGCCGTCGAAAAGGAGCATTTGGCAGCATCCATCACGCCCAAGCAACCCGCAAGTGTCTATGCATTGGAAGGCAACGTACCCTTGACGCTCCAAAATCATATGTTGAATCGGTCATCCCCTCCGCTCAAACCACCCGGCGCCCAAGCGCAAACCTAACACGTTGCAAGGGTTATTTCAATGAGCTGGTGCTCCTGTCGGAGAGCCGCAGGCAAGGTAGGCATGCAACTTGTCGTTGCAGCGGCTTACGGCGTACCAATTGGCGCGATCTGCAACGTCAAGGCGTTGCTCATGCTCACATGCTCTATAACCTCCGAAACCAAGCTCGAACTCATCTTCAATTGACTGAAATCATACCTGAGGTGCGAGTGTGTAGAACGGCAACCTGTGTCTCAATTCCAATCATGCTTGCTACTAAGTCCGCCTCAACCAACGCTCGTGGCGCTCGCGCTAACATGGCAGGTGGGTTACGTTCCAGACACGCGATCTGAATCGCCGAGATCGCGCTCTGCTCTTGAATTTTTCAATTTAATGGTTCTCATGCAAAAATGCTGACGTTTCGTCGCCAACGCTCGCTGCAAACCGGCTCGCCTGGCGGCCGGTACTCTTACGTGGCAAAGATCAGCGGCAACAGAACGTTTGGTGGCACGCATCAAACATGCATCAACGAGATCCACCCTACGAATTCATCGGGAAGGGGCGTTTCGCGGAGTTGCGCGGATGGCCCATGTTGGCGTTACAGCACTGCGGTCACCCTAGCCATTTGAACATTTGAACGTTCATTCAATCCAGACCACATCACCTCGCTCTCTATGGAACCACTTCTTAGCACCCCCATCTTTTCGCGGTGCCCGACCCGGCTGAAGTGTCGCGCGTTGCGGCCGTGCATCCTCTCCCCTTGCGCTCCCCGCAGCCGCGATGCGCGCCTCGGCTCGCTGCGTGGTGCGCCCCTCCGGGGGCCGGGCCGCCATGAGCGTCGTCGCCATGGCCGGAGAGGGGCAAGGTGGGGCAGCGGGGGGGGGTGCAGGGCTAGAGAGGGGGGGCGGGGGGGGGGGGAGGTGCAGGGTGACACGGCTCGGGGGCCCGGGGCGACACAGGCGAGGCGTACCTCCGGGAGCCACCGGACGGCCATGTTGGCGTTACTAACGGTTACGGTTGCTGTTGGCGGTTGCTTCAGCCGTTGGCAGGACGGGCTGCCGGGAGCACATGCGCTGTTGCTGCAGCTGCAGCGAGTGGGATAGCGGCGGTGGAGAGGGGGAGGCCCATATGACTGAGGGATGCCCATATGCTAGCTAGGCCCTAGACCCGACGGAAGGGGGAAAGGGGTCGTCGGGGATGCGGACCGCGGCTGGAGGGGGGCGCCCGGGGGGTGGGGGCGTGGGGGTGGGGGCGTGGGGTGCGGTGTCGGAGCCCTGGTCCTGGCTCTGACCTGGTGTGGGGCTGTCAGGTGCGGTCCATTCTGACTGGAAAGGGCCTGGGCCTGTACGGCTTCGAAGGACGCTTCGATGCCGCCACCCCCACCCCGTCACTTGAGAGTTGCTCCCGCGGGGGGGAATGGCGGGGAGACCGCCCGGCCACTCGTCGCAGTCTGAGCCCACCTCACCCTCCCCCTCCCGCCCGCCCTCACCCCGCTTATGGCCGTCACGCCGCTTCCTCCGCCGCCTCCTCCCCCCCCGCCTCTCCCCAGCCGCCAAGCCCGTGTGCCTGGTCACCGGCGGCTCCCGGGGTATCGGCAAGGCCATCGCTCTGGCGCTGGGCGCGCAGGGCGCCCGGGTGCGTCTCATCTCCCATGGGGCAGCGGTTGGGTCAGGGGTTACGGGTGTGGGGGGGGGGGAGGGGAGGGGGGCGTAAAGGGGACGCGATGGATGGGTTCGTTGGTTTTTGGTTGTTGGGAGGGTGGATGGGTGAATGGGCATTGAGCCCCTGAGCTGTCACAGCGCTGGAGAGGGGACCTGGCCTACACCCCACCTCTTTAAAGTGCCGCGTGTGCTAACCCCCGCGGTGGCCGTACAGCGGGCCGTACAGTGGGCCGTACGGCTGCAACTAAGCGGACCCGGGGCACAGCCCGTCGGACGTGAGCCCCCCTCTTTCGAGCTGTCCTTCCCCTCGGGGGGCTGTTGGTGTTCCCGGGGATGATGGGGAGTACGGCACCAGGGGGAGGGGGGGCAGCACTGCACATTGGGCTCCATCCCGGCTCTGGGGTCTGGTGGCCAGGTTGGGTAGTTGTTGGTTGGTTGGTTGGTGGATTGGTTGAATCTTAAATGTGTGGGGCCTCACCGCTGCCACCTGCGAACCAGGATGACGTGCGGCTGCAGCAGCTCGGGATATACCCGCACACACACACCCCTGTACCCTCCTCTCCACCCTCGGGTGGGGCCCCACCCCTTCCCCCGCCTCCGCCCTGATCGCACCTCCCCCTCCCCCTCCCCCTCCCCTCCCCCTCCCCTCCCCCTCCCCTCCCCCTACACCCGGCAGGTGGCGGTCAACTACGCGGCCTCCGCCGCCGCCGCCGAGGAGGTGGCGGCCGCGATCTCCGCCGCCGGCGGTGAGGCGATGGTGGTGGGCGCCAACGTGGCCAAGCGGGAGGAGATTGAGCGCATGATCAAGGAGGTGTCGGAGAAGTGGGGCCGCCTGGACGTGCTGGTCAACAATGCGGGTGGGTGGGTGGGCGAGGGTGCGGACTGGGGTGTACGGCGGGGGCATCGGCCGAGGGGAGTACGGCAACCGGATGAGGCTAGTGTGGGTAGCTCCGAGCGCCAATCCATCGGGTGGAGGGCAGCTTTTCCGTTCCGGTGTGTGATTCGACTGATTCCACATGCGGTGTCAGAATGGGTGGCAAAGGAGGCCCGGGGACTGGTGCAGCAGGGCGCCGGCACCTGTGTACAACAAGGTGTCGTACGGTGCAGTACAGTGCAGTATAGTGTAGATGGGGACAGCTGGATGCCTGGCCGAGGGGCTCTAGGGGTCGTGGTGTTCAGCCGCTGTGTGCCCCGACGGTGCCCTTCCCTTCCCCACCGACCCGCGGGTCACCCCCTCCCTCCCACGTGACCGAACTGGCATTAGGCAGATTTCTTTCGATTCGGTGTTAATTACTTCAGTCGCTATTTGTCAAGGCCTACAAGGTGGACGTCGTCACTTCGCTGGAGATCCTGGTACAGTCGAGTCTTTATCGGATATTCGCTCTGGCAGCAGTAAAAATATGTCTACCAATTTCCTACACCCCCCTCCCTCCCTCCCCCCCTCCCAGGCATCACCCGGGACACCCTCATGATGCGCATGAAGCCCGAGCAGTGGGACGCCGTCATTGACACCAACCTCAGCGGCGTCTTCTACTGCACCCAGGTGAGGGGGAGGGGAGGGAATGGAGAAGGGGCTCTCAGACAACACTGCGCGATTCCACGTTACTGTACTGTACTGTACTTGTCACGTCTCGCTTCATCACATCACCAGCGACGTTTGGCCAATCGGGCAATTACTATGCATTCGGCGATTTTCCGAGGTTTCGCTGTCTTGATTGACACGAGGAGGGAGGAGGGGCCAGAGGGGCCAGAGGGGCCAGGGGGGGTGCTTGGAGCATGGGGGCCGCGCGCCGGCGGCGGGGACGTGCCTGGGTTTGGGTTGTACGGCATGCACACACGCTGCGTGTCCCCCCTCCCCACTCTCATCGCCACCAACGTCGTCCCGTCCCTGTCTGATGGGTCCCTCCCTGGACCCTCCCTGGACTCCAGAGCACATCTACGCGCCTCCACCAGAGTTTCCTCTGGCTTCACCCTGCTCAGGCATCGCTCGCCATCTTTCGGGTCCCTCCGGGCCTCCGTCCGGGGGATCAGATGTGATTCCGCCACACCGTCACGAGACCTCACGGCGTCCACCTCCCACCACCCCCCGCTGCTTCGCCCCCCCCTCTCAGGCCGCCACCAAGCTCATGGGCAAGCAGAAGTCGGGCCGCATCATCAACATCACCTCCGTGGTGGGCCTGGTGGGCAATGCCGGCCAGGCCAACTACGCGGCCGCCAAGGCGGGTGTCATCGGTCTCACCAAGACCACCGCCCGCGAGTGGGCCCCCCGCGGCATCACCGCCAACGCAGTGGCCCCCGGCTTCATCGCCTCGGACATGACGGCCGCCATCGACAAGAAGTACGAGGAGGGCATCCTCAAGGGCATCCCGCTGGGTGAGTCCAGGGAGGGCGGCGGGGGGCCCGGGGTTACCTGGGAGGGCGGTGGTGGGGGTGGGGGGGGTGGGGGGGGGGTGGAGGGGAAACAGGGCAGGAACGGTAAGGGCGGGATGAGGGGGTAGGAGGGGCCGCCAGACGAGCCGGTTTTGGCCCTTACATGGGCTCCCGAGGGGAGGGATGGGCAGCGAGGGGAGGGAATATGGAGGGGGTCCGTTGCCCCGAGGCGAGGGATCAGATGGTGTCGTACAGCACACGGGATCAGGGGGCCGGGGGCCAATCACGCCCGAGGCGCCGCCGGTTGCTGTCGGGGCAGCCATGACCCACCCATCCATCGGGGCCCACCTTCCGAAGGGGAGGGGTGTCGAGGCCTCCAGGGGGGGGGCCTCAAGGGCCCAGAACCACCGGAGGACGGCTCTAGGGAGGGGCCCGGAGGATGACCTGGCGCACCTCGCAGCACTCGGCCCGTGGGCGACCCCACCTTTCCCCTCCATGTCGTACATCGTACATGGGGAGCTGTCTCTCTCTCCCTTTCCCTCCCTTCGTTGATCCCTGTTCCTTCCCCCCCCCGTCCCCGCCCCCCGCCCCCCCCCGGGCCACAGGGCGGTACGGTCAGCCCGAGGAGGTGGCGGGTCTGGTCCGGTTCCTGGCCCTGGACCCCGCCGCCGCCTACATCACCGGCCAGGTCTACAACGTGGATGGAGGCATGGTCATGTAGAGGGGTGGAGGGGAAATGGCCACGAGGAGGAGGAGGAGGAGGAGAGGGGGGCAGCAGCACGGGGGATGTCGGGGTCACTCGGGACTGAGTGGCCGGGTTCCCTACCTGTGGATGTATTCCGAGGAATCGGAGGGAGGGAGGGAGGGAGGGCTGCTTGTCTGTGACCGGTAGGGGCGGTGGGGACGCGATCCGGGACACCGGGGGAGCCATCGAGGCGGTACCCATTGGGTGGGGATGTTGAGAAGGGGTACGGCCCCCTGGAGCGGCGGGACAGGGTGCCCGGGTCCAGGGGGGCGCACACACAGGCAGCGGGCCCCCGGCCCCTCCCTGGAGCCTGGACGGACGGATGGATGGGATGGTCGCGCTGCCCCGCCGTGGCCTTCGACCCAGGAGCGAGAGGGCAGACCCCTCCCCGTCCCTGGAGCGGCTGCCGACCTGGAGACGCAGACACGCTGCGTTACGCGCCCCAGACGACTGACATTCGCATTGGAGGGGGACGCTGCGTAGGTGTGAGTGCGTGGCTGCGACATGGCCGGTGGCGATCACCGGGCAAGGGGGGGGGTCCGGGCGAGGGGGGGCGGTCCATCGACGGTCTCCCGCGGGGGCTTGTAGACCGGCGGCGGGTGGGGGGAGGGGCGGGGGCCCGAGGGCGGGGAGCGCTCTACGGCCCGTGTGATCGCCACCACGACCGGGGGAGGGCGGTGCTGAGGAGGGCCGCGAGGGCCGTCCCGGGCGGGCCGGGCGGGGCTGCAAGCCTGCACCGCACGTCTGATGGCCGCCCCAGTGGGGGGTACCAGAGCCGCCAGACTGGGTCGGTGTGTTGACCGGAGGGGGGAGTGGCCGGTTGGCTGCACTTCGGGCCCCGCCCCACCCCGCCCCCATGACCCGCGAAACAATAACCCCCGGGGTGGGCGTGCTGCGCTGCGGGGCGGCCTCAGACCCTCAGACGGCGGCGGCGCTGGGTTTGGCCGGCAGCAATGTGCCGCCGGCATATGGGTTGGCTGGCGGACCCAATTTTGAACTCGCCGTCGTGCGGCTGATGTGTGGAGTTGACACCCCCGGGGATGCATCCATCCATTACGTAATCTGTACCGCAGCGTACGGACCACGGAGTGTAACCGTTACAAGGTGGACCCCTTAATCCCGACCCGGCGCAACGGAACCCAGATAGCTCGTAGGGCGCTGCATCTCATCAACCCCTACATACCAAGGAGTGCGCACCCATCCTCCATCACCCCGGGGGACGGTAAAAGGGCCGTCTCTATCTTTTCGTTTGCTCTGCAGGTACCGCACCCCGTAAGTATACTGCATTATGCTGGGTGTGCCCGGGTTCGTTCTACGGGTTTATTTATTTTTTTTCAATTTAACCCCGGGGGACGGGGGGTCGTGCAGCCACACCCGCCATGAAACCAGGATATTGAAGCGCCAGATTTGATTTGTACACAGTGCATGGGGGCCGACGTAACCCGACAAGGGCGACAGGATGCGGCCACTTCGGCCCACTCCCTGGAGCCGATCCGCGGCCGCCCCCTCCTGGACTCGTGACACGGTCCCGGCAGGTCAGCCCCGGGTCAGAGGTCCGCCGTGCGCCGCATTGAGACACAGGGTGGTGCTGCCGTACATTGGGGCATACTGTCGACAGAGGGGGGAGCATCATATCGGTTCGGGGGAATGGAACCGGACTAGGGTTTCAGGATTATTCCAGGACGGGTCCAGGGTGGGGCCCCACCCGCAGTCCGGGGGGGGGAGGGATGACCCCCAACCCAGCCCATCAGAGACGCACATACACACACGCGCACATACACGCCAAGGCGGCTCAGGCGGCACACGGTTCCTCAAACGGGGCTGTCTCGGGGGTGAACAGCACTCCCCCTGGCCAGTGCTCCGTATTCCTGTGTGTATATGTGTGCGAGGGGCAGCTGCCGGTCCCTGTGCGGCAACCCACGCCAACTCCCTGACAGGCACACCCCAGGGGGGAGCGGTCAGGGGGCCGATAATCGCTGCGGCCGCCTCCTCCGAGAGATCGAGCCGCCTGCATGCGTACTCCCTCTCCGGCGCCCCCCCCTCCTCCTCCCCGGCTCCAGGGGCCGCGGCACCAGCGCGGAAGCAAATTCCAGAGGGCTGGGTGCGGTGCGGTGCGGTCCGCGGCCGCATCTTTGCAGTGTCACCCCCAGACGGCGCAAGGACGAGAATGCAGTAACGATACTGATTGTCGTACACACAGTACATATCGTACCTACAAGGAAGACAAGAAGAGAAATGCCGAGTCGCGGGGGGTCGCTGTGGGGCTGACCCACATCCGCCTCTTCCCACCCGCCGCATTCCAACTCGCGCTGTTTCAGGTACAAGGCTCTTATCACGCTTCGAAATATTCAGAGACAGAGCTGAAGAAGAAGCAAAAGAAACGAACCGCGACACACAGAGAGAGGTTTTCCCTTGCCCAAAAAACACTCTGCAAAACGCAAGGGCGCCGCTCAAGAGCGGGGTGGCTCGACCCCGCCCCGGTAAACAGGTGCGGGGGCGCCCTGCCGGCATCGCCCTGCCCCGTGTCCCCCTGGCCGACCCCGGGAAATCAGTTCTTCAGCTCAACCCCTTATCTAGCCCCCGATGCAGGCAACCCAGCAGGCGGCCCGGCACCGCCGCCTCCCGCTCCTCCACCGGCGGCTGTCCACCGGAGTTCACCCAGCAGGGGCGGGTCACGACAGGGCGGCAGGTCACAAATGCCGCCCCAGCCAGCGCCTCTGTAAATGGATGCCGGGCCACAGGGCCCGGCAGAAAGCAGCGCCCGCCCTCACTGCCCAACGAGGCACGCGGCCCCGCGGGGCAAACCCCTTCCGCGGGAGCCCTCCCGTCGCCTCCCCCCCCCCGTGTGTGTTTCTGACTGTCTGCCTGACTGTCTGTCTGTCGCTACCCCCTCCCGCTCTCTCGCGCTCTCGGGTACGACACCTGCAGCTGTGCAGGAGGCCCCGGTGCTCTCATTCCCAAGCCCCCCGCCCCCTCACCTCCCATCGCCCTCCTCCCCCTGGGTGGCTCTCGGATCGCGGGTCAGGCCCCTCCACGTCACCCCGCCCCCGCCCCCACCCCACCGGGAGTTCGTTCATTCGTTGGTGGTCCAAGCGGGTCAAAAGCGGCAAACACAACTCATTGGACTGCCGTACATCCAGCAGGCCACCCGCCGCAGCCGGTCCCTGTCCTCCGGGACCCGGGGCCCAATCGCCCCCTCACGCAACTCCCCCACACCCTCCCCCCTCCCCAATCCGGTGGATCCTCCAGGACAAAGCCGACTCCGCCTTTCCTCACACACACACGCACGCACACACACACACACACACACACACACACGGCTCAGTTCTGTTTTATACACAGACAACGAATCTCGCGGCTCAGTGTTCTCACCGTACACAGAAAAGGAATCTAACCCGCCACGCGCGGTCCAGCCCGCGCATGTGACTTGGCTCAGCGACCCACCGCCCCCAGCGCACTCTCCCAGCGCCAGTGACCTGCCCCTTGCCCCGCCCCCGCCTGCAGCACAAGTCCTCCCGATCACTGCCGCTATCGTATGACGAATGGGGAGCAACCCGCTCCAACAGAGAGGCATGTCGTGCGCTTTTCTCAGCTTCAACGACCATCCGCTAAACTCCTGCTGCCAAACTGCAGCCAAATTGTATCCAAACTGCAGCCACGCACCCCTCACCCCACCCCATCCCATCGCGCGGGGTCACCCCCCGTCCCCGCCCCCCATCGGTCGCCCCCGGTGAACAAAGCGCAGGTGCCGTACAGAGGGCACATACACAGCCGGGGGCCACCCACGTCCACACAAACACACAGCAGTCACCCGAGGGGGCGGCATGCAAGTATAACCCTCCCTCGCCTCACACATTACACTGCACTACTTACGGTGCCGTTCAGTCGTTGAATCACACCTGATGGACATGCACACGGCTTCGACATGCACGCGCGGCCCGGAAGAGGAAGATGGGGAAGAGGGATATCGCGGGGGCCCGGAGGGGGGAGAGTAACGGCCCCAGTGCCCATCTGCCAGCCAGACAGCCCGTCCCCGGGGGCCGGGGAGGTTCACCAGGTTTGGCAGTGGCGAGTGGCGAGTGGCGAGTGGGGAGCGGCGGTGCGGCGGAGGACAAAACCCAAAGCCGCATTCGTACAAGGAGCGGCATGTACCCACGGGTCCTCCCGCATTCACCGACGACCCACGGGTCGGTCGCTCCATCGCCAGCCAGCGCCCCGTCAGCCGCCTATATTGCTGTGTTGGTTTCGGAGGGTTTCGGAGGGCTTGCCCAGCGCGTCGCGACACTGCGACCTGAGAGGGCCTCCTTGCGCCCCAACGCGATGCAGACTGCGCCCCCCCCGGCCTGGGGAGGGGGTGGGGGTCCGCGGTTCCGAGCTGTTCCGGGTCACAACCGCCAGTACGACAGCAACCACAACAACAACGACCAACTACCCGCGCGGCTATCAATCACAGCCCTGTCCGGGCGCCCTGACGCCACCAATCCTCCCCTCCCCCCTTCCCCCTCCCCGGGGCCTCTGCACCGCCCGCACCGCCAGAGCACGTCTGCGTGCTCCGACCTCTGGGCCCACGCGGGGCGGCCGCCGGGCAGTGCGCCATAAGGCCCCTTTTGCACCGCCTGTACCCTCCAACGACTCCTTGCTCCTGGCCTGACACACACCACCTGTCAGACATACAACACCAACAAGCCGCGGCCCCTCCTCCCGCAACAGCGGCCCCTCTCCTCAACCCCCCCTCCTCACACTCAACCCTCCTCACACTCCCCCCTCCCCACACTCCCCCTCTCCTCACACTCCCAACTCCCCCTCTCCTCACACCCGGGCGGTCGCGGGCCTCCGCATGAGTGCCTCCACATTGACCGCCCCGTTGGGCCCCGCCAGCCGCTCCAGGCTCCGCGCGTACCGAAGCTGCTCCATGGCCTGCGCCAGCTGCTGCCGCTGCATGGACGCCGCCATGTTGGTGTCCTTCCGCACCCGCATCAGCGTCTGGCGCTCCTTCATCATCTGCCGGGTGCGCTCGTAGTCGTCCATAATGCGCTCCAGGAGGGCCTGCCGCTGGTAGAGGTGCACCTTGGAGATCTCGTCCACGCGGTCCAGCCGCCGCTTCAGCTCAAACTCGCGCTCCACTCGCCGGATGTCCATCTCGCGGCGCCGGGAGGCGGCCAGCTCGGCCAGCTCGCGCTCCTTGGCCTCGGCGCGCTCGCGGAGGGCCTATAGCGCGGCGCGGGGGAGGAGGAGGGGGAGGGGTGGGTGTGGGGGAGTTGGGGCACGGGCGGAGGGGGGAAGGAGGGGAGGGGCGCGCTTCGGGGGGTGAGCACTCGCGCGCATCCGGACACACACAGGGGCGTGGGTGGGCTTCTCGTTAAACACACACGTTGGGGTGGGGACGCGCGCCATATCCCTGGAGCCCGTGACCACGTGCCGGTACGGGTCCGTACGATGGGTTCAGGGGATGTAACCCACGTCTCGGGGGGAGCTCAGGGGGTACCGGCGGACGGATACAACCCATGGGTCGGTCAAGTACGGTACGTTTTGGTTCGGTACGGTATGGTATAGGGCCTACCCCGCACTGCCCGTGCCGCCCGGCGTCCTCCCCCCGGTCCTCCCCTTCAGACCCCGCCCCGGCCCCACCCGCGGGAGCTCCTCACTCCGCCTCACCCCGGACTGCACCCCACCGAGTGCGCTCCGCCAGGGGCAAACCGCACCCACCTCCCAGGCCGGACAGGCTCCCCAGGTCCCCCGCCCTGTCCCCCGCCCTGTCCCCCGCCCTGTCCCCCGCCCTGTCCCCCGCCCTGTCCCCGCCCTGTCCCCCGCCCTGTCCCCCGCCCTGTCCCCCGCCCTGTCCCCCGCCCTGTCCCCCGCCCTGTCCCCCGCCCTGTCCCCCGCCCCGTCCCCCGCCCTGTCCCTCCCCCCTCACCTTCTTCCTGGCCTCCTCCATCTCCTGCGCCGTCAGGTACTTGTGGTGCCGCTCCTGCTCCCGGGCCATCTCCTGCTGCCGCCGCTGCTCCATGGCCAGCCGCTCCAGACGGTCCAGCTCAGCCCGGCGCGCATCCGCGTCCCGCTCCCTCCGGACAAACTCATCGCGCTTCTTGCGCAGGATCTCGCTGTTGGCGGCCAGGGCGCCTGCGTAGGGGGGGGAGGGGTGAAGGGGGTGAACGGGGAAAGGGGTTGAGAGCGCAGCGGTGCAGGGGGACCTCGGCTCTTGCCCGGGGTGGTGCGTCTCTCCGCCCTCCACATCATACGCGGGAGAAAGGGAGGGAAGGGAGGCTCGCTGCTGGGAGAGGAGCGGGCGGCGATTGCGGCCGTGTGTTCCCCTCTCCCCTCCCCAGTCCCCTTACTTCCCGCTCTCCCCTTCCTCCTGTACCCTCGCCCTTCCCTTGCTTTTCTCCCTTCTCTCCCTTCCCTTCCTTTTCTCCCTTCTCTCCCCCTCCGCCCTCCTTCCGCCCCCCCCTTCGGATCCACTCACTGCTGATGCGCTCCTCCGCCTTCTTGCGCTTCTCCAGATTGGCCATGTGCCGCTCGTGCGCCTCCTGCTGCAGCCGCTTGGCCCGCTCCACATCCGCCGCCTCCATGACCTGCTTCCGCTGCCGCACCTTTTCCGCCTGATCCGCCAGGATGCGCTCCGTCTCCTGGCGGTGCTCGATGGTGCGCTGCCGCCGCTCCATCTCCCTGGCAGGGGCAGGGGCAAGGACAGGGACGGGAGGGGCGGGGGAGCGGTGGAGAGGGGAGGGAGGTAAGGGCCAACCGGCACGGAGGAGCCCGGGGTGGGGCGGGACGCGGAGGGCGGGGGGGGGTTGGGGGCGCAACGCAAAGAACGCACCGGCGCCATCCGCGCACCCTGCTCTGCCCCAACCTCCCCGCCGCCCCCCTCCTCCTGCCCCACCCCACCTCGCCGGCCGCGTTGTCGCCCCGACCAGCCCCCCCTCCCCTCCAAACATGTCAACCAATCAAGACCGCGAGACCGCAAAACCGTCACCTCATGGGTAGCGTCCCCCCCTCCTCTCTTCTCCCCCCCCTCCGCCTCGCCCCACACCTCATGAACGCCTCCTTCTTCATCCGCTTCTCCTCCTCCTCCTTGGCCTTCTGCGCCTCCCGCTCCCGCCGGTACCGCTCCTCCGCCATACGCTTGCCCTCCCTCTCCAGCTCCTTCTGCTCCCGCAGCCGCTGCAGCTCCAACTCCCGCTGCCGCACCATCCACTCGCGGTCGTGCTCCGCCTTCTGTCGCGCCATCTCCGCCGCGCGCGCCTCCAGCACCTCCACCTTGCGCTGCTGCTTCTCCGCCAGCTCCTTCCGCGCCGCCTCGTGCGCGATCATCTGCGCAATCTCCTTCTCGTGCCGCTTGCGCAGCACCTCCAGTCGCTGCCGCTCCTTCTCCACCATGGTGCTGCTGTTGGGCCGCTCACCGCTGCTGGCCGCGGCCTTCTTGGCCGCCGCCGCGTTGCGCCCCTGCTCGCCCGTCCAGCCGTCATCCACCAGCCGCTTCCGCAGGTCGATGAGGCTCTTGATGC
Source organism: Eudorina sp. 2006-703-Eu-15 (assembly GCA_003117195.1). Lineage (NCBI taxonomy): Eukaryota > Viridiplantae > Chlorophyta > Chlorophyceae > Chlamydomonadales > Volvocaceae > Eudorina > Eudorina sp. 2006-703-Eu-15. The sequence continues at coordinate 735,389 of BDSI01000027.1, read as the reverse complement.
GCTCCCTCCGGACCTGCTCGTGCTTGTCGTACCGGATCTTTGCGATCTCGTCCGTGTCGCCCGTGTGTTTGTAGAAGGCGATGGGGTGGAACTGCAGCTCCAGGGGGTCCACCCCGAGGCGGAAACACGCCTCCACGGAGCGGGGGGAGGTGGGGATGAGGGCCTGCTCGGGCGCGTTGGGGTCATTGACCTGGGCGCGGAACGGGGGAAGGTGGGAGGGACGGGGAGGGATGGGAGGGAGCGGGGAGGTATGGGAGGGAAGGCGACGGTGACGGAAAGGGGGGAAGGGGTTACAGGACAAAAGCACACATATGGAAGATTCGGCGAGGGGGAGGGGCCGTGTCCAGGAACCCGGGGGGGCTGTGGCTACCGAGCCACCCAAGGGGCTCGGAGAGAAAGGGTTGGGGTGAGGCCGCCGAGCCACCCGTTTGCGGCAGCATCTGCTACCATAACTGATATCCCATGCTTAGAGTTGCATGGGAACTGGAGCGCCCCCTTCCCTGCGGCCGCGCCATGGTATCTACTCGGCCAGCTAGCCAGCCAGCCAGCCAGCCAGCCAGCCAGCCAGCATAGGGACGCCGCGCGTGTCAGATCTGCTGCTGGGTGGGACATCCGCCCGACGCGTTCCATCCCTCCACGGCACCACACCCCGGGCACCGGGACACAGCCGGCAGCTGCCCCATCCACCCAGCAGGTGAGACGCCAGCAATGCGGGCGGGTAGATGGAGGGCGCACCTTTTCTATGAGGTCCTGGGGAAAGAGGAGGGGGCACCACAGGGAGCGGGGCGGCACGAGGAGTCAGGGGCTGAAGCGAGGGCAACGTCCGTTGAAATGCCATGGCCTGAGGATAACACTGGGACACTGAGCTGGAGCCAATGTAGCCGCTGGTGTTCAAATCGACCAAAAAGACCTCGAGGTCACGTAGGGCCGCTAACTGAGGGGAAACATCCCTTCGCACAGAAACTTACTTGAATTGTAATCTTTGGCTTAGTCCCTGACATTCCCTCCAACTGCGAAAGCGGGGCGAGGCGGAGAGTTAGCTGTGTGGTGCATGACGCACTCGGCCTTCGAAGGCTAGGTCCCACCTTTGCGCGCTGGAGATCGGTAAGCCATTCTATAGCTGGTCGATGAACTTGCTGGTTTGTGATAGTCATATCTGGACAGCCGTGTCTAGGACGTAAAGGTACTCGTAGCACACCCTGCTCGCTAAGGGCTTTCGTGCCTAGAAAAACCCAGAGTCCTGCATTTGAAGGAAGGATACTGTAATAATGCTTTAGTTCGGTCTGTGGCTGGGCCGCGTTGCTCCTTGGAGCAGGCTATGAGCAATAACGGCCACACTTTACCTTCCAAACAACGCTAGTGGAAGGGGGTGCTGTAATTTAATTTTCTCGGAAGAGTATGTCCTTCCACAATTAGCGACAAGGCACTCACGCCCTCAAACGGTACGAAGGATCATTCCAAAAGGAAACACTTGTTGTTTGTGTATGTAACATCAGAGGAGTTGGTATTATAATTTTGTATGCAAACAAAGACTCTCATCGCGACGTCTGTGATGTTACGGGAGGACCGTATGAGGCTGACGAGACTTAGAGGCGACCGTATTCATCGTAATCCATCAACCACATCGTATAGGCTTTGAGATCTGCATACTTGCGCACAAAGTTAATACGAATGTATGCCGGAACGCAGGATGCATGGCCGCGATACAGAGCGCCCGCCACCCTCGCTGTACAGAGTGCATCCAATCCACTCCAAGCAGACGCAATATTGCTGGTTGATTGGGTGGCCCCAAATGTCCTTGCGGCTTGCAAACATATCCGTATGGCCTGTCACGACCCGCGACCCTCTCGTGCTGCACGCAATGTGAGAGCTTTTCCCCACAGTATACAGGCTTTCACGACCTATCAGAGTAAGCCAAATTCGGCTGGGAGACCCACGGGCCATAGGGACGATCGTACTATTTTGACCGTATATTCGTAAGTCAATCTATACCCCGGTGCACGCTGTCTTAAGAGTGGAAGTCTTTTATGATGGCCATTTTAAGTTTGGATCGTGCCCTCGTTGATTCAGCGCGTGCACCGTAGCCAGGGAAAAACCACATCACGCAGCAAGCAGCGGGCAAGCACGTAGGTTGGCGTATTGCGTCTGCACTGCACTGGATCTTGAGTTTTCAGGGCGCAGACCACACAGTTCTGGAAGTCATCCGCGCACGATGTGCGTGGTTAGAAGCGCGACTCGCAGGACCCATAATAATCGCAAGGAGAGTGATAATCAATTCCGAGCAAGCATTACCCCGGGCGCTGCTGGCCTTGCCAGGCCACGCCAGGCCTGACTTAAGTTGTCGTGCCCGCCACCCAGACGCACAAGGAAGCACACGTGAGCAAATCAGCGGACACAACGGACGAAGAAGACGGTGATCGAGAGGTGGTCGGGGGACGGGATCGGGTCGGTTGACATCCCGTGGAAGCCCCCCACCCCCCGCCACAAGCACCTTGTTCGAGGGGAGGCACGCAGCCGCCTGCCCTCCGGTGCCCTCCGCGTCCTCCCCGTCTACCATGCCGTGCTCTACTTTCCAATCAGGTCTCATGCGCGTCATGCGGCGAGCCCGGCAGGGCCCCACGCCCCAGCCCCCCTCCGCGCTGGGGGGCAATTTAACCCCCTCCGCCCTGGCGTCACTTCACCACCACCATCCCCTTTGCCACAGACACACGCCTTGCGACAGCACTCACTTCCCCATTCGCGTTTGCTTGCGTATGCGCGCACATACCAGTCTCCCAAATACACTTACGTACGTACAGACAAGGCACGCGCGCACACGCACACAGTTCTCCTCCAAGACACACACGCAGGGGCATTTCCACCTTCCCAGGGCGCAGGCAAGTGCCAGGGCCCTATAGGGTCCCTGTCGTACTGTTGCAAAGGCGTAACCCGGGATGCTCAGTTGGGCCTCGCATCGTTACATTCTCCCCTCCTTAGGATACTTCGTCCCGAAGTATGGGAAGTGTGGAACTTGCTTGCTAGGCACCTCACAACGGGTCCAGGCTTCGCTGGCTCTATATCCACCGCTTTGCAGTGTCACCTCCCTAGGCCCCAACTTACCTAGGTAACCGCTGCACTTAGGCACCGGGCGAGGATTGTATTACCCCTTTGGACGCTTTTTAGACGTCGCATCGACCACTGACTGAGCACAGAGACCTCCAACCCGTGACTCGCACAGATTTACTCTTTACACCCGCCTGGTACTTTGCCAGGATCGAACCGCCGACCTTGCCAGTGACAAGGAGCGTACGGCCCCGTCTCGATACCATTGTAACAAAGCCAGGGCCCTATAGGGTCCCTGTCGTACTGTTGCAAAGGCGTAACCCGGGATGCTCAGTTGGGGCCTAGGGAGGTCATTTCCACCTTCCCTTGCACGTCACGCACGCTGCCGTACGACTGAAAGAACACACACCATGCGGCTGACACACATACGGTACACACACATTCGTACATTCGTACACTCGTACACACCACAACATGCACTCACTCTAGACTCGTACACTCATTCACCGCACACCCGCTCGACGCTCTCTTGCTGCTCGTAAGTCATGCAGCTTCATGCCCCGTCTTCGTTTCGCGGTGCTTTGGAAGAGATATGTGTCCGTGACATCCCGAGCGCTCGGGATGTCACGGACACATATCTCTTCCAACAAAACGTGGGCCGAGTGGGCGCCTCACGTTCCCAGCATCTCTACGCGCCTGCCTTCTGACACCCGCCACGTCCAGTAGCCGTGCGCACCCAGCTCCTCCCTCACCCAGCTCCCTTACCCACGACCAGCACCCATCCCCTGCACCCCCGCCCGCGCGTTCCGACCTGATCTCCGGCAGGCCACCCTGACTCCCCGCAGTATGCGGCGGCGTGGACTGCACTGAGCCTGAACCCACACGAAGCCGCTCTCGGGGGCCACACAGCCCCGCGGACCCCCCTTTCCTCTCCCCTTTCCTATACCCCTTCCTCCCCCGGTCATCCACCCCGCCCTCTTCACCCTGACGTGCAGTACAGCAGCGGCAGCAACAGCAACACTAATAACAGCCGCAAACCACAGAGACATCGTTCCCCAAAACAGCACTCTGAACGCCCTCAAATGGCCACCCAGCACCCACCCGTCATGCGGCGCTGCGGACTAGCGCCCCGAGCTTGCTGCCCGGCCAAGGACCGGTTCCGCCGCGCCCGCCGCCGCGCCTGCCGCTCCTGCTCCTCCCGCTCCTCGTCCGTCGTCGTCTCGAACGCATTCCGCGACTCGCGGCCCAGGTGCGCCAGCCGCATCAGCATCTCCCGCGTCAACGACCGCCCGGCTGTCGTGCCGCCGCCGCCGCCGCCGCCGCCGCCCCCGCTACCGTCCCTGTGCAGCCCCTGTCCGTGTCCCTGTCCCGGCGCCGCCGCGGCCGCTGTGGCGCCGGCAGGGCTGGTGCACGGACGGCTTTCCTCGAACGCCACCCGCGTGGTGTGCCCGCCCGCTGCCGCCGAGGCGGGCTGGTTCAGTGCCGCCCCTGCGCCCGACCTCCGGGCCTGGTACGTGTACGTCCGGGAGGAGGACTGCGTCTCCATGTCCACCGGCGCCTCGTCGATCACCACGCGGCCGCCCCCACTGCTGCTGACGCGGCCGTCACCGCCGCTTTGGCCCGCCAGGCCGCCGGTGCTGATGGACACCCGGCCCGAGGCGGACTGACGCCCATGCCGCGCCGCCGCCGCCGCGGGGGAGCTTTCCTGCTGCGGGTGCGCCGCCGACGCAATCGCCAGCGCATCGCGCACGGCGCGTGGCCGGCGGCCGCGCGGCGAAGCTGCCCCCGCCGCTGCGCTGCTGGCGATGTGCGCGGCCGCGGCCACGAAGGGCGAGGCTGTTGACACGCCCGCTGGCAGTGCGAGCCGGAGGGGCGTGACCATGGCGGAGGTGTTGATGGTGGCGCGGGAGGCGGCTCCGCGGAAGAAATCCGCAGCGGTGCAGACGGTGGGCGAGTCGGGCGGCATCAGCCGGTCATCGTCCGGCTCGTGGGGGCCGCTGCCGCGCGTCCCGGACCGGGCGGACAGCGTCACCGTGGTGGACAGGAAGTAGTCCCGGGCGGTGCTCTGAGGCGACAGCTGCGCCGGCAGGCCGTCTCCGGTTGCGGGCGACGACGCCTCCGGCAGCGGCGGCGGCGTCTGCGTGCCCTGCTCCATGCGAAACGAAGATAATCCAATGTGCGCGGACTGTGTGATGACCCACGCAAGCCTGCACTGTGACCCGCCATGCTCTGTAAAACGGCACTCGAGTGGCCGAATTTAATACTCAGGAACCCTACAAGTCAACATGTCGCACTGCCACAAAATCGTGAGAACGAAGCCAACAGTCCCACTACACGCTCAACATAACCCAAACACACGCTCCTGACTGAACCCGCCATGCTCGTTGGCAGCAGCGGCTGCCCGTCCAAGGGAAGGTGACCTGCGTGCCTGCCCCGTCCTCCTACCCCACCCCCGCACACTGTAACCTGGCGAGCCCAAGGAAACCCAAGGACAGGGGTCCTTGGTGCCACGACAGAACTAGAAATGGCCGTTCTCCTGCTTAAAAGCCATTAGGGGTCTGTCCCCATGCTGGCTCCAGTCCAAAATAGTAAGACGGCAGGCGATTGGAGCAGTCCACACCTCCTCCTAGAAGCTGCCAAAGTCAGCGAACTTGGCAAGCATGGACAAACGTAGCGACATTTGTCGTACTAACATGATTTCGGTTCTGCGAACTACGAAATCAAGCAAACCCAGTTCCCAGTCCTTCGTTGCAAGCACTCATGGTTTGGTTGGTCCAGTTCGTCAATACGTGGGCACATGGTAACGCACACAACTGATCTCCCCTTCACAGGAGATCCGCAACCTGATGCCCTGCTGCACACTGCAACGGTATCTCCAGTACTATACAGGACCATTACGCCACGCTTTCACATGACTCAGCAGCTAGTCCAATTATGCAAGGGCTGCAAAGCGTTCGCGTAATTCAAGGCCCCGCGCTGATTACGGGTTCCTGCTTGGCGTCACCAACGCCTTCGTCTCCTGCTGGACGTACGACAACAGTCTCCACCGCGCCTAGGAAGGACACGCGTGAGTATTGCTGCGTGTTAGAACCCGCTTTCCTAGATCCACCCGTTGAGCCCATGAGCCCATACACCGGAAGTAGCGGGAGGATGTCAAGGGACGGAACACAAGGATGTTGCGGTCCTTGCCACCCGATGGCAATGAGCACCGTCAGCTTGGCACACATGAAGCCAAGCACACTTCCAAGAACGTGTCAGAAAAAGCTCCCACACCAACGAATTGAACGTTGGTCAGGCCATCAATTTGCTGCCCGTGTAGAAACGTTCAGTCTTGTTTCTTGCGCCCTGCGGTGCAAGAGAAGCTTTGAAAAGTCGCCGAGGCTGTCGCCGCTGCTGCGAGGCCCGCACCCGCACTCGCATCGGCGCCCATCGAGTCCGTCCAGGCGGTGACTTGGGGCAACCGTGGCACGCTGCCATATAACGCCTTCAACAGGTTCCACGAGCCACCGCCGGATGCCGGTCGCCTGACCGCAGTGCTTTCAATCGGCGGATTTTCCGCAAGGATGCGGACATGTCCACAGGGAAACGAAACATCGCTGACAAGGGGGTCGTCGTCGTCGGGTCCGATTACATAGTCATTATACAACAAGAGATTGCCTCCATACTTTGTAAGAAGCCGAATGTTGATTTTATTGTTGGCATCAAGGGGAAATCTGAATACCTGGCCAACAAAGAAGGGAACATCGTCATGGTCCACAAAGGTAACAAGTGCGAATTTCTTGTCTGACATATTCTTGATACGTGCCAGTACCGAAAATGCCAGGCCAATGCAGGGACAGGCGTAAACTACGTCCTCAACCTGGAAAGCTCTACTGATATTTGTTTCTGGCTGTATGCTGACAATACTACGCAGCCCCGGCTACTGAACTTCGGGATTTACTGTTGGCAATAGGGGTGTTTCTATGACTTTTGGTTTCGGCGTCGCAGACCTCGTACATGGCAAGGCGTAGCTTGCGCATAGCAACCGTACAAGCCCTGTTTCTATGGGCGTCTAGGAACCAAGCGGAACCACGCATAAATATTAACGCTTAGGTATGTACTTCTCTGCATTCAACTAATATATTCAACCTAGTCTCAGCGAGCGAGTGCCACCACAGTGAAGTCACTTCCGAAACAAACCAGCAGGCCATTGCCCTTCTCCTGGTTTTGCAGCAGCAACAAATGCAGGCGTTCACGTTTTGATTGGTTTGTGGCCCGTTGAAATTGTTGCCGTTCTGGGACAGCGGGCCCGGGGCGTGCATTGACACAGGACTGCAAGCCTACGCACTTGAAAGGAATGGCTTTGAGGTAATGAGGTCTGATCTTCTCGTTATACAGCTAGTGACTTTAAATAGTGCTGATGAAGGCAATTTATACTGTGCCAAGGTTCCGGAAAGTTGGCCAACGGAAAAGCCCGCGTATTCCAAGCACAAAAGGAAAGTAAATACATGCAGTAACAAGCTCGCTCTACTAGCTCCGCTAGCTCCATTCTATGCCATTCTACGCCTTGCTACGATACGACGGGCCAAAATGGCCGTCGTAAATTTTCTACACCACAGTAGTACGAGCACTTCCCATAGAAACACTTAGCTTAGCAAATACGAGGTTTCGGGCACATAGAAACACCCCAAGTCTCAGCCACACTTTGAGGGTGTTTACACTTAGGATTAAGGCGGCATGGAATTAAAGTGCAGATTAAGTACGGCGACAGGGAAAGCTCTTATTGTAAGTGGAATACAGGGACACCAAGGTCAAAAGAAGTAATAATCTAGTATTGTGGTTGTAAGGTGAGAGGCTGTGATAGAAAGCGACCCCGGCCTGCTGCATTGTCGTTGGCCAGTTAGCCAAACAAGGCCAAATGCAGATCCTTCAATTGCAATGGCCTTTCCAAAAATTATCCGAGTATGAATGAATTCAGTTTCGTCTGGTATGTGGCAGAAGTGGGCTAATCCTGAAAAGCCAATTTGCTACTCTGTCGCGACCAGGTAGCAAATGTTTTCCACCGAAATCACAGGAAGACTACAGTATTAATATACACATTTCACAATATGGTAATCCAAATTTAATTCACGGGGAGCTCGTACAATGGTCACTAATCCCGCCACCCTAATTCGGCTAATTCGGGTTAATCCGTGAGCTGTTTACATATATGACCGATTAGGCTCTAATCCGCCGACTTAATCCTAAGTGTAAACACCCTCTTTCCTACCATTCGGTTAGGCGATACAACATCCTAAGCTCCAATCATATTTCCTAAATCAAACAGTTATACATTAACATATTGTTATCACATTTATCATCCCCGGGAGACACCCGGGATTCGACACTCGGGTCGGTCGGTTTTGACTGTACCCGAAGCTCTCAGCGATACTGAGACATTCAAACGAACACAAAGTTATATTTAGGGTAATTACTGGATATGCAAGCGCGTATCCGTTCTCGGCCAACCGTCGCGACTTGAAGGCATTCGAAGACGACAATCAATCCTTGACAACAAGTCAAGACACATCAGTTATGTCTATGAATCGTAAAGTGATGTATATGAGGAGTGTCCGGACACGATCGCGTCGGACATACCGGTAGTTGCATACCACACACCTCTTGCCTCCATGAGGCCATGTAAATTAATAGCATTCGACTGACAGAATGTAGCTGGATGTGCTTCAACTTCACATATCAACACTGCAACAACCCCTGAGGCTCCGGCGCCGCCCGCCCCTACGCCCGTCGCGCCGCTTGCCGCACCGCCTGCCGCGCCATCTGTCGTACCGCCTGCGGTACCGCGTGCTGCGCCTGCGCCTGTCGCCCCGGGTCCGATGCCTGCTGTGTCTGAGTTTGTGGCGCGTCTTAAACTGATCCGTACTTTCGTGATCCACGCAACGCTGCTACCTGACCTGCACCAATCACCGTGCACTGCCCATCTGGCGCGAACTTGATGTCAATGTCCCTGCTGCTAAGCAGTTTGCCCAGTCCTTTGTGACTCGCCACCGCACCATACCCTTACTGGTTGGCAAATGTGCATATAAGCAGTTCTTAATCGGCAGTTCTGACTGCCCCCCAGCACTTGGACCCGTGACTTCGGTCACAACAGCGAGACTCGGTCGATCCATGTAAACACGCTCCTGACTGAACCCGCCATGCTCGTTGGCAGCAGCGGCTGCCCGTCCAAGGGAAGGTGACCTGCGTGCCTGCCCCGTCCTCCTACCCCACCCCCGCACACTGTAACCTGGCGAGCCCAAGGAAACCCAAGGACAGGGGTCCTTGGTGCCGCGACAGAACTAGAAATGGCCGTTCTCCTGCTTAAAAGCCATTAGGGGTCTGTCCCCATGCTGTCCAATAGGGGTCTGTCCCCATGCTGTCCAAAACAATAAGACTGGGCGATTGGAGCAGTCCACACCTCCTCCCAGAAGCAGTCCACACCTCCCTAAGTCAGCGAACTTGGCAAGCATGAACAAACGTAGCGACATTTGTCGTACTAACATGATTTCGGTTCTGCGAACTACGAAATCAGGCAAACCCAGTTAGTTCCCAGTCCTTCGTTGCAAGCACTCATGGTTAGGTTGGTCCAGTTCGTCAATACCTGGGCACATGGTAACGCACACAACTGATCTCCCCTTCACAGGAGATCCGCAACCTGATGCCCTGCTGCACACTGCAACGGTATCTCCAGTACTGTACAGGACCATTGCGCCCACGCTTTCACATGACCCAGATCTGCAAATGAGCAAAGCGTCCAAGTCAAGGGTTGGTGCTTGGGGGCACCAGCGGCATCATCTCCTGCTCCGTATCAGCCTCAATATGCATTCCCACCTCTGCCTCACGTGGGACGGCCGCATGGTCAGTTGTGCGGCGGGAACGAACCCACATCGCGAGCTCCACCACAACGTACGCCTACAGTGTAGCGACGCTATGCACGGAAGGCTTGTAGGGCACAGCCATGAAGCAGGCGGCGAAGTAGCTTGATCCCTGAAGCGCGGTCCACCCAACGCCGATGAGCACCGTGAGCTTGGCACACGGCGAAGCGAAGCATGCTCCCATGTGCGCGTCGTAGAAAGCCAACATCAAGACGAGCAGTAGGCTGAAAAAGCCATTCGCAAATAGGAACGGCCCGTTGCCTGAGTAGGAGAGAGGTTTCATCATAAGCCCACTCTGACCGTAAACAACACTATACAGGCAGGACAGAGGGTCGCTCTTACTGTCGGCGTTCTTGTGGAACTTGGAGTACGCGCTGTGAAGGCCCTCGCGGTCTTCCACACGCGACCGCCGGAAGCCGGTTGCTCCGCCGCAATTGACTTTTTTGCCAACAGGGGAGGATTCTCCACGACGATGCGCACGGGTCCGCAAGGCAACGGAATATTGCTGACGCTAGGGTTCCCGGAACCGGGGACTATGCAAGTGCCCTCATACAACAGGCGCTCGCCCCCAAAATAGGGAGGCTGTTCAAAGTTAGCCCTGTTGTGGGCGTCAAGACGAAACTTGTGCTTCTGGCCACGGAATAAAGCAACGCCGTCCTTGTTTACAAAGGTGACCGTCGCGACGTTCGCTTCCGACATGTTCTTCTGCGAGTGCGAGAAGCGTCAGTCGAATGCAGATATAGGCGCGCTAGGAGTTAACTAAGACCTGAGAGCGAGGGAGTGATGCCAAGGGTTGCGCATGATTATTGCGGCGATGGCAGTTGTGCTTTGTGCCGTACGTGCATCTGCTGTGCTCTACCATAGCTCTCCATAATTGCGACGGCCTTCGAGTGCTTTATTTCGCACGTGTTTCCTGCGCACATTTATGGTATACTGCGGCGGGGATTATGTTTTCTGAGGAATCTGTCGATAAGGGCTCCAGGCGCGCGCGCCTGGAGTGCCTAAACGCTGTAATTACTCCAGGCGCGCCTGGATCCCCTATCCGCGGCCGCTGCCTTACTGAACAGGCATCCAGGCGCGCCTGGAGACCCTGTCCACGGACACCTGTTCACCATCGTCAACACAGTCGCGTACGTGTGCGATGCCCTTCGTAGTGCGATTACCATGTACGGCCTATGTATGTTTTGCATTGTACTGCCATGGACCACGGACTGGGTATCCAGGCGCGCTTAGCAGTGCAGTTAGGTTGCCTCCGCGGATAGGGTATCCAGGTTGCGACCAGGAAAGGCTGCGGCTGTCACCGATGACCCGCGGGGTGCACTGCAACATCGTGACCCACATGACCCCACACCCACACCCACGCGCTCGCGTCCTCACAATGATCCCGGTTTGCAGGGTCCACCTTGAAACGGTTACATGTATAACACCGAAACTTAGCGTGATTCGGGTGATTTATCACATCGGCACTTCGAGCGAGCATTACCCCGGCCGCTGCTGGCCTTGCCAGGCCACGCCAGGCCTCACTTTGAGGTTTTTTTATTTTTTATTTAGGATGTTACAGCGGACCCCGTGGGTCATCGGTGACAGCAACGGTGACAGACGAGGCTTCCTCACCATACACTGCCTAAACGAACTGGCGCCACCATGGCGCTCCGGACAGTTGTAAGTTGTCGTGCCCGCCACCCACAAGGAATCACACGTGGGGGAACACTGCATTAAAGGACGAGGTTTGGTCATGAACATAGCAACGGTGATCGAGAGGTGGTCGGGGGGGCGGGGACCCGCGTACGGGATCGGGTCGGTTGACATCCCGTGGCAGCCCCCCACCCCCCCGCCACAAGCACCTTGTTCGAGGGGAGGCACGCACCCGCCTGCCCTCCGGTGCCCTCCGCGTCCTCCCCGTCTACCATGCCGTGCTCTACTTTCCAATCAGGTCTCATGCGCGCGTCATGCGGCGAGCCCGGCAGGGCCCCACCCCCCAGCCCCCCTCCGCGCTGGCGTCACTTCACCACCACCATCCCCTTTGCCACAGACACACGCCTTGCGACAGCACTCACTTCCCCACTCGCCTTTGCTTGCGTATGCGCGCACATACCAGTCTCCCAAATACACTTACGTACGTACAGACACGGCACGCGCGCACACGCACACAGTTCTCCTCCAAGACACACACGCAGGGGCATTTCCACCTTCCCAGGGCGCAGGCAAGTGCCCATTTCCACCTTCCCTTGCACGTCACGCACGCTGCCGTACGACTGAAAGAACACACACCATGCGGCTGACACACATACGGTACACACACATACGGTACACACACATTCGTACACTCGTACACATCACAACATGCACTCACTCTAGACTCGTACACTCATTCACCGCACACCCGCTCGACGCTCTCTTGCTGCTCGCAAGTCATGCAGCTTCATGCCCCGTCTTCGTTCCGCGGTGCTCTCTACGCGCCTGCCTTCTGACACCCGCCACGTCCAGTAGCCGTGCGCACCCAGCTCCTCCCTCACCCAGCTCCCTTACCCACGACCAGCAGGACCGCCCCCTGGCTCCTCCTCGCCCCATTCTGATCTTCCGCCGCAAGCACCCAAACCCCCTCTCCCCCCGGGGGGCTCGCACGCCCAAGGCCCCGCCGCCCTCGCCCTCCCACCCACCTCGTGTGGGCACGCGATGCACCTCAGACCCACCCCCTCCTCCGCCCCTCCTCCGCGAGCCCTCACGGCCGTATGCCGTAGTAGCGCAGATCCAGCTGGTCACGGCCCGGACCGGGTGCCCGGATGTTGTCGCTGGGGGGAAATGGGTCCGCGGCTCGGAGGGGCGACACATAGGCCGCCTGCAGCCGTGCGGCCTGCCCCCCACCCGACCCCGACGTCGGCCGCAGCAGCCCACCGCCGTACAGCGCAGCTCGATGCGCCGCCGGGGAGACGAACTGGGGACCTCCGGCGCCGAGGCCGCCGAGGACGGGCCTGGGGCTAGCGGGCCGCCCCGGGCTGGGCGGCGCCGTACGCTGGACGTCAGTGCTGCTGCTGCCACCGCCGCTGCTGTTCCCCAACAGGCCGATTCCATCCAACAAACCATACCCGACGGGCCCAGAACCTGAGCTGCCGCGGTCTGGCCCCGGGCTGGCGGGCCGCGTGCCATGCCCGCCGCGGCCGAAGACCCCGCCGGCTGCTGCCGATGGTGAGGACGCGACGGCGCTGCTCGTGCCAATGCCCACCCGCGGGCTGACCGGTGCGCGAGAGAACGCCACGGCGCCAGCCAGTGGGCTCGCGACCCCGGCCGCATGCGCCTGCTGCACCGCCAGCAGCGAACGCTCCAAGATGCTGCCGCCACCGCCACCGCCGCCACCGCCGCCCTGTCCGCCGCCGCCGCGGAACAGACCCACGTGCTGCTGCGGCGATGCGGCCGAGCGGGCGGTGCTCGCGGACGGCGGGCGCGCTGCCGCTGGAGATGTCGGGGCGGCGGACGCCGATGCCGAGGCCAGCGGCGGAGGGTCCCGGACGCCGGCCGCAATGCGGGGGCTGGGCGGCCGCAGGGACGCAGCATCCGGTTGGAACGCCCCGCCGGTCGCCAGCTGCAGACCCGCCAGGATCACTCCGTCACTGCCTGCGCCCAGTCCCTCCAGCAGCTGCAGCGCCATGAGGGACTCCAGGTCACTGGCACCCGGGCCGGGGCAGCCGCCACCGGGCCCACTGCCGCCGTCGCCGGCGCCGCTGGCGACGCCAGCGACGCTCCGCTCAGGCCGGACGGCGCGAGCCCCGGCCGGGGAGCGTGGCGTCCCCGGCCTCGTGGGTGCAGCCGCGGCGGAGGTCCCGGCCCTCGCGACCCTCGATGGCGCGGCCACAGGCACTGCGAGATGTTGCTCCAGCAGGGAGCGGGCCGTCGCGGGTCGTGTCTGGGCAGGGGTCGGGGAGCTCGAATGGGCGGCCGGGCCCGCCAGCCAGGCGGCGACGTGCGACGGCACGTGCTGGGAGGTGGCGCCTGATGCCTGCGTCGCTGCCGGGTGCAGCTGCTGGTGCGGTGGCGGCTGGTGCTGGTGCTGGGGTTGGGGTTGGCGTTGCTGCAGCAGAGTGACCTCGAAGGTTGCTTCCTGGGGCTGGTAGGGCTGGTTCGCAGTCAGCTGTCGGGGCTGCGCCCAGGGCGGCTGAGTGGAGGAGGTCACCTGGCGGACGCCGCTGGTTCGGGAGATGGTGGGCGTGGACAGTGTCGCCGCGCCGGCGCTGCTCGTCGGTCGCGGGGCGCTGGCGGCGGTGGCAGCAGCGCCATGCCCCCTGATCGGCTCGTCGGTCCGGGAGCCGGGCCCCCCGTAGTACCCCCCGATGGACTGCCGCGGGGGCGATGCGGCGGGGTGGCCGGGGTGGGGCTCCGTCCAGGCGAGGGCTCCGGAGGCTCTGCCCGGGCGGGCGGAGGCGGGGGCTGGGGCTGTCACGGCAAACTGCACCGCGGGGGCTGCTGGAGCCGCGCTGCGCGGCGGGGCGATGTTGGTGGCTCCAAAGGCCGCTGAGGCGGCACTCCAGGGCTTTCCAGGGCTGCGGGGCTCCGCCCAGCGCCGGCGGCTGCCGCCGCCCCCCTCACCGCTTCCGTAGGTATTGCTGCGGGCGGAGCGGACGAGGCCCAGCCAGCGCGTGAAGGCGATGTGCATTCGGCTGAAGTTGGCGGCCTCCTGAAGGGCAGGGGGGGAGGGGGATAAGAAGAAAAACAAGGCAAGGGGGAATGGGGACATGAAAGAGTTAAACACGGTAACACGGTGACGAGGGGGATACAGGAAACCCTTATTGACGTATTGACACTGCGCTGCCGCCAGCGCAAAGTTCCGGTCAAGGATCGACTGTACCACCGCTGTGTAGGAAGAAGAGCGCCGCACCGCTGCGCACCGCTGGGCGTGTGAGCTCAGACGGTTCCGGGTGCCGGCCAGCTGCCGACTAGCTGCCTACTAACCGAGCCCCAGTTTAAATACAATGACGAGACGCCACTCGCGCCCTGGAGTCCCATGGGCCCGTGCAGTACCTGCAACGGAAGCGCGGCTATGCGCCACGGGCACGGTACGTCGGGAAGAGGGCGGACGCCCATCACGCCATCAGGCATATGCCACGCAGCCCCCACGCAGCAGCGCACAGACTCCCCCACTGAGCCCCGCCGTCGGCCTCCCCGCCGTCCCCTAAACCCTAAACCCTAGGCCCCACACACCTGCAGATCGACCGACTGCGAGACGCCGTCCCAGGCCTCCGAGCCCGTGCGCGAGTGCGTCGCCGCCAGCGCCTGCAGCCGTGCCTGCGCCGCCACCGCCGCGGCCGCCACCGCCGCCCTGTCCTCGCCCGCCTCCGGCCCCAGGTTGCTCTTCCGCAGGTACCAGCGGCTCCAGGCCGACAGCAGCAGCCGCCGCAGCTCCGGGTCGGGGGTGGCGGGCGCGGCGGACAGCCCGCCGGAGCTGGCCAGGCGCTCGGCCCGGCGCCTGGGGCCCACCAGCGCAGCGGCGGGCGGGTCGGTGCGCGGGGCCGCCGCCGACACGGCCCGGGTGGCGCCGCCGCCCTCCAGGCTGATCTGCATGGCGGTGAGGGTGGCGGTGTCCGGGGTGGGGCCGAGGGCGGGGCCCTGCGGGTTGGACCTGGTGCCGGCGGCGGCCAGGGGCCGGACCGCCGCCAGGAGGTCCGCCAGGGCGGTGCGCATGGCGTGGGCGGCGGCCCTTGGCGATGTGGGGGGCGAAGCTGACGGCGCGGCCCCCAGGGTGAGGCTTTCCCGCACACCGCCTGGGTCAGTCTGTCGCTGCGGCGAGGACCCGGCGGCGGCGGCAGCCGAAGCCCCCGCCGCGGCCTTGTCCGGTGACAGCCGCGGGTGGTTGAGGATCGCTGTCATCCAGGACGGAAGGGCGTCGGCAGGCGCTTCGGCCTCCGGCGCCGCCGCTCTCGGCGAGGCGGCCTTGCGCGGGCTTGGCCGCCCGGCGCCGGGGCTGGGCGGTGAGGCGGCGCCGCGGCCGAGGCTGCGCCGCGCGCTGGCCTGCCGGCCTGGGTCCGCCGGGCTGGCGGCGCTGTGGGGGCTGCCGCGCCGGGACCCGGACACCAGCGACGGCGTCGAGCGCCGTGACGCCGTCGACGGCGCGCCGGCGCCGCCGCTCGTGACCGCCCTCCCGGGCGTGGGTCGTGGCTCCAGGGAGAAAGAGGGCTCCTGCTCCGCCGCGACGGGCGAGCCCTCCGACGCCGGCTGCGAGAGACTGCGCCGGAACAGGTCCGACACGGCGTCCATGAGCTCCAGCTGCTCCAGCTCGCGCGTGAAGCTGGGGCACGTGTCCTCGACGCCGGCGCCGGGCACCTCCGCGGGGTCGTACGGCAGCGGCGGCGGGGCCGACTTGCGGCCGCGGCGAAGGTTCGGCCCGCGCGGCGTGGTGGCGACGGCGACCTGCCGCCGGCCGCGCGGCGACGTGAGGTTGTCGACGTCGACGTCGCCGGTGGCGGCGTCCCAGCCGTACTCCTCCTCCGCCATGTCCTGCGTGTACTTGGGGGACAACAGCTCCTCGGGGTCCTCCGGCGGCGCGTCGCAGGCGCCGCCACTCGACACCTCGCTGCCGGCGCTGCGATGCCGCTGCCGCGGTCCCTGCCCCTGACCCTGCTGCGGTCCCAACCTCGGCGGCCGGGCTTTGCGCCACCTCGGTGTCGTGGCCCGCTCACGCTCCGCATCCCCGTCCGCCGGCTGCAGCAGCAGCGGCGCCTCGCGTGCCGCCGCGTCCGCCTCCGTTGTGCCGCCGGCGGTGGCGGTCACGGAGGGTGACGGCGACGACCTGCCGCGGACGGCCGCGCGTCCGCCGCCGCCACTCTTCGCCGCAAGGCGGTCGGCTGCCCCGCCGCGGAGTGGCGACGACGAAGGCGGCGGCGCCGCCGCCGCCGGTCCTCCGTGGCGGGGCACAGCATTGCCCGTAGACGAGTGATCACTGGCCGGGCTGCTGGTGGACCGGGTCCGAGCTGAGGAGGGCGCAGAGGTGCGCAGGTCCAGCAGTCGCTGAAGCGACTGCCGGATGCGGCTGCCGTTGGGCGTCAGCCCGCCCTCGCCCTCCGGCTCGCCGCGGCCCGCGCGCCACGTAGCTGGCCCGCTGTCGTCGCCGCCCCGCTCGTTATCCGTCCGGCGGCCGTGCCGTTGAGTCCCGCCCGCTGACCCAGCCGACCCAGCCCGATCACCGCCGGCCTCACGCAAGCCCCGACTCGCCGTCCTGGGCTCCGCGACGCCCGCGTGGGCTGTCCCCTGTCGCCGCTCGGCCCGCCGCGGCTCGCTCTCCGGATCCTCAGAGGTGGCGTCGGCCCCGAACTCAACGCCGCCGCGGCCGCGGCCTGCGCCGCCGGCAGTCGGGACCCTGCGAGGGTGGTGGTGCTCACGCGCACCAAGCGCGCCCGCGCCGCCGCCGCCGCCATCGTAGCCTTCGTCGTCGTCATTGTCGTCGTCGTCGTCCGCCGGCAGCACGCCGCTGCTGAAGCGCTTGGCGCTGTTGGCCTCCGACACGCTGCGGTGCGCGCGCGCCGCCGCCACGTAGCGCCGCTGCGACAGCACGCTGGCGGCGGCGGAGGAGGGGCTCACGCCGCCGCGGGACAGCGACAGCGGCGACGGCTCGCCGCGAGACAGCGGGTCGCCGTCCGCATCCACGTCCACCTCGAACGAATCGAAGCGCACGCTGGGCAGGTCCTCCTCCGTGTCCCAATCCACGGCCCCGCCCCGGCGCCGCCCCGCGCCGTCGCGCCGGTCCCTGCCGCTGGAGCTCGGGGCTGCGGCGGCTCTGGGGACGCGAGTACCGCTCGCATGGCGCGGCTGGGAGTGGTGGGACAGCCGCCGGGCGGCGGCAGCCGAGCCAGCGCCGCCGCTGTGGGCTGTGCTGTCGTAGTCCTCGTCCTCGTCTTCCCCGTCATCCTCGAGACCGCTGTCGGCGCAGCTACTGGTCGCGGTGGTGGTGGTGGCGGCGGCGGCGGCCGCAGCGGTCCCGAAGCCGCGGCGGGCGCGGGCGCTGCGCGCGCGGCCGCCGCCGTCACGTTCCCCGACGTCTGTGGCTGTGAAGGCGCGGGGACGCCCCGCCTCAGCGGCCACGGCCGCACCGGCGCCAAGCCCTCCTGCTGCTGCGCCGCTTGCCGACGGTGTCGCACGTCGGGCCGTCGCAGCCCCGCCTGCGGCAGCTGGCCCCGCATCGTCCCCTGTGGAGCTTCGGGGTATTAGGAAGGTGTCATGGGGGAGCTGTGACCAGGACACAGCACCGGCGCGGCCCACGGGGGAGATGGCGGAGCAGCCAAGTGCATCGCCGCCGCCGGGCTCCGGCATGTCGGGCGCGTCCAGGCTCAGCGGCGGCACCGCGATGAGGTCCCCCGGGGCCGCGGCCACGGCGGGTGAGCTGTTGCCGCTGCCCGCCTCCGCAGCCGCGACGCGGGCCAGCTGCCGCGGCAGCGCGCTGCCGTGACCGCTGCCAACGCCGTGGGGTGAGGCGCCGCCGGCGACGGACGCGGCGGCCAGCTCACTGTCCTCACCTGCACAGCAGCCAGTGCAGGGCACCGAGGGAGGCAGACAGGACTCCAATCAGGGTGAGCAGGGCAGTCCCGATCCGACCATTATCCTATCCTTGTAGAAGTAGCAAGGTTCATGGCGGCCCGGCGACATCCGTTCCCCGTAGCCCGCTCTCGACATCCGTTCCCCGTAGCCCGCTCTCATGAAACGCGCTTCAGTTGACAGGGTGTGGACAAGGGGGGGCGTTGCGGGGCCCCCGCCTTTCAGGGCGCTTGGACGGCCCGGCGAGTGTGTGTCCACGCCCCAACCTGAGCATCCGCGCAAGCCCCACCCTCCCCTCGCCTTTTCCTCTGCACCCTGGGCCTGGGCTTGGTTTGGCCTCGGCACCCATCCCCTGCACCCCCGCCCGCGCGTTCCGCCCTGATCTCCCGTCAAGCCACCCTGACTCCCCCGCTGTATGCGGCGGCGTGGACTGCACTGAGCCTGAACCCACACGAAGCCGCTCTCGGGGGCCACACAGCCCCGCGGACCCCCCTTTCCTATACCCCTTCCTCCCCCGGTCATCCACCCCGCCCTCTTCACCCTGACGTGCAGTAGAGCAGCGGCAGCAACAGCAACACTAATAACAGCCGCAAACCACAGAGACATCGTTCCCAAAAACAGCACTCTGGACGCCCTCAAATGGCCACCCAGCACCCACCCGTCATGCGGCGCTGCGGACTAGCGCCCCGAGCTTGCTGCCCGGCCAAGGACCGGTTCCGCCGCGCCCGCCGCCGCGCTTGCCGCTCCTGCTCCTCCCGCTCCTCGTCCGTCGTCGTCTCGAACGCATTCCGCGACTCGCGGCCCAGGTGCGCCAGCCGCATCAGCATCTCCCGCGTCAACGACCGCCCGGCTGTCGTGCCGCCGCCGCCGCTACCGTCCCTGTGCAGCCCCTGTCCGTGTCCCTGTCCCGGCGCCGCCGCGGCCGCTGTGGCGCCGGCAGGGCTGGTGCACGGACGGCTTTCCTCGAACGCCACCCGCGTGGTGTGCCCGCCCGCTGCCCCCGAGGCGGACTGGTTCAGTGCCGCCCCTGCGCCCGACTTCCGGGGCTGGTACGTGTACGTCCGGGAAGAGGACTGCGTCTCCATGTCCACCGGCGCCTCGTCGATCACCACGCGGCCGCCCCCGCTGCTGCTGACGCGGCCGCCACCGCCGCTTCGGCCCGCCAGGCCGCCGGTGCTGATGGACACCCGGCCCGAGGCGGACTGACGCCCATGCCGCGCCGCCGCCGCCGCGGGGGAGCTTTCCTGCTGCGGGTGCGCAGCCGACGCAATCGCCAGCGCATCGCGCACGGCGCGTGGCCGGCGGCCGCGCGGCGAAGCTGCCCCCGCCGCTGCGCTGCTGGCGATGTGCGCGGCCGCGGCCACGAAGGGCGAGGCTGTTGACGCGCCCGCTTGCAGTGCGAGCCGGAGGGGCGTGGCCATGGCGGAGGTGTTGATGGTGGCGCGGGAGGCGGCTCCGCGGAAGAAATCAGCAGCGGTGCAGATGGTGGGCGAGTCGGGCGGCAGCAGCCGGTCATCGTCCGGCTCGTGGGCGCCGCTGCCGCGCGTCCCGGACCGGGCGGACAGCGTCACCGTGGTGGACAGGAAGTAGTCCCGGGCGGTGCTCTGAGGCGACAGCTGCGCCGGCAGGCCGTCTCCGGTTGCGGGCGACGACAGCGGCGGCGTCTGCGTGCCCTGCTCCGCCTTGCGACTGGATGCCCCGCCGGAGCTGGCGGGAGATGCGCCCCGGGCTAGGGCGCCGAGAGCAGCGCGTCCCACCGGTGAGGCCGCGGCGGAGCTCAGCGGTGAGCCTGTTGGCGCCGAGAAGGGCGCCGGGTGGGACCGGGTCGGGGCGCCGCCGGTGGAGGATCCAGTGGCGGGGCTGTGGAAGGACTGCGCGTGGCGCGGCGGCGGGGGCGTTGCTTCCCCGGTGGCGTGGAGCTCCCGCGCTGACGCCGGGTCGAGGCTAGCCGGGGTGGAGGCCGCCGTCTGGGCGACGCGCGTCATGCCCCGCTCTGACGACGCGCGGAGGGTCCGGTCGCTGGCCCCGCCGCTGCCGCCATCGTTGACGGCTCGGGGGCTGGTCGTGGGGCCAGCAGCGGCGGTGGGGGCTGCGAAGCGGGTGGCGGTTGGGGGCACGGCGGGGGCAGTGGGGATGCCGCTGCCCGCCGTCCATGTGCCCGCCGGGCTCAGGGGGGCTGTGCCGCGGCTGGGGACCAGGGGCGCCGCGTGAGGGCCGCCGCTGCCGCTGCTGCTGAGGCGCTGGGAGCTGCTGGCCTCGACGTGCGTGGTTGACCCGTCGACTGTGGCGCGGGCCCGCGACACTGGAGGGCACGGACACGGAGAGGGAACAGCGGTCACGTATCTGCCGCCCGCACACCCCCCCCCCGCCGGATCAGACGTGATCACTCCTCACACGCTCCGTCCTTTCAACAGCATGTGCGCTGACGACGCGGCGTCCAGCATGCCGCCGCAACGGCGCTCAACCCAGATCGATGGATGTGGCTTAGAAACCTGCTGGCTTCTGCGACCGCCGTGACAACCCTCTCGCCCCCAACCACATACAGGCATCGTGTGCCGCATTCCCTGCCAACCCCCTCACAACCACCTGGGCGACGGGCCACCCCGTCCGCCCTACTGGTCTTAGCACTGGCCTCCAGCGGGTCCGCCTGCCATTGATTCGCAGTGTTCATCACCCCGCTTCGTACAGCGGCCGACGCCAAACCACTTCCATACGTTTCCCAGCACCACACGTTCCCCGGCAGATCATTCAGATGCGGTGCTCCGCCTTCCCATGACATTCTTACTCGCACCCGCCTCCCCGCCCCGCTTCCCCCTCACCTTCCTCCATCTCCGACGACGTGAGCGCACTGACCAAGTCCTCCGACCGCCGCGTCTGGAAGTTCTCGACTCGCGCAACGATGCGCTCCGCCAGCGTCTCCGCGCGCAGCGCCGGCGACAGCGGCGCGGACCCTGCGACGTCCGCCATGGGCCCCTTGCTGGTGGCCGCCAGGTGGGTCAGGTTGCTGAAGCCCTTCTGACGGAACCGGTCGCGGACGACGTCCAGCAGCGCCGGCACCAGCCCCCCGGAGCGCGCGATGTCGGCCTCCGTGATGGTGATGCTGAAGCCCGACGGAGACCCCGAGGAGGTGGCGGGCAGGGAGCCCGGTAGGCCGCCGGTGCTGAAGCGCTGCTGGGTGAGCGCGTTTGGGGGAGAGTGCGGGGTGGTGGATGCCTGGGCTGTGGCAGCGCCGGTTTGCTTCGCCGGCGCTGCACCGGCGGTGCCCAGCGGGGATGGACCGTGCGCAGGTGCGGGGTGGCCTGCGCCCGGCGTCCTGGGATTGGGGCGGAGCAGAGGTCAAAGGATGAGTCAGAAAGGTCGCGGTCGCGGCTGCCTGCTGCAGGTGCAAGGCGAGGGCCCTCGCCCCCGGCTGCCCATCTGCCTGTCCAAGGAACCCCATCATCGCCACGAAACCTCTTACCCCACCCGCTCAAAGCGCGCGTACCTGCCACCAGCCGATGGGGTCGCCGACATAACCGAGATGCCGCTTGCCGGCAACGGTGAGGACTGCTCCTCATCCGGGCTGCCCACTGCCAACGCCTCCTGCTGCGAAGGCGACAGCTGCAGCTGCGCCACGCCGTTGGGTGAGGACACTTGCAGCTTCGGTGGCGCCCGCGCCCGCCGGACCCCACCGCCTGCCCCGCCCTCGCTGGCCGCCCCAACCGCCGCGGGTACCCCAACAGCGCTCGAGCCCGTGCCATGCGCTGCCCGCGCCGCCTCCACTGCAGACCTGAATGGACTGTCGGGCGCGGGCGGCAGCTGCCGTGCCCCCACCGCTGCGCCTGCCCCGTCATCGCTGCATGCGGACTGCGTGCCAGCCCTCACTGGCCGCTCCGACTCCGCATCGCCGTGCACGGCGCCCGCAGCGCGCCCAGGCCCCGACCCCCCGCCCACCACCTCCCCCTCCTCGTCATCGCTGGTGCTGTCCTCCCAGGGCAGGCGGCCGGTTGGCTCCGGCCCACCGCCGTAGTCGAAGTCGCTGGGCGGGCCCCCGGACACCTCGGAGCTGTGCCGCTCACTGAGCCTGTACCCGCGTTCATGCGAGTTGGTGAAAGGGTTGTAGAGACCGCGGTCATCCAGGCCCCCTGCCGCCATGAACCCGGTGCCGGACGACCCAGACACGGACGCCGGTGCAGGCCAGCGCCGCGAGCCGCCCACGCTGCCGCTGCTCGTCGAGCGGCGCTCCAGGGAGTCGTGTGCGTGCCCCTGCTCGCCGTCCGGACCGTGCGGCGGCGCGAGACCCGCCGGCGGTGCGGCCGCCGTGGCGCCGCCGTCCTCCGCCACCGCGGGCAGCGAGGTCGCCGAGGGGCGGCCGCTGCTGCCGGCCGTCACGCTCTCGCCGCTGCTGCGTAGCCTGAGCCGACGCGAGCTGGAGAAGACCTGCCTGTTGATGCCGAAGGAGAAGTCGCCCACCGGGATACGGGCGGCGAGCTCCTGTTCGGCGCTGCCCAGCGCCACCGCACTGGAACCGCTGGCTCGCTGGAGCTCGGTTCCGGCCATCGGCAGCCCGGCCGTGGCCCCCGAGGGTTGCTGCTCGTCCAGGGACTCGCCCGTGAAGGAGATCGACTGCCGGGAGTGGCTGGATGCATGCGGCGGCCGCGTGGCGGCGACGGAGGCGGCTGCGCCGCCCCCGCTGCTGTTCCCCGAGCCGCTGCCACCGCCACCGCGGGCTGCAATCAGAAGCTCAGGCGGCAGTACAAAGCCGACGGAGGGGACGCTGGGCGTGGCGCCGCTGGCGGCAGCCCCTGGCGCTGGGGCCGCGCTGCTGCGTCTCATGATCTCCGGTGGCGGCACAAAGCCGATCACTGGGGGACGGTTGCTGCGGTCGCTGCTGCTGAATGTGGGAACGGTTGGGGAGGCACGCAGCTCGGGCGGCGGCATGAACCCAATGACGGGCACGCCGCCGTCACCGCCGCTGGGCTGAGCCGCCGTTAGCGCCGCCCCATCGCGTTCGAATGGCGACCGCGGCGAGGTGGACGCCGCGGGCCCGAGGGAAGTGGGTGTCCCTGCGGCCGAGCGATCCGCGTCGTCGCCGACGGCGCCGCTGCCAACACTGATCAGCATGACCCCGCCCGATTCGGCAGAGCAGAACTTCCAGCCCCGCCCGCCGCTGCCAGTGCTGGTGACGCTGTTCACGCTGTTGATGCTGGCCAGCTGATCCCTGGGTCTGCCGAACGGTCGCGGGGACAACGCACCGTCACCGAGCCCATTCGGCTCGCCACCGCGACCATCAACGTGCTGTGGTGCCATGGGCGATGAAGCGGTGGCAAGAGCCGGTGGACTTAACGGGCCCCCGGCCACCAGTCGCTGCCGGGCCTCATCCGCGGGCTGTGCGCCCCCACGCGATTTGCCGCCCCCGCCGCCGCCAGAAGCACCGCCGGCGCGCCCCACTGCCGACTGCAAGCTGCTCGCCTCGCCACTCCCCGCAAACCGCGACGCTGCGGGCGGCGGCGGGATCTTGGACCTGGCGAGGATGGAGGGCCGCTGTCCATCAGGGGTATCCCGGCTGGTGCTGCTTGGCGACATGATGCCGTCCTCTGGCTGCAGCGGGTCCCTCGGACCAACCTCCGTCCTGATCTGGAGAGACGGACGATTCAGCAGCTGCTTTCCAGATTCCGGGCCGCTCTTGGCCAGGCCCCTAGCAGCCACCCCAACAGGCAGCGACCGCAGCGGACTGCCTTCCTCCCGCGCCAGCACTTGGTCACGAGGGAAAGTTGCGGCTCGCCCGAAGTCGGCGGCGTCCGTGCTTACGCTGTCGGCCGGGGACAGCGTCAGGCTGCCCGACGTGTGGAACATGTCCGCCCGGCCGGCCAGGCGCCTCTGGACTGTGTCGCCCACCGCCTTCTTGTACTGGGAACGGAGCTCCTGGCCATGCATCGGCACGCTGGTACCTTGGAGCGAGCTCTGCACGTGCGCGGACAAGTTCTGCTTCAGCGCCTGCAGGGCTGCGCTCACGGAAACGCCGGAGGGTGGTGGCGGTGTCACGGCAGCCGCATCGCCGTCGGAGGTGCCGTATCGGGGTGTCCGACCAGCGGCACCAGAGCCACGAAGGCGGTCGATATTGTCTAGGCACATTTCGACGCCGTCGTCCAGCTCGTCGTCGGGCGTGTCCTCCCAGTCAACTTCGTCCGAACCCGGGGGTCCCCAAGACTCAGGACCCGAGACACCATTTGCGCATGGCCGTGACGACGTTTGGCTGCCGCGCCGCGCCGACGCACTCTCGTGCAACGCTGATGCATCACTGGAGCGCCTGGAGTCTGCTGTAGTGCCTCCATTCCCGGACGCCTTTACCGGCGTCGTCGAGATATCTGGCCCTGCATAACGTGTGTTTTGAATAACTCCTTGCGGTTGCATTGGCCGCCGCTGCGGCTGCTGAAGACGCGCTTGGTGTTGGCCGGCTGACCCCGAGACCAGCTCCAGGTTCCCGACGCATGTCTGGAGGCGAAAGTGAAGCTGTTCAACCTTGCTTTTGATGCCCTCAGCCATAGCCAGCACCGCTCCTGAGTCGTCTTCGCCATAGGTCCGCGGGCGCATTATTTGTTTGACCGCGACTCAAAGCTTGTCTGTGACGAATTCCATCTCTCAATCCTTCGTCAACATTTGCCATAAAAGGGTAAAGACAATGCCAAAGGCCGCGTTGGCGTCAGAGCCAAGTCGATCCTTTGAAGATATTATGGGGGCATTGTAAGTGAGTTTTGAGTCAGATTACATAGTTGCATTGATAGAAACAAAGGAGTTGAAAACTGAAACGGTTTTGCCCCGCGACGCAGGACCACGTCGTATCCTCACGGAACGTGCACATCATCAACACCACGTAAAAAGAGGTTAAACAAGCATATCCGATTGCCTTCAGCGTAATTTCTATTATAAGTAAACAAGAACCAAGCAATGTTGCCGTCACCTGAATGTGCTTCCAGTACGTGCAACCCCCTCCCCTATTAGTCAGAAATCCATTGCGAACGGCAACAACTCAAATTCCACGCAAACCACGGCACCAGTTGCACGGGTACATGCGGTATGCACCTGCATATGCTCTTGTAACTCCTGAACCCAACACCCCGAAGACTTTGCTCCGGTATACACCCTATGCACGCTGGCGCACGCTCCAGCCAGTCCGTTGTCCGGAGCGGCATCGTCAAGTCAGTACAGCACCCCTCCCCAGTACGACAGTGTCAGCGCCCGCAGAAGAACGTTCATGCCGTGCATGCCGCCACTGGCATTACCCACGCCAAGCATCCCGCTATTTATCTAAATATACCGGCCTGTGCACTATTTATGCGACCATCCTACCACACCTGCTGCGCTACCCTTCCGACGTGCTCATTCTTGGGAGCTTGTGAAGCCTGCGTCAGGCATGTACAACCCGTAAATCGTCAACCAAAAAACGCCACCAGCAAGGTAATTTTTCAACCGCCGCACAAAGTGAGCGCCGCTTCCCCGCATAACGATGCAATTCCCCTGCTCTGGTCGACGACTGGTCACGCGCTGGGACGTCCGACGAACCAGCACCGGGCATGCCTGCATGGTGCCACCTCGCTATCGCCGTCGTCCAACGGTGACGAAGGGTCAGTTCTCGTAGGACCCCGGTCCCTGCAGGGCGAACCGGAGGCAGGCAGAGTCACATCGGGACCCGCTTCACAAACGCTTCAAAGGCAATGGTCACTGAGCCACCCATACACGAAATCAGATAGAACGGGATCTTGCCGCGTTCCAGCATGTCATGGAAGGCATCCCAAGCTGCCGAGCTGGCAACCTGCCAAGAGCCCTAGCCATATGCCCCCACCGCACCGCACCGGTGTCTGACTCGTTTTGAAGACCATTCGCGGCTGCGACCCGAAGCCGTAGGATGGGACGTTGGTTTTCGCGCTGAGGCTCTGCTTCCCGAAGCTGGTGAGGTTCTGGGGCTGTTGGCGATCATAGTTGTTGGGCGAGAAAGACCCCCGCAGCATCTTGGAGTGCTGAGACGACACGAACCGCGAGGCCTCCTTGTCGCGATCGCTACTCCCGAAACCGTACGCCGGCATTGTTCGTGACAGCGACAGCGCTTGCTTCCCGATCTGCACACCCCGGAGCAAGGGCAGCAAGGCGAGACTGGTCAGCCAAGGGCCCCGAACTGTCCGTCGGGGTTTCTAGCGGCAGGTGACTGGATGCCCCAGGTGGGCGCCCACGTCCCCGGCGACTGGCCCTTCCCATGCATATTGAGGTGTATGATAGCTGTTCGGCCTGATGTGGGTTTGATGTGGGTTGGGGCCAAGCTCAAACACAACTGGTGGCACAGGCGCATTGCCCCGGTTCCGCCCTCTCAGTCCTAGCCAGTCAGCCCTAGTCCCAACAGGCCGACCACTTACGCTGTTCCACGTCTCGTATTGGCCTGCCGCCGGCATCGTCTTTGAGAGCTGCTCATACCGATCCCTGCGCGGGCCAAACCACGTTCCGTGGGGTCATATACCCTGGCACACGAGCTTGCCCTCGGTTGTGCCCTGCCTCGTCATGTGCACATGACTTGCCCGACAAATACTCCACCACTGGGTATCCCCAGTGCAATACGGTAAATCGGTTGGAAGCGGACTTTGCCTGTCCTTACAGGCCCGGTAAATGTGATGTCAATGCCGAAGGCCGGACAAATGCAAATGCACGGAATGCCGAAGCCAGGCTTCATAGTAATGGGGAGCCATCCGCGCAAAGGGCTCCCCCAGACCGCCCGCCCGTTACCCCCTGGAACTCACTCGAACAGGACTTGTTCAACCAACTAATCAAGCCGCAAACAGGGCGGGCATCCTACCCCAGTCCCTTGCCACCTCAAACACGATGCTGCCTTCACGAGGCTAACTCACTTGAGCCTGTCCGTCCGAGGTAGGGAGAAGGCGGGCGAGCTCGTTTTCACGCTGGCAACCTGCTGGCCGAGAGCGCCTGGCACGTCGTACGACCCCGGCGGTGACCCCATCGTGCCGCGTTGCTGCTCGACGTGTCGGCTGGACAGGAACAGCCGCTGCGCCTGGTCTCGCGTGCTAGACCCGAAACGTACTCGTGAGGGACTCCGATTCGGCGATGTCGCTTGTTCACCTATCGCGCTGACGACAGGCTGGTACACGCCTGGGCCTGGCGTTGTGCTGGGTGTTGGCTGCAGGGAAAGTGAATTGCAGTAACGGAGAACGAGTGAGAGGATGCCGGCGGATGTCGCGGCATGTGAAAAGGCACATCGGTGTGGTCAACGTTGATAAAAGGGTTGATGCGTCGACGTTGGACCTCACCTTTAACCGTGCTGTTTGGGGAAAGGAGTACGACGCGGCCGTTTGTTTGCGGGCGTCAGGTTGCGGGTCCAGAGCCCCCGGCACGTTGTAGATGTGTCCGGGACCCTCGCGACACTTGTTGTCGACCTTCACGCAATAGTCGAGGCACCAGCATGAGCTCATGCTCGCCACAACAACCGCGCGTCTGCCATCAAGATGGAGTGCGATGCAATGCGGCGCGCTTATAAACCTACCTCGATATGCGACTGGGATAGAAACACCTTCTCCCGGCCCTCGCGGCTGCCGCCCATCGAGAAACTTGGGGCATTTTGTTTCTTGGAGTCGGCCTGCTTGCCGAACATGCTTCTCCCAGACGGACGCCCCCATGGAGCCTTCACAAATGGTGCTTGAGAGTCATGGACTGCCATACTGCGCAAGTCCCCAACGAAGGCCGCGTGGCGTCCTGATACTCCTTAGCTGATCGCAGGGATGCCTCGGAAACTTAGGGGGAGGTAAATGGTATCTAAGTAAGCTCAGGAGACGAATCGGACTTAGAATCTATCCAAACATACATCAAAGGCGATTAATTTCCAGAAACGGTACACAAAGACAACAGTTCTTTAAATCACGAGTATGGATATCACATAGCTGTGAACAAGTTAAGAATACAAGGGATATAAGGGTGGAGCCCTGAGCAAGAGAATACCGTACGGGGAGCAGTACTGCTGACTTACCCCGGTCTGCTCGTGCTTTGGCGATGTGGGTATCTGTCTATCAAGTGGATTGCTGCTTGCATCTAACGCATGTTGGTTGCGAAACCATCGCTTGTTAAAAAATGAGGTGGTGCGGTGCCGAAAGCTCGCAGCACGCCGACGAAGACACATGGATATGTACGCATTTTCGTAGCGCCGTTTTTGTTCAGAATGTTGCACAGATGCACCGCCGGCTGCTCGGGTGGTCGGACAACGACCCGGTCGTGAACTGGCTTTACGTGGTCGCGTGTCTCTTCTTGACATGCATGGCCGGGCTCATGAGCGGCCTCACTCTGGGGCTCCTCTCTCTGGACACGGTCGACCTTGAGGTGTTGCTGCGTTCCGGTACGCCAACCGAGCAGCGATACGCGCGCAAGATAATGCCCATCATCTCCAAAAGTCACCTCCTACTGGTGACGCTATTAACGTGCAACGCCGTTGCCATGGAGGCGCTGCCGCTGTTCCTGGACAAGCTCGCCGACCCGGTCACCGCCGTGGTGGTATCCGTCACGGCGGTGCTCTTCTTCGGCGAGATCATCCCGCAGTCCGTTTGCAGCAGGTGCGGCTGGCAAGAGACGCGCTGGAAACGGTCATCTTAACGGCATCATGATAAGCGGGGCCTGGCTTCTGACCTCGTCCGCATCGCATCACCCTCGCTCCATCACCCTCGCTGGGGAATCAGCTTCCTGACCGGCACGCTGCCGCACTGACTCCGTGGCGTTTCTTCGCGCCGCTGTCCTAGCCCGCCCCCCTTGCCACCCGCCCGGCCTCCCCGCTGTGTATATATGTTTGTGTGTGTGCAGGTACGGCCTGGCCATCGGTGCCAGGCTGGCTCCCTTGGTGCGGCTGCTGATGTGGCTGTGCAGCCCGGTGGCCTGGCCCATGGGGAAGGTGCTGGACTACCTCATCGGACCCGACCACCACACGCTTTTCAGGAGGCGCCAGCTCAAGGAGCTCGTCAGGTGATAGGCGCCCGTCGCCGGGGGGGGCAGGGGAGAGGGAGGGAGGTTTCGCTGGCGCGAGTTGACAGGCGGGGGCAGGGAGAGGGAGGGAGTTTCGCTGGCGCGAGTTGACAGGCGGGGGGGGGGGGGGGGGGGGGGCAGGCGGGGCAGGGAGAGGGAGGGAGGTTTCGCTGGCGCGAGTTGACAGGGGCGCAGGGAGGGAGGGAGGTTTCGCTGGCGCGAGTTGACAGAAGGGGTCAGGGAGAGGGAGGGAGGTTTCGCTGGCGCGAGTTGACAGGCGGGCGCAGGGAGAGGGAGGGAGGTTTCGCTGGCGCGAGTTGACAGAAGGGGTCAGGGGAGAGGGAGGGAGGTTTCGCTGGCGCGAGTTGACAGGCGGGGGCAGGGAGAGGGAAGGAGGTTTCGCTGGCGCGAGTTGACAGGCGGGGGCAGGGAGAGGGAGGGAGGTTTCGCTGGCGCGAGTTGACAGAAGGGGGCAGGGAGAGGGAGGGAGGTTTCGCTGGCGCGTGTTGACATACGGGGGCAGGGAGAGGGAGGGAGCTGTGGCCGCCACAGCGGCGGCCGTCAGGACAGGGTACGACTCCTCGGGTGTCCGGGGCTCTGAGCCCCCTGTGCTGGGTGGGGCCTAAGGATGGGGCCGCATGCGGGGGCGCTGGCTTGCCGGCTGATGGGCGCGGCCAGGGCTGGGATCTGTGAAGTCATTGGGTTCGTGGCTGCGAGCAAGGTACGGAGTGAGGTACGGAGTAAGGTACGGATGTAAGGTACGGAGGCAAGAGTTTGGTCCCTTGGGTCCTAGCGGCTGGACAACCCTCTGGGAGGCCCATTGTGGCTGCAGCCGCTGGGACCTCGTTGGGCCACGGCAACCTGGCCCCCCTGGAGGGCTCCCCTGGAGCTCTGCGCGACTGTGGCCCCGGTGTGCCCTCCACCACCACCCCACCCACCACCCCACCCACCACCACACTCACCACCCCACTCACCACCCCACTCACCACCTCGCGGCCCCTGCCGACCTCTGCTGCCCCCGGTCTCACAGCATGCACGCGGAAGATGCCGGCATGGGCGGTGCCCTCACGCGGGACGAGATCAAGGTGCGGGGCAGGGGAGGCCAGGGGCGAGGAGGGGGGCACCAGCGATCCCGATGGCTCGCTGTGCGCTTTTCACTGTGGTGGTGAACCGATGATCGCTTTCGCTGACGACACGTCTGACGACACCCGGTACCTGGATGGCTCGTTCCTGGCCCCCTCCTCCTCCTCCTCCTCCTCCTCCTCCTCCTCCCCCTCCCCCTCCTCCCCCTCCTGCCCGCCAGGTCATCACGGGGGCGCTGGACCTGACGAGCAAAATTGCGTACAGGGCCATGACACCGCTGGACAAGGTAGGGGCTGGGCTAGGGTACGACATATGCCTGGGCACCTAACGTACCTCCAGGGTGGGGCCCGATGCGGCCTCGCCTGCAGCCGTGCCACGCCGGGGGAGGCGGAGGCGGGGAGGGAGGCGGGGAGGGAGGCGGGGAGGGCGGCGGGGAGAGAGGTGGGGAGGGAGGCGGGGAGGGCGGCGGGCTGTTCCGCCCCATGGACGCGCCCTGCTGCAGCGTGCGGCGGTTGAGAGGGCCGGCGAAGGATGCAGGGACCGAGAGGCAACACAAGCAGCAGCAGCAACACCAGCAGAAGTTTTAGCTGCAGCAGCAGCGGTAGCCTCACTGACGGGACCGCGGCGTCTCGCCCTCAGCTCCGTGCTGTCCTCCCCGTGTGGTGAGCAAGCGACCCTCCCCGCCCACCCAGTCCACCCGGTCAAGACCGGGTATTCCCTTACCCCCCTGGCCCCCGCCCCTGGCCCTGCCCCCCTCACCCCAGGTGTTCATGCTGTCCAGCAGCGACCGCCTGGACGAGGCCGCCTTGCGCTCCATCCTGCGGAGCGGTCACAGCCGCATCCCCGTCCACCGGGAGGGCGACCGGGGGGACGTGGTGGGGCTGGTGCTGGTCAAGGAGCTGCTGCAGTACCGACTGGGGAGCAGCGAGGACGTGCCGGTGTCCATGCTGAGGATCAGAAGCATACCCAGGTGGGCCCGTGGGTCGGTGGGCCCGTGGGTCGGTGGGCGGACGGGCGGTAGGGTTGGAGGAGGCCCAGGGCTTGGGAAGCAGCACTGGACGCGAACCAGCCGACCTTATGGTGTGTCTATGTGTGTTGTGGGGAAGGCGTGATGGCGGTGGTGGCCAGAAGCAGGGTTGCCGCCGCAGCCGCCACAGTAGTACCAGCAGCAGCAGCAGTAGTACCAGCAGCAGCAGCAGTAGCACCAGCAGCAGTAGTTGCAGTAGCAGTAGCAACACAGTCATCGGTGCACCCACACATCGCCCCCTCCCCCCCGGCCCCCGGATCTGCCGCCCCCGACGTGCCTCCCCTCCCCTGCTGCGACAACAGGCTGCCCGCGACGACGCGCATGTACGACATGCTGCGGCTCTTCCAGACGGGTCGGTCGCACATCGCCGTACTGACGCAGCCGGCGCGCGGGGAGCTGGAGCGGCTTCTGGCGCTGGAAGCCTCCACGGGAGTACGACGTGCGGATATGGGCCGCTCGCGCAGCGTTAGTAAGGCACGGCCGGAGGGGGTCCAAGGCGGCGGCGCCAGTGGCGGCGGCGGCGGCGGCTCTGCCGCTGCTAGACAGGCGAGTGCGGCGTGCAACGGCGGCGGCGGCGACGGCGGCGGCCGCGGCGCCCCGGAGGGTGCGATCTCGGGCGAGGAGCTGGCGGCGGCCGTCCGACGCGCCGCGGCGGGCGCCGCGACAAATGACGACGCGCGCTCCGTCGCGGCGGAGACGGAGGGTGATGTCGACGGGTATATGTCGTACAATCTATACTACGCGCCCAGCGGCGGCCTCGACACAAGTTATCCGCCCAGCGTACTGGACCCCAGCGACAGCGTCGACACGGCGGCAGCGGTCCTGGAGGCCCCCGCGTCGTTCCGCCACTGGAGCGGCGTCATGCCAGAAATGCCGCGCGGCGGTGAGTACGAGGAATCGGTCGCCTCGAGCGGCGGCGGGCGGCCGGCGGCGCCGCCGCCAGCGTCAACCCATGCCGCCGCCGAGCCGCTGACGCTGACGCCGCCGGCTGCGGCGGCGGCGGCGCAGCCTGCGCAGCTCCCGCGATGGACGTCGGCCTTCTCGGCGACGCCGGCGGCGGCGAGCATTGCGTCGGAGGTGGCGGCAGCGGCGGTGCCGGCGGCGGAGCCGGGGTCGGCGCCGCCCGCTGGGGCCTCGGCGCTGGTGGCGCCGATCGCAGGCGCGGCGGCGACTGGGGACGGTTCCAAAGTCCCTACTCCTGCCCCTGCTCCTGCTCCTGCTTGGGGCCACCGGCTCACGCGGATGGGGCTGCAGGCGAACGCGGCCATGACGGCGGCGGCGTCGCTGGCGGCGGCGGCGGGCGGGTCGGAGGGCACGGGGCGCGGCCTCGGCAGCGCCAGCGAGACCCCGGGGGGCAGCATGCACAGCGGCTCCGCGGCCCTGGCGGCCCTGAGCGGCGCCGAGTCCGGGGGGCTGCCCGGGGAGGGCGGCGCGGGGACGGCGGCGCCCGTCACGGCGGCCGCCAGCGGCACGGTGACGCCCGGCGGCGGGCCGCCGAGGTCGTCGGAGACGGCGGGCGGCGCGGACCCGGGGCATGCCACCCGCGGGGAGGAGGCTGCTGAGGAGGAGGAGGAGGAAGGGGAGAGGGAGATCGAGGAGGGCCGCCCGATCGGCATTATCACCATCGAAGACGTGATCGAGGAGGTACGGCAGTACGGCAATACGGCAGATGGGTGAGGGTCGGGCTTTCGGCAGCACCAGTCCGGGGCGGAGGCGTTGACCCATGCTGGGCCCCGGCCGCCGGTCGGGTTCCCCGCCAGTCCAGACCAGCGGCCGGGTACCCCGGGGAGATGTCGCCGCCGGTGCTGTTGATTGTAGGCAGCCGCGGTGAACGCCTCCGCCGCCCTCCGCCGCCCTCCGCCGCCCTCCGCCGCCCACTGCCGCCCACTGCTCAGCGCCAATGCACTCGTGCGTCTCCGTGCCGTGGAACCGTGACCTTTGGCCGCAGCGCTGTACCCTACACCCCCTCGTCCCCAATGGCCCCGGGCAACGCAACGCCATCCGGTCGCCTGAGTCAGCTCCTCTCTGCCGCGGTGTATGGCGTCCGTGCCTCGCAAACCCCTCAAACCCGCAGCAATCATGGCCCCTCGAACCCGCAGCGATCATGGTCCCTCAAATCCGCAGCAATCACGGCCGCTCAAACCCGCAGCAATCATGGCGGCGTAAACTAAACTACTAATGGCGCGAGGCGAGCCTCCAATACACTGCCCACCGTATCCGAGGTGCCTTGGGACGCCCTATACCCCGGCCCCCCACTCCCTGGGTCCTCTCCTCTCCCCTCCCCGCCCCGCCTCTCCTCTCCCTGCCCCCTCACCCCCCGCCCGCAGCTCATCCGCGCCGAGATCGTGGACGAGACCGACCGCTACATCGACAACAACCGCCTCATCCGGGCCAACCAGGCGCAGCTCGCCCAGTCGCTGCCCGAGCACCTGGCCAAGGTGCTGGCGGCGGCGGGCGCGAGCAAGAAGGCGGCGGCGAGGAACCTGGGCGGCGGCTCCGGGTCCCAGGGAATCACCCCGGCACGGCGTTCGTATGCGGCGGGGCTGGCGCTGGGGCTGGGGGGCGGGGGGCCGGGCGGGGGCGGCGGGGGCGGATCGGGGGCCAGCACGGCGCGGGACCTCAGCTGGGGGCCGCAGGGGGGCGGTGCGGGGCTGCGGGCGCCCTTGCTGCAGGGGGAGCAGTGATGAGTTGAGGGGGCTGAGAGGGCCACCCGCCAGTGCATACCTTACTACACATATACACGTATGTATCTATGCGGCTGTTCTTCCTGTGTGGTTTCTTCCTGTGGTTTCTTCCTGTGTGTATTGACGCGTCGGAGGGCTCTGAGTCCCACCAGAGTGGTGCTCCCGCCCGCGGGGCCCACTGACACTGTGTGTAAAAGAGAACTGTGTGTGTGTGTGTGTGTTTAGAGAACTGTGTGTAACGTTGGGAGGGGGGAGGGGTTGTTTGGTGGATATGGGGGGACGTCCAATCAGTAAGCCGACGGGGCCTTGTAGCGGCAGCAACGGAACCCATCCTATTCCTTTTTGGCTCTTGGTTTCTTACTCCTGGGTCTGGCCCAGCGTGACGCCTATTTCGTAATGAATAACAGAATACAACAACCAAACCGCCGCCGTACATGGTGCCGCGGACAGGACGAGTGCCTCCCCTCCAGTGGGGAGCGGCTGCAAGGAGGCCGCACTCCCTGGCTCACACCCACGGCCGCGACGTGTGTTTATGGGGGCCGGGGGAGGGGGGGAATTGTCGCCGGAAAGTCTGATTTTTTTCCTCTAAGGTTTGAATTTCACCCCCGCCGTTTCGACGTGGGTTGGCTGTTCCAGCGGGCGTCACCCTGGAGTACGTGGGCCAGCGGCGGGTCTTGACGGGGAGCGGGTAGCCGAGGCCCCTGAGGGTTTCTCGTTGAGGGCAGGGCCTCGAGCAGCGGTAGGGCAGGGCAGGTCGGCAGATGCCGTTGCGACCCCACTCGGGGACAGCCGGACTGCTCGCCGGTGTCGACCCGTGCGGACCCCCCCCTGCCCGCGTATTGAGGATGTTACAGTGGACCCCGCGGGTCATGGGGGACAGCCGCTGGTGGGCCTTGCGTATACGACCGAGTGCAGCCGGTCCGGTCCTGGGGAACCCTACCTGTCCGGTAGGGTCGCCCCGAGGGGCAGTGAAGCTGATATGCGTAGGTTTCTCTGCAAGAGAAGGCGGGTTCTTGGACGAGAGTACGGAACTGTAGTACGGGTCCTTTGTATGTCTGAAGCTTTCGGAGGTGCCACACGGCTATTCGCCGTACGTGTTATGACACATTCTTAATCGTTAGTTCCCTTTAATAGAAGATAAGAGATGGTGTGTGGGGGTACTTCAGTGTGTACGACGGTGGGGTGGGGTATCGGGCTGAGGGCTGCCGCGGTGGGGCTTCGCCGGCCGTTGGTTGCACGGCCGTTCTCAAGGCCCTGGTCTGTGACATGTCAACTTGAAAGTTCAAAAAAGTTTGATCACGATGCGGCTCAAAGCACGTCCACGGTAGGGACCCGCCCTGCATGACCCCGCGCCCGGTATCGGAAGGCACCATCACCACCACCACCACCACGATCGCCACCACCACCACAACGCACGAATCCCGGCTCGCCAGACCTCGGGGGGCAGGGCGGCCGCAGGGGCCCT
Source organism: Eudorina sp. 2006-703-Eu-15 (assembly GCA_003117195.1). Taxonomy (NCBI): domain Eukaryota; kingdom Viridiplantae; phylum Chlorophyta; class Chlorophyceae; order Chlamydomonadales; family Volvocaceae; genus Eudorina; species Eudorina sp. 2006-703-Eu-15. Next base: position 699,695 of record BDSI01000027.1, on the reverse strand, counting down.
GCAAGACCCCGCAGCCGCACGCTTGCCCCGACACGCCCCGAGGTGCCCTGGCATGAGTCGCGGCGGCCGTGTTGCGCAGCTGTGCAGACGTGTACGGGAGCGCACCCGCCCACGGGCGAGGACAGGTTCCCCCCAGCGAACCAATACCCAAACCACCGCGATGTGTCACGGCGTCATCACTGGCTGGCCGGTCGGCTGGTGGGCTGGCCGATAACCGCCCTCGCAGGGACGAGCCAGCGGAAGGCCACGCCAGCTGCACCTCCACAACGCAACGTGCGATCAACAAGGGATAGCGCCGCTCCCCGCCGCTCGTGCACAGTGCAAGAGCCGGCCCCAGGGCCACCCCCATTTCCCTCCCTCTCGTTCCGTTCCGTTCCGTCCCTTCCGTTCACCACCCTTTCGATTCGCGCTCAAGCAAGGTGGCAGCAGGATCACGCAGCCAGCCATCCAGACAAGGTCCCTCCCTGGCGCCCTGACGTCGCTCTCCACCTCCCCCGGCCGTTCACCGTCCCTGGCCGTACACCGAACCGCACGCACCTCCCACAGGGCGCATTCAAGCCGCCGCCGGCGGGTTCGGTGGCAGCAGCCAGTAAATCTAGAGGCGACCACTCCACAGCCAGCACCGGGTCCGTTGGAACGCCCGGTCGGGGCTAAGGGTCCACCCTGTCACGGTTGCAACCAGGGTGCCATCAGACCACCGAGACCCTGAACGCCCCGCAGGCACAGGTGCCAACCCGAGCGACAGACGCAGCCGCAGCAGCAGCCGCTGCAGGAGGCCGGAAGGGGGATCCAGCGGCGCCGGTCGGGTTCGCGCCGCTGGCTGGCTGCATGAGCCCCGCCTGCTGCTCAGCATGTCCTCCCTGCTGTCCTGGCAGCTTCGCGCAGCTTCTTCATCTCGTACCAACACCTCCCCTGCCCCGCAGGAGGGTACCTCCCGTCCGCCCCAGGCAGGCACCTCCCTCCCTCCCTCCCTCCCTTCCTCCCTCCCTCCCTCCCTCCCTCCCAGGAGCGGCCATCGGACCTCCGACAACCCGGGCACCGCTGGGGCTCTGCCTGCTGTGTGCCCCTGCGCCGTGCGTTGTGTTTGACACCCCCCACCCCCCCACCCCCGCCCCCCCCCACACACACCCCGGGTCACCGTTGTGCACCTCCGCGTCCCACCCCGTCATGTATCACCGACAACAAGCGGAGTCGAGGATCACGGACCGTCAGGACCAACGCCTAGCCTGATCACGTGGGTCGTCATCCAGAGTACACACCCCTACGTTTTCACGATGCGAGCGTACCACCCTATCTATCTGTCTATCTGTTCATCACACACCGCACGCACCCCACATCCACCCGGGGCGGGGCCGGGGGTGTGGGGAGTAAGGGGGGCCAACCGCACCAGCGGAAACACTCGACGTGGGCTCGGGGTTGAGCCGTCTGGGCAGGGCTGCCCTGAGCCCTACCGCCGGGGCGGCCCTGCCTTAGGCAAAGTCCAGTTGGGGCTCGAGGCCCAGTCAGGAAGGGCGACCCACCCACAGTCGTGCGAGACCAGCGCTGCTGCACCAAGGTCATCCCATCCACGGGTCACAAGAGCAGGTCGGGGTCGACGACTGTTCACACTCACTGAGACCGATGAGCCCCATGAATCACATCGCACGTGGCGCGCTCCCGCACGTCGGTTTCGCTCGAACTGGAACCAACGACCACCCAGCCAGCTACCACCGAGGAGCCAGTGACCAGAAACGGCCTGGAAACATCCCCCAATGGATGCCTCAACAACCTCAGACCGAGACCCAGCCGTCCACCACTGAGCGACAGGCAGGTCCACCGCTCCCGGCCCCCCTGGAGCAGTCACAAGCACGCGCGCGACGCCAACTCCTCAACTCGGCCGCAGTGCTACAGACGCCGGAATCGTGACGTGCTACAGTCGTGTTTGGGACCCCCCTCGGGCCCTCCAGACTCCGCCTCCGCCCTCGTCCATGCATCCCCCCCCCACCCCAGCCTGTGTCCACCACGGTCCCCGTCGCCCAGTCATACGTTTACCGCCGCCGCGCTGTTGCTACAGCTCCCGAGGCTGCTACTGCAAGGCGGCGACCTGCCTGCGGAGCTGCAGCCAGGCCGGCAGTCCGTCGTAGGCGGAGAGGAGCGCTCGCGACATGACCCGGTCGGACAGACACAGCGTGTGGCCCTCGGGCCAGGTCTGCAGGAGGGCGAGGGGGCGAGTGGCGGATTCGGGGCAGGGCAGAATCAGGGGGTGAGGGGGGGCGGTCCGAGGCGGGGGAGAGGCGGTGCATGGGAAATGGGAGAGGGAGGGCGAGGATGGGAGGGAGGACACGCCGGGGAGGCCAGAAACCCATCATATGTGCATCTGCCGATGTGTTGACATGCGACGGCGGCATCCAAAGGAAGGCGGCCGCGAGGCTCTTGTGTTCAGACTGATTCGGTGTTGGGCCCTGGGTTGCACGGACGGCCGGGTTCGGGCATGGGGCGCCCGCGGGAGCGGTGTGGGTCCAGACACCGGGTCGCAGGTCCCCGCCCCTCCTGCGCCGCTCCACCCCCCAGCGTCCGATTTCCTGGACCCCCTACCGCCCAAGTCTCCAGGGGGTGCCCTCCTCGCATCCCACCTGCAACGTGGAGATGGAGGCATGGCCGGCCTGCAGCGCCATGACGTCACTGCGATCGATCTGCATGGTACGACGCGTGTCGTACGCGTTGTTGTACACCACGGGCTGCCCTGCCGCGAGGGCCTGTCAGCAAAGGGATACGCGAAGGACCCGGCCGTAGGCGGGAAGGTCAGTGAGGGAATCGAAACATCGTCCCACGGGTTGCACCCGGAGGCACGGTCGCTGGCAGTTTCAATCCTTCAGTACACTGCGCCCCTCGATGGCTGAGATCCGATCAGATCCAATCAGATCCGAACGGGGCCTCGAAACCCTGGACCTCCCATGCGGCTCATCGTCCCGCCTGGACCTCACCTCCGCAATGTCCTGTATGACGTCCGCCTGGGTGGCACTGCCGTGTCCGTTGCCATTTCCGTTTCCATTTCCGTGTCCGTGTCCGTGCCCGTGCCCGTTACCATTGCTTGTCATGCTCGCCATCTCCAAGCTGCTCATGCTCACGCTGCCGTTGGTGCTGCCGGCCACAGCTCCCGCCCCCGCCCCCGCCGCGGCTGCCACAAGCGCCGGCTGGGGGCGGTCGGAGCAGGCGGCGGCCGCAGACGCCTTCCCGGGCACCGAAACCACGTACGAGTCCTTGTAGAACATAAGCCCCAGGCCTGGATAGGGGCAAGGTCAGGTTTCATAGTGTGCGGATCCGCCCCAGTGACCCGTCATACAGTAACGCCGTGATTCTGTCAGCAGCTCTTCCGGATCTTCCGCTCGCCCGCCCGCCCGCCCGTTCGTCCGGCGACCTCCCCAGCGCTGCGCAGAGTCACCAGTCCCCCTAGCGTCCCATCTCCCTCCCCTTCCTCACCCACCGACCCACCCCACTGCCTGCCTGCATAGCTTTCCATTTGGGGCCCTGCACCGCGGGAAGACACAACCCGTGCTGCCACCAGCCCAGCCCAGGCCTGAACACCCCCATCGAGCTGCCCGCCACCGACCCACCGACCCACCGGTGGTCTGCACCTTGCCGCCCCGCGGCTGCCAGTCGGCCGGCACATTGAGGTTGAGGAACACGTCCCCGTCCCGGAAGGCGTCCACCAGCACCTGCGGAGGGGGGGGGGCGCGGAGGGGGCGGTGGGGTTTAGGAGATTGGCAGACATATTCATACTGCGCGGCGGGGCGGCAGGATTGTCTGAGGAGTGGGTGTGCGTGGGCGGCCCGGGCAATACGGCTGTCCGGGCGTACGACCAAGTGCGGTGCCGTCATCGCGGCGCGTTGGGTCCAATCGGCGGCACCCTGCCCCTAGGGAGGGTGCGAGTGGTGGAGGGTGAGTGGTGGTTGGACCCCGAGGTTGCTGTACCCCTTCGATCCGCACGAGCTCCTTCGGAAAAGGTCCCACACGAGAGACCACCTGCTGTGCCCACCCTCCCTCCCTCCCCCTCTCCCCTCCTCCCCCGCTGCCCGAGTGCTCCCACCTGCTCCACATCCAGCACCCAGTTGTGCGGCAGCGCCTCGTACTCGCATGTGGACACCACGTGGCGGCGGCCCATGCCGCCCACCACGACGTGGTTCCGGGGCCAGTTGCGGGCCGGCTGACCGCCCAGAGTGTCCAGCACCACCCGGGTCAGCGCCTGCGACCCATGGGACGGGACGGGACGGGACAGTGAGGGTCCACACATAACCGGGACACCGAATGAGGTCACCTCCCGTACCGTACGGCATCTACAAGGAGCTACAGCTGGGGTGGTCCAGGTGCCGCCCCTGCCCGCCGCACGCCCTTCAGCCGTCCGGGGAGCCGCGAGCAGCCCCCCACCCCCACCCCCACCCCCACCCGGGTCGCTGGTCCTCCGTATCCCTCACGACGCGCCGTCCGTCCGCAGCCTCTCAAAAAGAGCGGTGCCCCTCCTGAAGGCCCCCGCCCCCCACATAGCCGTCATAGAATCACGGACCCTGCCCTGCCCTGCCCTGCCCTGGAAGACGCGGACGTTGCCCGCATCCCCTGCATACCTAGCACCCGCCGCACCGCCCCGCGTCTCCGCAATGGCCCTGAGTAGCAGCTCAGCTTCCCGCAGCTCCCCTCCATCTCGACCCCCTCGTCCCGCCCCTCCGGCTCCTTCCCGACCGCCGACCCCTTCCCCTGCGTCCCGCCCCTGCCCACCAGGGTGGCCTCCACCGCGTTGTCCAGGGCGGAGCTCTTATCCAGGGAGGTGCTGCTGGAGGCCAGGGCGGGCACGCCGTACAGACCTGCGGTGCGGGCAGCGCCCACGGTGCCGCTACGGAGGGCAGGCCGGGGGGCGGCGCGGGGGGCGGAGGGTTTCGTGTCGTGTCAAGCGTTCCGGTGACGGGGTAGAAGGACAGAACCACGGTAATTGACAACCACGACGACAAATTCAATGACTCCAAAAGGACCGGCAACAGAGGCGCCTGGCAATCCGTTGTACGGGTATGTTCGGCCCCGCCTCCGCCCGACCTGAGCAGCACGTCCGTGCCCATGTTGGGTCCGTAGTTGGGGCCGGAGAGCGCCATGACGGGGTGCAGGTCCAGGGCCCTCATAAGGCCCTTGGTGGCGTCCAGGGCCACCATCATGCAGTCCGTGGGGGTGCCTGTGGGAGTCGCAGCAGGAGGGCAGCAGAGGCGCGACCAGGGGCGGGTGCGTGGGTAGGTGGGTATAAGGAAGGGGTTGACAAGGGGTAGGTAGGGTGGATACAGAGTCGGCACGCCTGGGAAGGAGTGGGTACTGGCGCAGGAACGGATGGCTGGATGGCGGGAGACGCCAGGAAGACGCATCGGCCGGTACTGCCCATCGCCGCCTCTCTCGCCGCCGCCTGCGCGACACAAGGCGGGTTTTGCAGTAGTACAGACAGACGGGCCTTACCCGCCAGCGCGTACGTGTCCGGCCCCAGGTCCGGCCGCACCCGCAGCTCCATATCGTGACGCAGGGTGAGACCCATGCTGGGGGAGGCAAAGGAGGCAAAGGAACACGTCAATGGAAAGGGTGAGGGGACGGCCGATGACGCATCCGCTTATTGATGCACCATCGGTGGCAGCCTCAGTTCACCTGCTGTGGTGTTGGTGCTCGGGTACGAAGGTCTGAAGCGGAGCGCACCATGCTAGCCCGTGATAACAAAAGTATTACGTTATGAGATAAGACGTGAAAAAGGATGTGACATGCCGGACCGAAGGGATAGTACACGTATGTATGTCGTACACAGTGGACAGCTTCGCTGTCAACATAAATGTTGGACGGGGTGTGCCTACCTGGCTGCACTCTTGTTACGCGAAGGGGCTACCACAATTACTCGGTGTCCAGTTTCGCGCCGCAACTTGGTAGCTAAGGACTGCAGCGCCGGGCTCTCAACACCATCGTCTGCGGACTCAAGACATATCCTAACGTTACTATTCGTGGCAATTATACTTATGATACTTATGTGAGGCGCGAGAACACTCATGCACTTGCCATTTGACAGCACCAGGCAAGGATGACCAGCGCAGACAGCGACCGTCGACGAACGTGACCGCGTCAGCAAAAGTTTACTGGGTCGGCCTCTGTGGTGGAGTAAAAGCATGGTACCGGGATTCTTGTTCGCGATTAGACGATGCATTTTCCGCAGGTAGCGTCCCAACAGGTTCAATGCCAACAAGTTTACAATAATTGGTCACGTGCAAGCCATACATAGAACAGAATATCATAGCTAGAACATGGTGCAACGCGCTTATTCAGCGTAACCTGCTTGTGGAAGGAATAAACCTCGTTGGAACGAAATGAAACTTGAAACAGCTCCGGAGCTAGCATCCGTACCCGCGGAAACCAAACATGCAGGCTGGCGTCAAGAAGCGCATATTACTAACTGTAATTGAGCAACCGTCGTCCTTGCACGCCTTGCCCGAGCGCATTCAGCACGCGGGCAGCAATAAACCCAAGCCCCAAACGTTCCTTTACACGACGCCCATCACCACATAACTGATCCGCTCGATTCGAGTTTCGCGAACGACGAGGTGATGCGCCACAAGTGCGTTCCTTCATGCGCACTGCATTGCCGGCTGCAGTGACCCGCCGCGTACAAGGTGAAGGTGGCAAGGTGCGCCTTGCTGAGAAGGGCTGAGATGGCGGCAGCTATTGAACACCGCAGCAGGAACAACCCCACGCACACCCGCGACCCCCGCCAGCTCCATATCCCTGGCCTACAGCATCTCCATAGCGACTGAGCCCACAGGGCGGCACTACCCTATGCGCCGATATGCGAACTCCATTTATGATGGGGTGGCGATGCAGGTCGGGCAGGCGCCGACGATCCCCTTCAAGAGTCCTCCTGCTCGAACGCTTGCTGCAACTCCTCACCACAACGCAGTTCCCTGCCGCCGATCCCGCTCCATTACGTACAACCCCATCGACTAAGCACCCATGCACGACTAACTGGATGAATGCACAAATCCAAGATCGAAATCCCGTCCAACGGCCTGGTTGGCTGTTAACGGCACGTCCTCATCGCCGGTGGATTGTGGCTAGAGGACGCGATCAGCCTCAGCTGGCTGGTGCCGCAGTAGCCGGGCTCCTCGCTTGTCGCCCGGTCGCTGCTGAGCCGCGAGACGCTCCCTGGCCGCCTGCCGCAGCTCGTCCATGTTGTCGGGCAGCCGCCGGTAGAGCTGCTGCAGGGCCACGCTGCCCTCCTGCGCTTAGCAGCAGCAACCGCACCGTACGGCAGGTCATTATGTCCAATTCGTCCCAAGGGGCTTTTATGGGAGGCTGACCCCGTTTAACCCCTGGGTTTATGCTTGATCTTTGCTTTAGCCCCCATCACCATCAAGCGGCACGGTGGCAGGCACAGGCAGTAGTACCAGCAGCTGTTTCTCTGCAGGTACTGCAGCAGACACAGATGTGCCAGGGTGCGTTGCCCGGCGGCCCCATCGTAGTTTCGAGGCTGGGGCCTTTGTGTTCTTCGGGAGGTATATCTCCCACCATCGCCATCACCATCGACATCAATTGCTGGGCCTGCCCTTGCTCTCCGCCTCCGTTACCGCCCTCCGTGCCCGCCCCGCCTGCAACCCACACGCACCTTGAGCTTGCGGTCCACGCTGCCGTCCGGCTCCCAGGCGTACAGCCCGAACTTCATGGTGTAGCCCGTGGCCCACTCGAGGGCATCCACCAGCGTCCTGCTCGCGGAGCGGGTCGGCCCGTGTATGCGCCAGCAGTACGTGATAGTGACCCGTGGGCCACTGGCGCAAGCTACTGATGGGTGAGTGGGTGATGGGCGGCTCATCAGACGTCACCCTACCTAGGGTATCGCCCACAGGGATACCACTGACTGTCCAGAACTCCAGATAGCCAACGTACGACCTGCAACTGCTCGTCCCAGGACACATACCGGCAGGGCCCCCAACCTCGACCCTGCCGCGACGCCGGGTATGCTCACCAGTAGTACACCCCTCGCACATCGTAACCGTCCGCGATGGCATGAAGCACCTGCCGGGGAAGGAAAGGGGGAGGCGGGAGCAAGTGGACTGATGCGTTTGAAGGTGAAGGCACTACATCGCGGGAAACGCGCGGCACCGGCGGCGCCCCTCGGCGGGCCGTACCGTACATGCCGTACTCACCTGCTGGAGGTAGGCCTCGATCATCGCGGCCCTCCGGTCATCCCGCGCGTCCGCGATGCCCGTCTCCGTGATGTACATGGGGATACCGAACTCGGAGCACCTGGCGCCGCAGCGGTGAGCAGGGTGGCTATCTTATTTTTGGGAGTATCTACGGCCAGAGATACACCTGGCTTCGAAACGCTGAAAGTATCTGTCTATGGGGAGATATTTCCAACTGGAAACGGCCCGAAGTATCTACAGAGGGCAGCGGACAGGGCGCAACATTGATGGAGAACTTCCACGAACCGAACCCATAAGTGCTACACCTAGTCATAGATGACTGCAGACGGCGAGAACCGACCCCGGGTGGGAGATATCGGGGACCCCATCACTCGTCCGAGTATATGTCAACGGGAAGATATCATGTCCCATTCGAGGGATCAAAGTATCTTAAACTCCATGTTTTGGCAGGCCAAAAGTATCTAAAATTTCAGAAGTTTTTCGGCCGAATAGATATTTATATCTTAAGATAGCCACCCTGGCGGTGAGGGACCAGGGGTAGGCGGCAGGTAGCAGTGCAGCAGGGGGCGTCCGATGGCGCGAATGTGGCTCGGAGGGTTGCGGAGAATGCCCGCGGCGTCGCGCGCAGGTCGGCGGGGTACAGAGCTGTGCAGACTGAGGAACGCGACACAGGCACCCAGTAATCCGACACCTCTGGGCCGGGCGGGTTTCGCGCTAAACAGTAAACACACCTCTTGATGGCCCGGTACATGCCCTCCGGGAACACCGGGTAGTACATGTCCGTCATCACCTCCTGCTGCCGGTGGGTGGGGGTGAGGTGCCAGCTGACCACCCCGCGCGAGTAGTAGTTGATGCCCCACCAGTCGCACGGCGGGCGGCCCGCCGGGTCGCGCCACTGCTGCCAGGTGCCCAGCACCGGCAGCTTCCACACAAACTCGCCGGTCAGCATCCAGTGCTCCATCACGTTGCAGCCCACCCAGTAGGTCATCCAGTCCGCCACCACCCTGCCAACAGGCGCCATGTGAGGAGAGAGGCAGTGGGAATTCCGCGCGGGCAAAGACACGGCTTAAGGAGGTTAGGGACGTTCATGTAAGGCTATTTAGTTGCTTGGGTTTAATTGAATTGAAGTGCTCTGGGCTCCAACGGGTTATCGATACCGAAGCCGCCTCACGCATTACACACGCAAACCGCCAAGGCCCCGCGGCCGTGGCCCCCAGCTCACTTGGCCACGCCGTACAGCACTCCGCTGCCCTGCGGCTCAAAGGTGATGTGGTGGTTGACCAGCCCCACCAGCGCCGCGTCCCCGCCCGGCATCGCCTTGAGGGCCCTATACACGGCCACGTGCGCCTTGAGCATGGTGCTCAGCATGCGGCCCGCCCCCACCAGGTCCATCAAGTGGCCGGGCGGGGAGATGCCGATGATCCAGCCCAGGAACAGGTAGCACTGACGGCCGGGGCGAGCAAGAGTGGAGAAAAAGACGGGGGGTAGGGTGAGTGAGGCAACCCAGAGAGGCGGGGGCTACCGGTATCAGAGGCGGGCAGGGGAAGGACGGTGGGGGATTGCAGGTGGGGAGCGGACAGTGAAGGAGGATGACCCTCCCCAGGAGCGGACAGTGAAGGAGGATGACCCTGTTGGAGGGAACTGGATGGGCTGTTGTGTCGTGTTCTGCGTCTTTACAGCAGGACGCGGACAAGACAGGAGGTCCGATGCGTTGAAGGCGTGTTAAGGACACGTAGTAAACGGGTGACGTAAGAGGCTCCAGATAGACTGCAAGTCGGCGAGTGCGTCAGTTTTACCCCGAAACATCTGTGCGCTGCTGCCACCTCTGCGCGCCAGTCACGCACCGTTGGCTCGTTTACGGTGGCCCAGAGCCGGATCCTGGATCCAAACCAGCCAAAGCAGCGCTTGCTGAACTCGACGAATGCCGGGATGTTCTCCTCGCGCGTGAATCCGCCCGCGTCCTCGAACCACGTGGGGTGCACGAAGTGCCAGAGGGTGGCGTTGGGCTCCAGGCCGTGCGCCTCCATGCAGTCCAGCATCTGGTGGTACCTGGCGGGAGGGAGGGGGACCGGGGCACAGGCGGCAGGGCAGCAGCAGACGGGGAGGCAAGACGGCCCGCCGAACGGAGCGCGGGGCCCAACACAGGTTAAAGCTCGTGACCCAAATCAGAAATCAGAGCAAGGTCCATGTGGGGATGCGCTTTTGGCGCCTGCACCTGGGTTTAATCACCCTGCATGTTCGTAGGGCAGCATAACCTAGCCACCGTGCACCGGGTCATGCTGCAGGCCACTTGGAGGTTGGGCCCCCCGAAGACGATGCAAGCCGCCACCAGCAATGCCTCCGGGTCCCAATCAAGCCATGGGGCGAGGAACGCCGACCTCACTGCGGAGCCGCACCTGCGCACTGCCTCCATGTCGATCACCCCGCGCTCGGGCTCGATGCGGGCCCACTCGATGGAGAAGCGGAATGACGTACAGCCCAGCTCAGTGGCCAACTTGATGTCCTCCGCATACCTGCCGGGAGGGGAGCGTTGACGTCCTGAGGAGCGGGTGGGGGACCCCTGTACGGCACACCCGCAGGTCGAAAATGGTTCCGTAAGGCCCCCGGCAGCCCTGCCCCCCGGTTGCTGCTGCCCTAGGTGCCCTGCCGCGGCCACATACACGCCCGCCCGGGTGGGTGGGTGGGTGCGTGTTAGGCGATTGGGGCCACCCTAGACATCCGGCCACAACACCCTTACACGGATCCTGCCGACCGACCCCATGAGCACCGTCGGAAGCTGAACAAGGAGCGGTTTCGGAGCCGGACGCGCCTGTCCCAGAAGCCGTTGGTCACCTCGACTCCAACGCCCCCGCGGACCGCACGAACGCCCAGGTGTCTGAAGGGCCAGCGCCCCCGCGTGAATCGGGTCCAGTTGGAGGCGCTGTCGCCGGAGCACTGCCACACGGACAGACCCACGCCCTTGAGGAAGCGCGAGCGCAGGTTGTGAGCCGGGGCGGGGAGGGCGTCTGCGTGCATGCTGCTGGGGCCCTGCACAGCGCCGTTGACGCGGCCGCCAGCGAGGTGATTGGGGGCGGGCATGGGGCTTCCGGCTCGAGTTCTGCAACGGACGGCGCCGGTGGGGAAGGTGCCAGCCAACGAGTCGTTGCCGCGAAGCAATGTTGGTTGGTTTATGTTGAGTTCGACGCGACGTCCTGCAGATGGTAGCACCCGTGAGTTTTCCTACGGCTATCTGCGACTGGCATAAAGGTCAGCGTCTACAAAATGCAGACGGGACTTCGGATGGTCCAGAAGAGACACATCCAGTGTGAAGAATGGCATAGGACAATTAAACAATAAATGTTTTGCCCCTTGTGAAAATGGAATGTGGGGGCAACTGTCCAGCACGTTGTGGGGACAACTGTACCAGGACACTACCGGGACCCTTGGGTCACGCGTCGCCACGTGCGAAGATTGGACATAGGACTCGACGAAATTGTTTTCTCATGAATGCCAGCTCGTTGGTGCTCATCTTGACCATCTGGCAGTTTGCAGCTTGCGGTACCTCCGAACCCACACATCACGCAGTCACAAGCACGAAAACTATATTGTACTAAATGATAATTGGAAATCTGCGATGCCGCGCGGCGGCCAACTGAAGAATTGCGTCAAAACCGTTTACCGTTGTGCAGTAATCGCGGAAACTATTAAAATGGCGCACAACACAGCGCTCTGCTCAGAAATTCCTGTAATGACATGGTTCTTGTATAACTTATTTCTATGCTGCTGACAAGGTAACCATGAACGGAAACGCCGAGGAAAATGGAACAGTCCCAAATGGGCAAGCTGAGGAAATTCGCTTTCTGAAGGGATCCGCTATCAGTGTATGGCAAAATTCAGGTGACGGCGGTTCCAACTGGACGCGCTTTGCGAAAAGCCTGTGGCCTTTCCGCTATTTCGGTGTCAGCGCAATCAGGGGAAAATACAACATCGACACATGCAGCGATTTCTGGAACAAGTACGTCGTCAGCGATGGCAGCAACGATGTTTCTGGCGTTACGCCGATAGGACACGACACACTTTCCTTGTGACCCCTCCGCAAGCGATCATGCTTTACTTAATTCACCTCAACGCATAAATGACCGCCGCTCGTCATGCGGGTACCCCGCTGGGTTGTTGCGCGCGTACGGTCCTCAGTAAAACCCCTGACTTGTCCTTTGCGGCGACTTTGGATGGCGCGACGTCATACTGAGGACATGGCTTGAGCACCGCCATCAGGCCGGTGTTCTGGCAGCTATTTTATTAGGTGCAAGAGAACCAACACATATTGCGGGCGTTGTCATGCGAACGAAGGCTTACTCGCTACCATACCTTGACTCTCATCGTATCCCACCTGCGCCACACCAGCTGCTCCGTCCTCCCTATTTTCCACTCGCCTCCGCCCACAGCTATGAGCGGGATATCAAGCTGGCTGCGCAGATCGGCAGCACAACGCTGCGCTTCTCCATCGAGTGGGCCCGCATCGAGCCCGAGCGCGGGGTGATCGACATGGAGGCAGTGCGCAGGTGCGGCTCCGCAGTGAGGTCGGCGTTCCTCGCCCTATGGCTTGATCGGGACCCGGATAAGTCGCTGGTGGCGGCTTGCATCGTCGTCGGGGGGCTCAACCTCCAAGTGGCCTGCAGCATGACCTGGTGCACGGTGGCTAGGTTATGCTGCCCTACGAACATGCAGGGTGATTAAACCCAGGTGCAGGCGCCCAAAGCGCATCCCCACATGACCTTGCTCTGATTTCTGATTTGGGTCACGAGCTCTGACTCGTGTTGGGCCCCGCGCTCCGTTCGGCGGGCCGTCTTGCCTCCCCGTCTGCTGCTGCCCTGCCGGTCCCCCTCCCTCCCGCCAGGTACCACCAGATGCTGGACTGCATGGAGGCGCACGGCCTGGAGCCCAACGCCACCCTCTGGCACTTCGTGCACCCCACGTGGTTCGAGGACGCGGGCGGATTCACGCGCGAGGAGAACATCCCGGCATTCGTCGAGTTCAGCAAGCGCTGCTTCGGCTGGTTTGGATCCAGGATCCGGCTCTGGGCCACCTTCAACGAACCCACGGTAGGTACGGCCATGTGCGTCACGCCACGGGTCGGTACCCCATCACAGCCTGGCTGCACTCCCAGGGCAGCACCTTCCGGCGATACGACCTCCTGGCAACATGGCGCTCCACCGTGTTCCTCATATGGATAAGGATGTCGCACGACCTCCCGTCGCCGCCCTAAACCCGACCAAAACACAAAAACCGCTCCCTGGCGCGCAATGCCCCTTCTTCGGGGGGTACCTCCTACGCGCGTTAATGCGCTGCGGCCGACCCCTTTAGTGAACGGACAACGCTTGGGACTTCGGTCGCCCTTGTCTGTCGCTGGCCCAACAGTGCTACATGTTCCTGGGCTTCATTGTGGGTATTGCACCGCCGGGCCGCATCTTCGACCTGGTGGGGGCGGGCCGCATGCTGAGCACCATGCTCAAGGCGCACGTGGCGGCCTACCGGGCCATAAAGGCGATGCCGGGGGGCGACAAGGCGCAGGTGGGGCTGGTGAGCCACCACATCACCTTTGAGGCGCAGGCGGACGGAATATTGCACGGCGTGGCGAAGTGAGTTGGGCGGGAGCACGGGGTGCGGAGAGCGGTCGGGTGTGAAGGCGGACGGGGCGGGGCTGGGAAGGTGCTTGCTCGTCTTCGCGGCTGGGCGCGGATTGACATGTTGCTTAGCCGTGTCCCGTGTGTATGCAAGCAGCCGTGTGTATGCAAGCTTAGACGATGGAAGCAGGTCATACAGAGAATGTTGTACATCTAGGCAGGGGTATGAAAGAACACAGGGATTTTGGCAGGGCGTGGACTCACATGGTCCCGGAGTAGGTGGAAACCCATGTCGCCTGGGCTCCTTGAGGCGCCTTTGCGCACCAGGGGAAGGCCGTGCTGTCCACATTCCCTATCCGGTCGGCCGCGCTCGGTGGCTCCCTACCCAGGCGTGTGACCTTGCCCCTGCCCCCTGCCCCCTGCCCAGGGTGGTATCGGACTGGATGACCTACTGGTGGGGCTGGGACGTGATGGAGCACTGGATGCTGACCGGCGAGTTTGTGTGGAAGCTGCCGGTGCTGGGCACCTGGCAGCAGTGGCGCGACCCGGCGGGCCGGCCGCCGTGCGATTGGTGGGGCATCAACTACTACTCGCGGGGCATCTTCTCGTGGTACCTGTCGCCCAGCTGCCGCCAGACGGAGGTGATGACGGACATGTACTACCCCATCTATCCTGAGGGCATGTACCGGGCCATCAAGAGGTACGGCAGGGATCCAGGGAAGGTGGAAACGTATATGGAGGGAAAGCCTGCGTGCCGTGTGCTGGGGACTGGTTTGGTTGTGCTTGGATGGCAGCAGTGGGTTGATGCGGACCATGGGGGCATCTAAGGGGGCACCTAAACCGGGCCTGCGGGCAACATCAAAACGGGCGGGCGCAATCTGTTCCATTGCCACCTCCCGGGCCCCCTGGTCCCTCACCGCTGCGGCGCCAGGTGCTCCGAGTTCGGTATCCCCATGTACATCACGGAGACGGGCATCGCGGACGCGCGGGATGACCGGAGGGCGATCATGATTGACGCGTACTTCAAGGAGGTGGGTGAGCGGGGATGTAAGATGTGGAGCGCAAAGTGCTGTTAAGAGTAGTTATTCCGCATAGATTTGGTTGCGGGTTGGTTTCAATGCGGATGGCAACATCGGTGTCACTTACTACCTAGAACCAGCACAGCCACGCAGGCCGGCAGCCCGGCGCCCTTCCCGCCAACTATACAAGAGTTTATAGATTCTTAGAACCTACAATTACATCATTGAACAAATGTAATCTGTGTGTATCACAAATGCTGTAAGTAAATAGTTATTTGATAAGAAATTTGCGCCACCGGGGAATCGAACCCCGCTCTTTTGCTTGGAAGGCAAATATCCTCACCACTGGACTAGTGGCGCTGAGCTGGCAAATTCAAAGATTTAAGTATATATAACGGCATCCCTTTTCCCAACCGGGCGACAACAGTGTGCCCACCTTCCGCCCGCGCCCGTACGCTTTGTCATTTTGCAGGTGATGCGCGCTGTGGCGGAGGGTTACGACGTCCGCGGCTTCTACTACTGGTGAGCTAGCGTGCACAGGACGAAATCAACGATTGTCTTGGTCGAGTGGAGGACATTCACTGTTGCAGTGCATCCTGAGCCCAACCAGTATGGTCTTGCACGCCGTTTTCCCTGATCCTGACGCAGGACGCTCATTGACAACCTCGAGTGGGCCACGGGCTACACCATGAAGTTCGGGCTGTACGCCTGGGAGCCGGACGGCAGCGTGGACCGCAAGCTCAAGGTGCGTGTGGGTTGGCAGGTTGAGGGGCGGCCGGAAAGGGCGGGTGCGTCGAAGCATAGGCAGCCGAGCTGCACGTCAGCAGTGGTCTCATAAGCACCTTTTGGGACATATGCACATGAAGGACTTATTTTCGTGATTGGCACTGCCGCCCGGTGCCATACATCCCCACGGCAATGTGATCCTGATCACCCTGCAGGAGGGCAGCAAGACGCTGGTACGGTACTTCCGTACACTGCCGGACGACCTGGCTGGCGTGCGCGAGGCGGCCAGGAAGGCCCGGGCGGTGCTGGGGCCGGACCTGGGGGTGGAGCAGGAGCTGCAAGAGGAGGGATTCGTGCAGATGGGGCCGGCGGGACAGCTGGTCGACGAGAAGGGGGACAGGCTGGGCGGCAAGGGAGTGGGTGTGGTGGCCATCGGCTGAGGTCGCTGCCCCTGACGGACGCGCTGGAGCGATCCATGATGAGGACGTTCTTGGTGGGGCAATCGAGTGTTGGGAATGAGGGCCACTGGGATCGGAGTGTCACACTGCCGTCACAGGAGGTGCCGGGGGTGATCACTCGGGAGCTGGGCTGCGTTGTGAGGTGTCAGTGAGCCTAGCGAGAAAGCCCGCCCGACCCAAACCGGAGTGGGTTAAAACCCATTTGGACCTGGTTCGCTTTGTCTTGACACTGTTTACTGACACGGGAAAGGGGTGCAAGTAGATGCGCAACGGTGTGATGATGATATGGACGTGACCGACGTTCCTTCGAGGGTGCGGTGGAGCGCCGTGCAGTGAGACAGAAGGCAGTCTAGTCGCTGGATCCTACAGCCCAATGCGCAGGCCGCAGTTTTATTGTGCGCCGCGGCAACATCTTCATACAGATAGGAGGTGAGAAACTTCGTTCCAGGAGAGGCGCTTGGTGCCACAGATGCGAGCGATTAAAAGAGGCCGCTGCGGTCATCGACAAGAGGAAACCGGATTTTTACATGCACGTTGTCACGGCATTATCGTGAGGCGGGCTGGCGGTCACATGGTGTGTGATACTGCTTCCGCAGTTTTGCGCCTTGGTGTCAAGGCTTGCCAATTTAAGCATCGTGACGTAACTAGGCTCTTGTGCCAAACAGATATCGTGTCATAATAAACGCGTTGGCACAAACGTGCGTGTGCAATGTGCACATGCTGAAGTGGGTAATGTACATTTATTCGCATGCAGCCCAACCTCACGATGCACCACACGTCACCAAAATCTGATTCAAAACATGCTGACTAGTATCATGTTATCTAAGATCCGCCATCCGTCCGTGCGGGAAACAAACGAAGTTAGCAACAGCCACCTGCGCCGCGGTGCCAGCCACGCAGCCTGTCTCGTGGTTACCCCCCACTATGTCATCGACAACAGCTTTATATGCCCTGCTTGCCGTTCTTGCATCCGCCGCCACCCCCGCCGCCACCGCACCCGCAGCTGCTGCGCAACTGGTTGCCCTCGACGGGCATCCCTTCGTCTTGCCAGGCTCGCAAGCCGCCCTTGACGGACGTCACGTTGGAGAAGCCGAAGACCTTGGTCAGCCGCACCGTCGCCTGATCCGATCGCCCGCCGGAGCCACAGTAGACCGCCACCGCTCGGTCTCGGAACTCCTCCAGCGAGCCGCTGCGCACCGCCGCTGACAGCTCCGTATCCAGGGGGAGGTTGACGGCTCCTGCGATGTGGCCCCACTCATACTCCTGTTCCGCGCGCACGTCCAGTAGCAAAGAGAACTGCCCGGTGGCCAGGCGCTCCTCAAGCTCGACCACCGAAATTTCCTGCAGCACACGAACATACAATCGCGTCATTGTGTAATCGAAACTGATTTGGGGTTCAAGTGTGTTTGGGTATATTGATTTCTGCAGGGTCACCTGAAATCCGGCCTCCGGTGAGTAGGCGTTGGGAACCGCTGCGCTGACCTGCAGGCCACCTGCTTGCAACGGGCTCGACGCCAGCGCGTCATCAATCGTGTTGTGGCCGAGGTCCGGCAGTACGGTCGCCAGGGCTTCGTACGCGCCCAAAACGCCGCGGCGTGTGTCGGGATCATCAGACTCGGAACCATCGCGGTAGTCAATCCAGGACTGCAAATGAGAACCGGGAATCGAGCAGCAAAGATGTGTATGGCGCTTGTGGATTACGTTCACAAGCTGGCAACGGCACGGCCGCCGCGCGAAAAAGCGTATTGTTGGCAAGGAACAGCGGCTGGAATGGTTGAGATTGGCACTCGGGCGTGCAGGTTACCGACCAACGCACCGGCTGGTACTCCAGGCCCTGGTATCCACTCGCTGAGTCCTCCCAGGTAGACGTTTGCGGTAGTTCGGCCTGGACGGCACCATCCTCGTCATCGCTGTCCTCCCATTTCAGGAGGTGGCTATCTTTGAGCGGATTAAAGTCACTCAAGAAGGCGTGGACGTCCAGGAAGCGCTCCTCGGTTGCGCGCTTTTCACTCGAAGGCCCCACAAGCTCAGCTACTCGGCAGGTGCCGAATGGCATCCGGCATGTTGCTAAACGACGGCCAGCGCGGGCTGGCGCGGTAGCTGGGCCCGCCAACCGCAATCTCTCTCCAACAACAATCAGGTTGCGCTGGCCGCGCAGGACGGCAAGACGCCCTGCGACACCAGGACTAGAAACAAGCAACATGTGGGAGGACATGGTCACTTCAAGATCATACTGTGCCACAGAATCCTGGGTCAATCTTGCTGATTAAGAAAGTGGATGATAGTACGACGTTGGGCCCTATAGCTAGCAGCCCTAAACTGATTTCCGATTTTCACAGTGTTGAATGCAAGTCACAGAACTCGATTCGTGCCCGATTGTTTTATTGTCCGCTGATTGGTGTGTGTCGGTGCTTGACATCGTCAGCGCACAGGGAGAGCAAAACAGAAACGACAATCGTATAAAACAATCAAACATAAAAACTATGCCACATTGATGAAGTTTTGCAACCCATGCCGTAAATTTGCCGTATAATTGGAAGTTAAGCAGCCGAAGACGGGTGCCACGCATCGATTATGCAGTTGCTTAACCTATGCCCCCAAAATTGCATTACGATCAATCCTTACATCTAAGGGAATAACACGGCATAATCTGTCTGAACCTCCAGCACAAGAATGCGTCAATTGAAATTTCATGAGCAGAAACTTCTCAAGAAGGTCAACTTCTTAAGATGGAAAAGCGACGACAATGTTCGCGAGCTGCAGGTGTGTCGCGAGGACCCGCCTCTACGCCCTATAATTGGGGCATAGCCTACAATCGTATGATTACAGCACAACATATGGCCAACGGCAATTCAATGGTCGCCCGCGTACCGCCGCCGGCAGGTGATGCGGCGATACCACATTCAAGACCGCGACGATTACACTAAGTACAACAAGATAGTTGGCATGGTTACAAAGCTTACGAACATGCTGAAGCAGTTGGACGCCAAGGACTCGACGCGAATTGAATTGACAGACCAGCTGCTTGAGAAGTGGGTTTCGGGTGTCGCTGGGAGTCTTTCCGGCGCCTCCCGTCTGTTCCCCAATCTGGCCCCTGCTTCTCCATATACGTGTAATATACATGGCGGTTTATAGTCAATTCCGCCTCGCAGGTTGCACAGCATGGGTGTCCTCCCAACAAAAAAGAGCCTGGTTCAGTGCGATAAGCTGGCGACCGCGGCATTCTGCCGGAGACGACTGGCAGTTGTCATGGTCCGACTCAAAATGGCGGAGACGCTGCGCGAAGCGGCCACCTTCATTGAGCAGGTGGGTTTGGGGATACGGTACGTGTGCGTGTTGGTTTGCTCTTGTGCACAGCGTGTTCAGCTCTGTGTGCATTTCACCTCCTCCGATGACGGCGTTGGGCGGTGGATCTTCACACGCCGAGCGGTCGAACGCATGGGGGTGCCCGACTGCGATCGAAATGGTCAAGAAAGCTCCTTTGGGTTTTCTGCGTTGCCACGAGGCAACACGCCAGACGGGCGCCGTCAGGCGGCGGAGACCTCAGGAGTCCTGTTGGAACACGACAGCCTCAGTCTCAGCCTCCCCGTCTACCTGTCCCCACCGTCTCGTAACAAACAGACCCGTCCTGCAGCCCCCCCTCCTCCCCCCAAACACGCACAACACATCCTCACCAACCTCCTTACTAGGCCCCACCCACTCAGCC